>JAVTVJ010001957.1:0-67500 GCA_034509425.1 Eopsaltria australis | reverse complement strand
GGTATGAGCCCTGGCATCCTCTTCTGAGCCTTTTATCACCGGGGCTACTCACTCGGGTTGAACCATCAGTGTTTGTCCCTAGTTTTGCTTTCTGTTTTAACGACTTGATTTCCCAGCACCACGAATAAACATCAGCGTCTCTGCAGGAATCAGCTGAGGCTTCCCAGATGCTGTATCCAATTAACCTGGTTGCAAATTTAGCAGTCCCAAGTACAGTACTTACAATCTTATCTCAAGTGGATGGGTATACTGGAAACTCCTGAGCATCTTAGCCACATTCAGTAAGTAGGCTGAACACAACAGATCTATGGCGTAGATGGCTGATCTGAATTATTTTAACCACATTGTAGTTAATGTTTCTCCTTCTTTATACTTTTTCGTCTTTTTTTTTTTTTTTTTTTTTTTTTTTTTTTTCCCTGGGGTAATGGGTGGGAAACAGATTAAGTAACACATACACAATTACAAAGTATAGACACTTTATCCATGGAACTAATGTATGCTAAATGTCTTCTCTTTTTTTCACCTTCAGGATGTAAACAGTGAGTTCAGGCTTTGTGTAAGAGTCCAGTTGCTCTTTTCACTGGAAAGGGAGGATTGGTTGTTGGGGTAATGCATTATTCACTCTTGGCTGGATATATTTTACTTTACAAGACTTCTGCTGCTGCTGTTGTTGCTAAGTCCTTCCAAAATTAAATCAGATTTGGATTTAGGTCCTCTGAGATACTTATTCATGTTCCATGATAAGAAGAGAATTATTTGTGGCCATTTTCATTCCCTGAAATTAATGAAAACAATGCAGACATCTGTGTATTTTTTGTAATTAAGTAATTACAGAATTTGAGTGCAATTTTATGTGAGATTTTAGTGAAAGTGTCAGTGTGTCTTTAGTAATTTATGGCAAAGATGTATTTCAGATTATTGGAAGTAGGCAAAGTCCAGATGTGCCAATATCAGAAAAGCATTTTTCTGCCTTACAGAACATGGGGGTAGGATATGTGAATACCATTTGTAAACAGTGTCAGCAAAAGGTGAGTTGTATTTTCAGTAACACCAAGTGTTTGTCCATATTAGGCAAGCATATTAGTTTCTGAAAGCAGTATTTGTTCCTGAATCACCACACATTCGTGTGGATTTTTTGGGTTTTATTGTCCAAATTCAGTTTCACTGCTGTGATTCATACTCTCTCTCTGCTTGCAGAGCAGAAGAAATTAACCAGAGCTTTCTAAGCAGAATTTTCCATGAACATCACTGGAGAATCTGCTTAAAAACTGATGGCATCATGTGGCCAATGGAAAGAAGTCTATGAATGTAGAGAAATATCTGGATAAACTATAGTATCTTCTTTAAAAAAAATCAACCATCTGTTGCCTTCTGCTATGAAGGCAGGCGACCTGGTTCAAGAACGACAGCACGGCAGCCCGGCCTCACCCGAGCCACTTGGTCCACGACGCACAAACACCAATGTGGTGGATGGTCAAATGGCCTTTATTATCTTATCTCATGAGGTTAAATAGTCTAGGGGGCTTCACTACGTCAGAAAGGGGACGGTGGGATAGCTAGGGTTAGTAAGGAGTGGAAAACTACTGGGTTCAGGAGGGGTTGCATACTTCGGGTGATCTCTTATCATGCAGGAATGAAGGGAGGGAGATTCCATGCTGCCCTTTGCTTTCCGTCACATCGCGAGATCTTCCGTCCGCCTGTCCCTATCTACCACAACCATCAAGTAGTTTTGCTCTGTCGAACAGTTCCTTGTAAATAACATAGTCAAAATATCTTGGCAATTTTCTTCAGAAATATTTTTCTGTTTGTTTATTTTTACTCATTAAGACAGTTTTGTTTTGGGTCATATAATATTCTGGAAGTTTCTCCACCAGCTGTCAAGCAGTTTGTTGGAATGATTTCTGTTTCATTATTCAACCAACTTGAAGGTTTTCACTCTTGTGGTATTTGGCAGGGCAAATATTTTCAGTACCTGCAACTGACCATCTTATTAACTGTGAAAAATTTCACTTGAACAATAAACAGTGTTCTGCCAAAGAATCACAGCAAGTTATTCCAAAGTACATTACCCAATCAAAAATCTTGGGCAGCGTTCATATGACCTTTGCCTGCTTTCAAAATGTTGCATTTTTTTTCCTCCAAAATTATCTATTGAGTAATATGGGTTGTTTTTGGAAAGACAACATGAGTTTCAGCAAAGCAGTTATTGTATTTGGGATAATGATATTCAAAGGGACTCACCTTGCAACCTTTACATGCACAAGCAGTTAACTGTTACTTATATAAGGACAGCAGAGACTACTTGTATGTATAAGGTTTGCAGGGTCACACTCAAAGGCCCCAGATAAGACAAAGCATTTAAGAGTAGAAATTAGGTATGTCTTTTGCTGAAAAGAGCTGGAGTTCTTATCTGGGGCCATAACTGAGATGGTGGCGTATGGTCCTGGAGTTCAAGGCTTTTGTAGGAGCCCTACTTTATGTTTTCAATGCCAAATGAAGACAGTGTTTGGAAAAAAGGGGATATGTAAAAAGCAAGAAGATAGAAATGTATAAAAAGTGAATACAGGAGAGTAATAAGGATATTACTTCCAGGTCTTTCAGGTAGGCTTCTCCAGGGCCAAGGAAAGCTAACAAAGATGCTAAGCTTCTTGTACAGATACTATACACTAGGATTTCTTAGAATGAAATTTTTGCCATTGACACCAAAGTTTTCCGCAGAAATTAATTTGTTTGTCAAAACTTTCCCTAGGACAGCATCTCGATTTCAGGACTGAAACAGAAAGGGCCTTTCATCCTAACACTTTGCTATAGGCAGACCAGGGCACCATCTGATCTGCAGATGCCCTAATCCCCATTGCCTAATATCTGTACTGCACTCTCTCTCTCTCTCTCTCCTTTTTTTTTTTTCTTAATGGGAAACAATTTTATTTTATTTCCTTGAGGACCCAAAAATTTTGAGATAATTTCAAATGTTTCATGCAGAGGAATTCCTACTTTCCTGCCAGCCTTTCATATATGATTGGAAATCTGAAGGAACTTCATGCTTGCATAAAATGTTCTCAAAAGGGCAAGATCTGGTCACTGCAAAGCCAACAAAATATTTTGCAAATGACTTTCTTTTTTTCAACGATTAAGTTGCTCAAAATTTAACAAATTTGGATATAGATATTTCCAAATTAATAATAAAACAAACAAAAAAACAAACCAAACAAAAAAAGCACCAAAGCACCAAAACGAAAGAGGAGCATTAATTTGTCCTGTATTACAGAAACAGTTTACACCATTAGGTCAGTATCTCCATTCCAAATCTTTTATCCAGGGATGTATTATTTAGCCATACACATTCATTCAGAACTGCAATGAGGCACAGCAGTGTATCAAACTTGACCGCATCCTTGGATAATTTGTAAATGACAGAAAGGCAATCAAAAAAGGCAATTAATTTTTGCCTCTTTCAATTCAAAGGTGAGTCCCACTCTTTGGGCACATAGCCTACATTGCTGAAGAGTTCACTTGAGCCACCTAAGTAGGAAAACAAATAGGAACTAAGTTTTTCATCTCCCGCAGGGACTCAGGCTGATGTATGTTTACTGTGTTAAAAAAGTAAATGTTTATACAGTTGCATAGATTTTGAATAACATTCAGTTGTGGAGAAAGCTATTGCATCCCCTGATGACATCAATAGAGAGACAATCCTGCTCACTCTGCCTTTTATGTCTGCATTTAAGAGCTAAATAAACAAAAAATAGTGTTAGGGCTTATAAGCAACCAGGAGATAAGAAACTCTCAGGAGCTGAGATTATTTTGCGGTTGGTGGATGGAGAAAACCTGGTGTGTGCTGTGTTAGCTCAAAATATGTCTTTAATCATGCACTGGAACATAGATAGAAACTTCTTCCTGGAACACTTATCTGGAAACATGGTAAGAGGCACAGGCAGTTGCCATTGTTTCCAAAATACAGGATGCCAAGTGGGAGAGTGCCTCAGCCCTAGGAAGCCCAGTAGTATCTTGTTGGCATTAGAAGCTCTCCCTTAATTATGCTAAAGGGAGAGTTTCTGAAACTGGAGATCTCCCTGGCGTGGATTCTGCTGGGCATCCCTCCACTTTGGGGAAGGTGAAACATGATCCCCATGGATGACAGCATTCCTCCAAATGGATTGCAAAAGCTGCCCTGCCTGCTTAGGCCATGAAATGGCTGGAAACCTTGGAGGGGATGCAAACCAGGGAGCAATAAAAATCTGACTAAGCTTCACATCTAGGCTGCCAGGTAGGAGGGGACTCTTTGGAACTCATACTCAGAAGGAAGAGACAAGGGACGATCGGGTTTTTTCTCTCTTTGCTGCAAGGACATGTTGCCAGTGCTGTCTTTCTTGAAGTCATATTGCAGCCATCTGGCTGAAATACTGTAGGATTTGGGGTTTTTTCCACATTTACTGGCCCGTAGTCATTCTGAAGCATCAACACCATTTCCTTCTGTTCAGCTATTTGTTTCTTATTGAGCTAGGCCAATGCTGGAAATCATGTTCATGCAGATTTTCCTTCTTTGATATTATCATTCAAAGTTCCACTCTGATGAAATGCTAAAAATGAACAGACCTTCCACCAAAGACAAGCATTTGTATGCATTTTGAGACATAATTCATTGCACCATATGATATTACCTTTACTGTGGCCGATGGCGTGAGCCAGCCAGCTGCCCACCAGGGTCTCGGACAGCAGCCCCACAGCATTTACAAGACAGTGTCCCTGACCAAAGCAGGTTCACTGCTGTTGGGTCATGCCCCTGGCCGCAGGCCGTGCCTCCCTTTACGGTGGACACTGTAACCAAAGAGCCGGAGTATTGCGGGAGGATTCTTTCACCCCCGGAATAATAGAGACACTGTAACGCAGGGTTACCAGCTCTCTGGGCATCCAGGCTGTCACGATCCGCTCGTAGGAGCGGGGATCGTGATGGTTCGTTACTTTGAATCTCAGAGTGCAAAAGAAAACAGGGACAAGTATTTTTGCTTCAATCAAAATCAAAAGCACTTTATTGAGTGCCAACAACACGATTATGTGATAGAGGAGGGAGAGAGAGAAGAAAGAGAGAGAGAAAAGGAAAGGAGGGGCATAGCTACCACGGCACGACGAAGTCCTCGTTGTCTGGATCCGATGGATTCGTCTCGTCCGTAGGGAGGTCTCATAGGGGCACTTTTTGAGAGTCTCTTTATAGTCTTTTCGAAAGCGGGGGGCAGGTAAGCAAGAGATGAGGCAATCCCTCCAGAGACGAGGGGCAAGTAGCCAGCAGGTGGGGAGTAAGGCCCATTGTTTTAGAGTACAGTTGCAGCTGTACCGGACATATAGTTCGGTTCTTTCCATCCCGGTAGCCGGGAGAATGCGGTTCCCACAGGCATGTACCAACACGCCTCTGCAGCACAGCTCAGCAGCACAGCTCTGCTGTACACCTGGGCACCTGGCAGGCACCCCATCAAGATCTGGCTGGACTTTATTGTGCAAAAGTCCTTTTCCCCTCTTAGGGTCTCTGGGTTTTCGGCCTCTGCTTCTGTCGATGGTCGTGAGGCAGATAGGGATTTCCGTCCAGACTCTTACACAGGCAAAAGACCCGGGGCGCCCCTTGCATCAGACTTTTATTGAGGGATTACAAACCAATCACTGACAGGCTCAGGGGAGGAACCAGGGAGGGACTGGGGGACAGGAACCAACTGGGAAGGGAAGGGGGAGGAGAGGAGGAGACTGATAAGGGGATAACACAATCAAGTACTGAGTAACAGTGAACTTTCTGGAACCTGAAGATGATAGACAGGAGAGTGGCAGGTGGGGACAGGGTAGCCAGCCCCCAGGAAGCTCAGCCCATCCCCAGAGCAAACTACCCAGGGCTCCACCCCAGGGGAGTCCCTAGTCCCGAGCTTCCTAGGGGGGGAAAGGGTCTTTGGGGGCTTGGACCACCGCAACACTTTACCACAAAGATGATTCACTGCTGTGGGAAATAAATACCAATGTTCAAAAATATCTTTCCTGACTTGTTGAGAAGTAACTCCAGCCCTGAAAATTCCTTCTTATCACACTGCACAAAAGGAGGCATTATGTTAGTGATATGACTGTGAGTCTAGGTGAGAGGAAAAAATGGAAAGACATTGTTGGAATAAGGATCTGTCTAACATATACCACCTGTACACGCACAAGTCCCACACCTACTAGCACAGAGGTAGGTGTCTGAGAGAGGAGCACTCATTTGGGCACTGAAGACAGAGGCTGGGGAAAAGTGATTTGTTTGCAGGAAGTCCCATGGCAAAGAAAGATACCACTATTGATACTATTACTGATTAAACACTGTCAGATCCTCTGCACATCCCAGGTAATTTCAATGGCTCTGTAGTAAGGCCATAGGTGTGAGAATTCCAAAGAAACAGTAGTGCAGTAAGACCCACTGTTCTGAGCCCATCATAATATCTGTGCTTCTGACAGATATAATTTATTTTGCTGTTTTAAACTTTTCTCTGCTTTTCCACTGTCTAAATAAATAAATAATAATCTTTTAAAAAGTGATAAAAAGGAGAAGGAAAGAACAGAAAGGTTTGCAAAAAGAAGGCAGGGGCAGGAAGGTGACCACCTGCACTTTTTATATTGCCATTACTGTTGAAAACAACAGCATTTGGCATCACACAGAACCTTTCTGTCATGTTTTTCACTGTACTTTAAGACTGTTTCAGAAAAATGTTTCAGATTAAAATGTCAGTGTTTCTGCTCAACTAGGCCCAGGTCTATGGGTTTAGAAGTATTTTTCCATGGATTCCTGATCTCCACACATTTTTCATTCTGCATGGCTGCAAGTCATGCCTCATAAAGGTGAGAATGTGGCATAACTGTGCAGACTTAAAACCACAGTTCTGCCTGGTATGCTTTTCAGTTTTATGTATGGCCAAATTCTAGTTACTTCAGTTGGTTCCGTGTGTTGACACAACCTGACTAAGGGAAATCAACAGAATCTGGACTTCAAATTAAAATATACAGACTTTCAAGCACAATTGTGTTCACAAAAGGTGAAATAATATGTTTGATCCATTCAGGTGGCTTTAGCAAAAAGTTACCTTTTAATTAATTTTATAATTACCCTATTATTTATATTAAATTAATAAATTTATAAAATATATTATTTTATATATATATAGCATTTATATTGAAAATAAAGGAGTTTCAAGATATTTAAAAGTCCAATCAGAGAATAACGTTATGATGGATAGCAGAGTTCCTAGTGATTTTTGTATTTTAAAACCTTGTGTAACCATATATCATTTGATGAAGTAAGCTGTTTCTGCCTATTCGGCAAAGTACTGATGCAGCTACTGTTGCAAGCAAAGTGAAATGTTATCAGAGCTACAGACTAAAACCTTGAGTCACTTATCAGTATTTCTGTTGGTGTATAAACTGCAGTAATTTCTGTGACGAGAAACAAAAGACCAAAAATGGAGTGTTTTTAAAGTGTACCAATGAGTTTTTAAAACTTAGAAATCTGTTATAATTTTGCAATGTTACATTATTTTATAGCCTTAAAAATGCTCATTTTATTAGTAATACCTTAAACATCATCCTTTGTGAATGAATGGAATCAATATCAAACAAAATGAGATTTCACATGACACTTTAATTTCTCTTTTTATGTTTGAGCCTTCATTGCTTTTTACTTTTCTAGTTTCTAATCAATTTCTCCAATGCTTTCCTCAGTTTTGGGAGTGGAACATTAAAATAATTTCCTATTTAATTAAATTATAAAGCCCCAGTTAGAACTTAGCACCCAATAAATAGAATCTAAATAAAGTATTTATTGCTCAAAGGTAATTTTTATGTATTTCTTGTGAAATAGATGATGGTGTATTTTTGCTGGCTTTCAGTGCAAACATTTTGCATTATCACAAAGTAAAAGAACATATCTTTTAGATTCATTTGTGCTATGAATTGATAAATTGTTATTTTCATTTGGTTTTAATTTGTGCCTTTTTGAACATCTTTGCTGCAACAAGTTGCCATTGCTGTTTGTCCCAATAATGGTGTTGCAGGAGTGGTAATTGCAAAAGTTTAGGAAGTTACGTATTGTACCTCACCTACACACTGTTCATGTGCACTTTCCTAATTTCCTAATTAAACTCAATCCTATATCTTCTCTCTGGGAACTCTCCAATCATTCTGAGCCCTTCTTCACTACAGACACCAACAGTCCTTGGCTCAGTTCCCTACACTGCTCCTGTGCTACCTGAAAATGAGTTCTATTCTTCTGCATTCCTCCCCGTGTCACATATGACACTTCACAAACCCCACTGATCTTTCAGCTTTTTTTTGTCAAGACACAGATTTCCCCATCTTTCTTTCACAGGTCACAGGATTTTGAGCTTCTCCTTTACTGAAATCACTTCACCTGAAATACCTTGTCACAAAGACAGGATGACCACCCTATTTCTGCACTTTGTCTCCAGCCCCTCCTTGTGGCCTTTAACTGTGATCTCTGAAGCAATGCCTGAGCTGGATGTGGAGATTTACATGGAAGGTGAGCATTTGCTCCTATTCTTTGCTAAAAATTTATTTTAGCCCAATGAAATGCCATCTCAGGACCCCTCTTTTTCTCCCATGAGTTTTTTGTGTAGGTGGGATCTCACTTTGAGGCTACAATGAACCTGCCTTTTCCTCTGAGATATGGAAGAACCTTTGTGTTCATTCTGCCCAACTTTCATACTCCCCACTTCACTGATGAAGCAAAGAGAGGAGGGAACCTGCCAGGAGAAGTTTCTTCATGTTTATCTTCTCTTCATTTGTAGCTGGCCTTGAATGATAGGAGCCTCCTGGCTCAAAGAGGTCACTGCAGAACATCATATATGCTCTCCATAGGGAAAAGGGAAGAGATTTTCTCTAAAGCTGCCTATATTACTCCTACTTTGTAGAAAAGGAGGGCTTTATGATGCTGCATTACTACCCCTTCAATAAAATTTAAAAATCTGCAAACTTCCTAATCTTTGCACAAGCATTTAGCCATGAGGTTTCTACTGCTACTAATAGGAGTCTTTCAGCTAAATCTCTACATCTCTGTAACTACCTACACAAGAAGTAATGTTCTGTAATACCATTCAATCTCTATTTTCATGTCATGCCACAGTCTAATATTCCTCAGTCCATGGCAAATATGCCTTCAGAAAATAGCCTGAAATAGGACAAAATAAGATCCATGTTCAAGTGAGAAGCACTCAGTGAAACAGAATCCTGTCAAGTGACTTGATAAGCCAGACCATAAGGTTATAAAAAGTGCAGGGATGGTTTGTGCCAGATACAGTCTCTGGTTGGAAGATTTGGTTCTAAAAACCCATGAGAAACAGAACTCATTCTAGTCACTGAATGGAAAAAAAGAAAAGCCAAGATATTTGAAATAAAATAGAAACTATTTGAACTATACCCTTCACTTTATTTTCAATCAAGCTTACCCCTGGATGTCTACAGAACAAACCCCAAACACACAGAAATGTGAAATGTTCAGCCAAAATCAGAGAAGAAGCCTGTAGGAAAGACACTGATTTGCAATCTTCCTTCAGTCTCACAGAGCTCTCTACATTGCAGGGGATATTACAGTGAGCTTCAAAACCAGCCTAGAGAACACGTTTTTTAGTTCCAGGATCTCCACAACTTTCCTTGTTTCATATGGGATACAAGAATCAAGATGACATTTATTCTAAAATGATTGACTGAGGATTTCACTGGAGGTCTTTGGAATTGACCTTCTGAGAGAAAAGCAGAGAAATCTGAAATGACAGAGCTGGAAAGATTTTTCTGCCCATTGTGCACTTACACTGGACTGCCTATGAGTGGGTGAAACATAAGTAAAACAAATTAATAGTTTACAAGAATGTTGTAAGTCAGAAAAGTTGCTTTTGCTGTACATTGCATGACCTATTAGAGGCAGCCCATTCCCAGGAGACAGAGCAAAAGTCTCCACTTTGTACCAACTCATGGAACAGCAGACATGAAATTAGTGCAAAAAAATTAAACAATATTAAATTACAGTAAATGCTAATCAACAAACATCTGCTGAAAATGGAGCGTCACAAACTGACTTGACGTACTTATAAATTTGGTTGAGAACCATAAAAATTTCAAAAAATGCAGGCTTGAATAAGATGCTTGACTTAATTTCACAATATCCTGAAACTTTCTAAAGTTACAAGCAAAGGCATAGATGTCAAAAAATAATATTAAGCCCTAAAAAATGGGAAACATTGCATTGATAATGTTAGTGGTACAAAATAACCAACTACATTGCCTAATTTTTAAGATAAATAAAAAATGTGTTTTGAAATGGCTAAATATGAAGTCATACACATGAGAAAAATGCAGACCATGCCTAGAGAATGAGCAACTTCTCCAAGAGAAAAAATTACTATGAAGATGGGTGTGTTATTGGATCCGCATCCTGGACGTTTCACATTGCTATATTTTCTTTTACAGGGTTAATAAAACCCTCATTTACATATGTTGTAGCTTAAGAAGCAGAAGTTGAGCTTTTTTAGCATATCACAACTATTTAACTATTTGCCCAGTTCAGCTTTCTAAAATAAAGGAAATCTGTAGAAAAGTTCGAGAGATTTTAAGGAAAAGCCTGGAGAATGAAATTGAAAAATATATCTTCCAGTGCAAGGTTCAAGAGATGTTGTCTACTTAATTTATCAAGAGGTAACTTAATCACAGTCTTTAAATACCTACATGGGAAACAAATTTCATAATAAGATGGCTCTTCAATAGAGCTAACAAAAATGTAATAATATCCAATAGCTTGATCTTTTTGAAATCAGAGGATTTTCTATTGTACAGGAGTGGAAATATTTAGCTTCTCTCTCCCCTCTCAGAAAACAAACCACATCCTGGAAAAAGAAATGTTTTACACAGAATTTATACATGATAAGAAATTCATTGCACAAGTGGAGTAAGACCTTTAAAAGACCTTTATCTATCTCACAGAATAAATCTGATATGCCTTACAAACCATTATGTGATCTCTTCCTCTCATTGCATGCAGATGCAACGCTCTCTCCTAAGTGCTAACACTGTAATTTCCATTCCAATGATGAAATTGGGTGTGGAAGGGGACAAGTTTATTCTAATGCACTTGTATATGATTACATACTGGATTGTAAAAATTTAACATTTAGTTTGCTTCTTCTAATAAGCTTTTCAAAGCATAATAAATCTGAGTATCTTAAAACGTGTTTGCTCTGGAAGATCAGTCAGTAGGGTTGGGTATCCTGCTGGTGGGGCTGCTGAGACTGTTTAAAGAGCCTGGTTGATATTTGCAGTGCATATTACAAAAGAGCTATTCTTTAGAAAACTTTTGATTTTCACAGCTTGCAAACACAGGATCTTGAGACTGAGCTTTATCTATGCAAACTGTTTCTCTAGAAGTTCTTTTGGAGATTTGGTTAACAAAGTGTATCAGGGATGCTTGAAAGACAGGACCCTATTAGCAATATAAGATAAAAAAAATCACACAGCCATTCTTTTCTGCTATGACTGAATGGGGCTTCTGGCACTTCTGATTAAGTGGCATCTTGCCAGGTGCAGAAGGATCAACAGGGATTACCCTCAACACATAACTGATGTGCACCCCCAGAGAACTTACACTGACAAGCACTGGTCAGGGCAGATACCAGTTTCATTTCTTTCACTCTTCTTGCTGCATTGCAAAGCCTTCTGCTCTAAAGCAACCTTAAAGTGCCCTCTTCTTTTTTTTTATTTTTATGCCTGTGTGGTGATGAAATACAGTGTTGTGCAGTACCCAGTAAGGCAAACTTATTCCAGCAAAGAGATTCCATAACAAAATATTTTAGTGGCCAACCACTCACCCTGTAAAGCCCCTCTGGAGTTGTCTGACACAAATCAGCTGTAGCAGAGCAGACACTGTTGACCATGGAGTTCCTACCCAGAGCATCTGCAGCATTTTGCCTCGCTGGCTCTGTTTAAGTAGACAATGCAATGTGGTGGAAACCAGTTGTGAACATAAGGAGTGAAGCTTACAATTTTTTGGAGTTCATATGTGCATTCACACAAAGGAAAGAAATTAAATAGACAGTTTCAAACTTTTTTTCCCCTAAAATTATGTGCATTGTTTGTCAGAAAACTTGACAAACATTTAATATCATGGAGGTAATTCCCACAGCTTATTGTTCTGTATTTCTTGGTCAAAAACAGTACTGCAAATTTTACTAAACCAATAAGGAAGAAAAATAAAGCATTTTGTCACATACTTGTATTATTAAACATCCTTCCTATGTGTCTTTAATGCATAAAAATGACATTTTGATGATTTCACTGAGGACTTTGGGGCCACCTTTATTTCACCTTTATTTTAATTTATTTATTTTGGTGGTGTTTTAAAATGTTGTATCAAAAAAACCCTTCATGTGACTTTTAGAAATTTGTGATTTAAAGGACAATCAAATATTTCTGAAGCTGGACAGTAGTAATTAAGATACATAAAAGAGTTTGGGAAAGTTTTAGATCACAGCACTGCAAAGGTTAAATAATGCACTTGTTTACCTAACACAAATTTATCCTATTTTGCTAAAGATACCAAGATAAAACATGTGACACAGGAAAAGATGTGTTTCCAAGGGACTGTACTAGAGGTCTGGTAGAACTTTACTAACTTCTGCTCTGTGGCAGTGGAGGGAGTTAGAGTGGGTTTGGAGATGTCCTAAATTCCAAGAGGGTAAATAAAAAAAAACCAGAATCCTGCAACTTCCTCTGCATTTCCCTAATTTTCACTATGTTCCAGAGCAAGTGAGAGATAGTGAAAGGTGGGGTTCAAAATTATAGTGGGAACCAACCAAACTTTATCATTAGGATAACAGTGAAAACAGACTGGATTTGCCTAACAGAACATGTGCAATCCCCTCCCAAAACAACTACTGCAAGCTGCTTTTTATCTGGACTCTGTCGAAGAAGATAGAAGAGAAAGGCAGAGGCATACAAATAAAGCAAATCAATATATGTATCTGTTGGAGGTTGGATTTAGTTTTTCCTCAGGAATTTTTTCTCCCATGGGTTGCTAAGACGCAAATGGCTGAGATAATATCTGAGTACTTAAGAGAACAAAGCACAAGGCTAGGGCCATTCTCCTTGGCAAGGTGCGGCAGAATTGCCTTCATGGAAGCAGAGCCTGGCAACGCGAGATTTGGAGAGACTGAAAAGCAAGGGCAGGGGGGAG
This sequence comes from Eopsaltria australis, assembly GCA_034509425.1. Lineage (NCBI taxonomy): Eukaryota > Metazoa > Chordata > Aves > Passeriformes > Petroicidae > Eopsaltria > Eopsaltria australis. Next base: position 54,263 of record JAVTVJ010001957.1, on the reverse strand, counting down.
GTGACGCTCTCTTGCTCGGGACCCTCGGAGCTGGACGGTCGGAGCTGCTGTCTGCGGAACCCACGGCCCCCTGAGAAGCCAGCACGGAGCTGCCGGTCTGTCTGCTGTGAGTCTTTTCCCTCTCTGCCCCATCGGGAGCTGCCTGCCACCAGCCTGTCTCTCCCCCCGCTCCTCCTCGCCGCTCCGAGTTTCTCCGCTACATTGTAGCGGGGCTTCCCCTGCACATCGGGACCTCTTACCGTCCCAGCTCCCTGTGTCCGGGGATCCTGCTGCAGCACCGACACCAGCTGCCCCCCCGAGGGTCTGTGGAACAAAGGCTCTCCTCCATCTTTCCCTGCCTCGGGCAGTCGCCATTGCCATGTGCTACCTGAGCTCACGCCGGAGCACCCCCTGCAGCTGCCAGGGAATCATCACACCCAGAGCGCCCCCTGCCAACTGTGACTGGAACTGCACCAAAAGGGAAAAGGGGCCTGAAGCCGAGCAAGCTGCCACTGGGTTTCTGGTTCTGTTTGTTGGTTAACACCATAGTTGTTGTTATTTGTTAGCCTTGTTTTAGATATTAGTAAAGAACTGTTATTCCTATTCCCATATCTTTGCCTGAGAGCCTCTTGATTTCAAATTTATAATAATTCGGAGGGAGAGGGGTTACAGTTTCCCATTCCAAGGGAGGCTCCTGCCTTCCTTAACAGACACCTGTCCTTCAAACCAGGACAGTATCCTAAATCAGTTCCCCAATATCAGTAGTAAAAGAAAACAACCCCTTTCCAGAGTCAATAGGATGTAGCAGATTACTTTTTAAACTACAGTAGCTTTTGGGCTGTTTTCATTAATTTAAATCCTGTTATAAATGTCGATGCTATGATTTTTCTTGCTGATTTATATTGGGACATAACTTGAATGTATATATTTCAGAAATTTCCTTTTCTCAATAAAAGGAAACAAGCATGTTGCTTTTCTCTTATACCAAGCAGATCAATAGATACACTGAATACAGCTTGTGTGAAAAGAGAATCAAGCCTGATTTTCAACAATACTCATAGCTTTGGACACACTAGCTGCAGGAAATCTGCCTCATTGACTCCTCAGTTCTAGTTTCTAATATTCTCTCTCTGATGGCACCATGACAATTTTATGAAGTAGATCCCTGAGACCTTGGGTCATTATGTTTACTTTACTTTATATGGTTTGTCTCAGATGTGAATTCAGGTTGTTTCTCAGGTGTACCACTTACTCCTCCAGAGGAGCACTGAGCCACCGTGACAGCTGAATCACTTTCCACCCCAGTGAAGCTTTCTGAAAAATGTTTCCCCGACGTGTATCACCTATTTAAGCAGTCAGGCAATGTTGTGAGGAACAAGCTTTCTTAGATTATTTCTGTTTAGGAATAAAATGATAAAGCATTTTTCCTTGTGCTATTTCCAATTGGAAATACCATAAGGAAGCATGTTTCTCATTATATTTCCTATTTTCTAAGTGTATTCCCATGCCAAGGGAACAGCTGAACCAAAAGGCAGGCAATACCCCAGAGTTTTGATGCAAATGGCAAGTAAGAGCAAATTACTAATCTCCTTTCTTCTTTAACTTTTTTCTTTCCCCCTCAAAATTGTTGAGAAGTTTTGATGCAAAATGAAAAGAGAATTGTGGCTTAGGAAGCCTCCACAAAACCTTATTCATCTTTTCTGACAACAATCTGCTAACTAACTTATGTAAATATGAACATGTTATGCTTTCTAACAGAGTTCATCAAAATGGGAAGCCCAGACTCTGACTGAGGCTGATGAAAACTTGCCCTGTCCTCATGTATGTGCTGTAAGACTCAGTATGATGCTGTGCTATTTCACTTTTTCTTTATTCTTGTCTTAAAAAAAACTTTTTCCTTGTGTAACTGATGCCTGAAGGATTATTTGCTTTTTCTCTTAAATACCTTTTTTACAGTTCCCTGTATCCACAAGTATTAGCATGCATACTTGTGATGCTATAGGTGTGATAATTTAGCCTGGTTTCTTGGTGTCCAGTAGGCCGGGAGACTAAACACCCCAGAAACTGTAGAGTTAGAAGACCAAACATTCTATTGTCATAAGCACTCAAGGTCCCCTAGCAGGACAGATTCTGTAAACTAGAAGTTAGCCTGCCCCAGCCCCTTATTGGGCCCTCTTGTTAGATATGCTTATGTGTAAGGTCTTTAACTGTATACTCGATTGGGGGGTTGGAGGACATCGCGACGCTGTCACCTGGGTGAAGCAATGCATCGAATGGGATCCTATTAAAATACCGTGGTAAACGACCCCCAACCCTCTAACCGTGTCTGGGCTTTTTCTTTCTAAGACCAGGAAAAAGGAATCATAACCTGTATGTGTAGGGCAAAACTCTGCTATCATGCACCAAAGTGTAGATTATTCTTCAAGCAACATTTTACCTAGGGCAGGGAAGGGAAAGGGAGCACCTCTTTGCTTCCTGATGTTACCCAAGATGAATACAGCCTGGGCTCCCTCCTCATCTACACAGGACTGACAATAACAGAGGTAAACATTTCTCCAGGAAAAGTGGTGCTTCTGTGTGTGGACAGTGTCAGCGTGTTCTTCTTGGCACTTGTGCCTCTTCAGGGTTATCATGTTGTCTAGCAGACAAAATGCCATATGAACAGACAGCCATGAATTCGGGAAGCTGACGTTGCATGCACTGTGGAGGCTTTAAAGTTTTGGGGTTTTCTTCCATGAAATGATTCCTAACTGAAAAATGTCAAAATTGCTGTCCTTTCTGAGTCTATATATCTCTGGTTAGATGGAGATACACCTTTTTCACTCCACATAATTTCTGGATCAACTTCAAAAATCAAAGAAAAACAGTCCCATTGCCACAGAAAGGAGATTTTGAATCCTGCATAATCAGGATTTGTTTTGGGGACTGGTCGTGGGCAGAGTGATGCCGTTTGGTTTCTGCCTTTTTTCTTTTCTATGTTCTCTGTACTCTTTGCACACATATTTGTAGCTCTGTAGCCTATTGTATTAATAGCTAGTTTTCCCAGTACTTTTCCATGGCCTTTCCCTAAGCAGAAAGACAAAACAAATTCCAGAGCTCCAAGCCCCAGGGGGGGTACAAGGCCCTGTCCTATCTCGGTTCTTCCTGGGAACCAAGGCCGAGAATAACTCTGAGGTACATTTTCATAAACAAAGTAGAGCCAGTGCTAAGAGGGGGGCTCCAGAGAAGGGGCTGGACCTGGGGGGAGGGTAATTGAATCACCACTTGTTCTCCTAATTGGTGCTTTTAATGAATTATGCTGATTTCCTAAAAGCTATAAATATGTCCTCACCCCTGGAGGGGGTGGGCTTTTATGGACACCTTTCCATAACTGCTCCTGAAGACCTTCAAAATAAAGATCCCCTTTTATATTACCTCCTTGCTAAAATGATCTTGAGTTTCTTTTCCAGGCTGGGGGAAAAGGCAACAAGAGGGGAAAGAAGATTTTGTTTTATGAAAGTCATTAAATTATTTCTATGTCATAGAATTTTAATTGTATGTCTTTAATACTAAAGATGTTAGTTGCTTGTTGTTGTGGTTTTGAGGTTTGGGGATCAAAATTAGGTATAAACATTAATTTTGTAGTTAAAATTATTTGATTTTGTTGTGAGATAAGGATTAATAGTAGGCAAAGCAGGCTTATACTTTAAGGAATACAAAAAAATTTTATTAACAGACTTAGAATAGGAATAATAATTAGGCATCAACACCAAACCTTTTAGAACACTCTTTTTTCCCTCCCCACCCTTTTCCATTTTCTTTCTCACTGACCATACAAAAGGTAACACTTCAACTTCTAGTTAATCCACCACCTCTGGAACAAAACAGTTTTCTTAATTTATGTAAAGAGAGAAGCTTTCTTTTGTTTTATCATGTTGACCCCCATAGGAAACACAGTTTCTATGGTTATTAGCTTTCCAGCAAGCAATCTTCTCCTTGAAGGGAGGCATTTGCTTCTCCAGACCCCTTCCCATTTCAGTAGCTTTCCCAGGGCTACTACCAATGGACATATTATGGTCATTGAGGTGTTCTTTTTGAGAGTAAATGTTTCTATTACAGTGACAACGATATCCCCTTACTTTATCATCAGCAACACAAGTCTTCTTCTACTGTTTCCTGGGGCGAGAAAAAAAGAAAATCTTATACACAGAAGTCTCAGTCTACTGCTTACAACCTAGAACATTACATTCCCTTTTTCTCACCTCTTTTAGACCATTATTCATATATTACAGGGTATATTACAGCTAACTTTATCAACATGTTTTTTACAAAAGAACTTTCAGCATTAAAGCACTCCTCATCTCTTCCTTCTTTGAAAATAAGCTGAGTTATAATCATTAACTTAGTCTCTATGTTGTACCTTTTGTAGGTGCCTTCATTCTTGTGCTCTTTCTGTGTGAGAAGGAGAAATGAATGTCCCTGAAGTCTCATTTTAATATTAGAAAAGGAACAGTTAATTTGTTTTTCGGCTAGGCGATGGTCACGTGGCTTCCGCCCGCGTAGTTTAAATGTTATAAGTTCGTGCCTGAACTAGAAAAAAAAATCTTGTCAGTGCTGCCTCCCCATCTAAGCTGTGTTTTAGTCGTGCGGGCCCGGCGGGACTGCATCCGTGCTGCAAAGAGTTAGTCCGGGCTTCTTTTCTGCACTGAGCCACCTGGGGCCTCCTGGCGGAACTCTCGTCTCTCACTGTGTAAAAGGAGCCCAGTCTGAGCTCCCTCTCTCCGCCGGGCGATGCGGCTGGAGCCGTGTCCGAGCTCCTCTCTCTCTCATGCCGAGTTCATTGGGGAGCTAACGGGGCGGGGCGTGCTCGAAGTCCACCGGGTCCGACCCCAAAACCTCTTCCTGCCGGGCCCCATCACAGAGAAGAGACCGGCTTGGCCCAGGCTAGGCAAACAGAGCTGGCGAAGTTCCTTAGCCAAGGACAGCAAGATGAAGCAGCTTGAGTTCTCTCTCTCTCTCCTTCCCCTCCCCCCCACACCATGCAGGTTGGCAGCCCCAGGCCATGTGGCTTGGGGAGACCTTACCCAGTTGGTGCGGAGGGGAGGAGAGCGGTGTCTTTCCTCTGCGAACCGGAAGCCTGAAAGAGCACTTCTTTAGGTGTTCTGGTTTTATGAGTTTTTTAGGTAGGTGGAGTTTAATGCTGGCTACCTCATTTCCGACTCCACCTCCTCTTCCTACACCAACACTTGTAAAGGGCTATTTTCCATTTTCTCTTTTTCACATTTCCTAGTGGCGAAAAGAATAAGGTTATTAAATAGGTATAATGAAATGTTCTTAGCCACATTTATTTTCAGTAGTTAGACAGTAATTTTTTTTGTTACCAAGATGACTTATCCGGACATTATTTTAAAACTGACAACATTTTCCTGCATCAAGATTATGCTTTAAAAAAACAGTTTTACAAAACAATGAGTACCTAAGAAAAGGGGAAACTGAGGCAGAAGTCAATATAGGATTTGTAATTAATTCATCTCAGTGACAAAATCTTAAATTCTTCCTGACTTAATCTGGGTTCAGACATGAATTTGTTACAGAGAAACCAACAGATACCAGATTTCTCTGTAGTCTTCTTTTAATTAAAAAGGAGCATGAAAACACTGAATGATAAAATGCCAGGAATAAATATGATTGCAATAACGGTATATGCAAGTTTTACAATAGTAGAGCCCTGAATACTTTCTCTCTTTTAAATATTTTTATGGTTAAAAATAATGTGTGTACCAATAATCCCTTTTATTACATTTTAAGATTCTGGTATGGGGGGAAAAAACCAAAGGAAAAAGCAAAGTAACTTGTCACTTAGTAATTCATGTGGAAAGAGACCTAGCCTACAAGAGGACATTATTGTCAGCTGAATGAAAGATATTAAATTGATAAGAAAGAATAGAGGTCTGCTTCCTTCGTTGTCTTGGAAAATACATTTGTTAGGCAGCTTTCCAACACAGAAAAGAGAATAAGACACTTTCTAGGACAGAAAGATTAGAAGTTGGAATAGCAGTCTTTCATGATAAACAAACCACATCTTTTTACCCTTTTAGGATTTGAGAATTGCTCTCCAATTATACTTCCCTTTTATGAAGATGTGAACATGACTGCAACGGTAACTTAAAGAATACTTAAACTTTAACATGAGAGTTTTCATTTAGTTGCTTTAATATCTGTTAACCACACTTGTGTTTTAGTGGTAGATGCTCAGCTCTCACTTGGTGACTAAAGTGCTTTCTTAGTCTCATATTTCTGTGACGAGTTATTGGTAACATTCTGCTCCAAATAAAAACATGATCTGAGCAACTACTGATGAGGATTTGACTTTAAATTAATTGGCTAAAGAAGAGGAGCTCAATTCCTTGATCAAAGACTCTAAGCATCATCTACTCAATGGACTTTCAAATGCATAAGGGATAGCAGTTTATGAAAAGCAGTTTTCCATCCAGACCTGAGTATGAAAGAAACACTTGGTTAGCAAAAATTATATATAGGGAGAAAGAGTCACAATGAAACAAGCTATTGTTTCTTCAAATAAATTGTTTAATGGAAAAGGCCATTATCAGTTAAATAACTTTGTGATAATATGACAGTGGGTCATATATCACAGACTTTTCTCTAGTTTAAAAGCTTGAACAAAAGCCAAATCTTTCTGTTGATTGTAATGGACTTCAAATAAAGTCTCATATATTGAAACAATGCATTTTATATAATTAGCCATCTCCAGATAACTCCTGAATTACAGGCAATGCATATATCTGTAGCAAATTCTGACCTTACTTCCAACAGAAATTACTCAGGTATATCTGTTATTGTTTCTTCTACCTCCTGTGTAGCTGAACACCTTCATGCAGGCCTTCAAAGGCCTGCTAGCTAGCTGCAGAATTGATAATGAGTAAAAAAAAAAGTACAGTATCAGTTTGTTTCAAATTCATGAAAGCAACTAATATTCCATCCATTTCCTTGTAGCTGCAGGAAACAATAGTATGACTGAAACAATTAGGTATAAATTGGTCAAGAATACATTTAAGCTGGAGAACAGAACTTTCCTCTTTAACAAAAACATGAACCATCTATGAAGATGATTAGGGAACAGGAGCATCTCTCTCATGGGGAAAGGCTGAGGGAGTTGGGCCTGTTCAGCATCAAGAAGATGGAGAGCAGATCTCATCAATGCACACAAGTATCTGCAAGGTGGGTGTCAAGAGAATGGGCCAGTCTCCTTTTGGTGGTGCCCAGCAACAGGTCAAGTGGCAATAGTCACAAACTGAAACACGGGAAGTTCCATCTGAGTCTAAGGGAAAACGTCTTTCCTTTGAAGGACACAGAGGGATGGAAGAGACTGCTCAGAGTGGTTGTGAAGTTTGCTTCTCTGGAGATAGTCAAAACACACCTTAATGTGATCCTGTGCAACCTGTTCTAGGTGAACCTGCTTTAGCAGGGGGGTTTGACTACATGATCTCCAGAGGCCCCTTTCAACCCTAAACATTCCATGATTCTCTGAATTTTAGAGGGAGCCACAAGGGCAGGAAATCTTAGGGATTTCTCAGTTTCATACAATTATTGAAGGAATTACTAGACCTGGCTGTGTGTGACCACAGTGCATTATATTTAGGGCTCCAGCCACTTTTCCTTGCTGGGTTAGCAGTGTCAGTTTGAAGCACCCACACCCTGAGCTGTGTACTTTGCCCATCTTCCCAGCAGTGAGAAATGTCTGCTCCACACCACCACCCGCTGTATTTGCTTATACTACCTTGCATGTATGTCTCCATTAATCCTCTGGGAAAAAACCAAGGTGCTCTAATGTGCTTTTTCTGTCACGCTGATTAGAGAGTGATATTCAACTGACTCCAGGTGAGCATAACTTGAGGTCCTTCAAATCCTGTGGTACAAGGAAAAACTCCAGGTGATGGATAGTCTATTGCAGTGGAGATGGTCTGTGCATCTTCTCCTGTATGCAAGTAAAGTTTGTGTTGCTGTTGTATCAAATGTGGATCAGTAAAGTGTAATGTGTTAACATGCCAAAAATTATCCTGCAAACTGCAGGAGTAATGTCCTGGTAACACCAGCCACCCCAGCAGTTTTGTTCCTCATTGCTGCTGAAATACATGCTTATCAAAGCTGACCAAGTTTCTCCTCCTGAGTGTCTCTATGGTGCAACATCCAGCAGGACCAGGGCCTGCAAGGGCTGCCAGCCATCCTTGTAACCCCTCACGTGTGACAGTAGCTCTTTCAAACTCAGTCTATGGCTCTAGTGCTTCAGACTTGTTGCATATGCTACAATAAAAACTAAAAAACTAAAAACTAAAAAAAAAAAAATAAAAAAATTGAGTGAATTTCATAGATATTCTTAGGAAAATAAGGATTTGTAGTCTTCTGAAGCTGTAAGTGACCCTGTCCTTTGTGGTGGAGTTTCCTTGACTTAATTTTAAAGATATAAAGGGCTGATGTCTGTATCTGAATAAGGGATCTCAGGATTTATTTATAACTAATAGAGAGGAATGGGCACTTTTAGAGTTGCACACATGTGAACTAAAAGGAACAGGGTTTTAAATACTGAGATTGCCACTGCCTCTTCCAGTGAGAGCACACAGGGCATTGCAACAGCTGTCTGGCTCATGGTGCATCCTGTGTTAATGACTTGTTCGATGGGATACCAGGCAGAACATTTTGCATGCACTTATTTGTTTGTTAAGCTCAGAAAAACCCAGAGGCTCTTGTTTGGTTTCTACTTTTTTTCCTCAGCAAGTCTTTTCTCTTAAACCTGTTTGGAAAATAGAAAGAATACACAAAGAAAGTGATTGAGATTCTAGACCTTGGTAGTAGACTTGCAGCATCTTTTGTAAGTTAGTTTTTGAGTAAATGGAGACACGTTAAAGTTAAGGGTTAATCTTCAAAAGGCACTGCTAGAACACCAAATTTTGAATATTTAACAACAGGTAGTTCAAGATGCACAGTAAAAAATGGAGGCAATCTGACTTGAAAATAGCTTTTTGAAATGTGTTTAACTTCTGTCTGCCTCAATTTTATTTTTTTAATGTATAGAATAATACTTACCTCACATGGAGTAAATTATATCCTTGACAACACACAACAGGTCTGTGGCAAAGATGGGGATAAAATCATGGACTGATAATTTGTGCTTTAAACAATAGCTTCACTCTCTTTTCTAACCTCAAGCTTTGGCTTTAACCATTGTTACTTTGGGATTTACTGTAGTTTTTCTCTACCATTAATGAGCAGATTATTTCAAAAGTACCTTTTATTCAAACTAAATTGACTTTCAAAAGGAACTTAAACTTGTTCATATGTTTTGTTTCCTTTTGCTTCTGTCTTTCACACTTGTCTCAACACACTTCTAGCCATCATGATTTGAAAGCAGCAGATACAGGTCTCTTGGCTTCAGTAAAGGTACTCATTTACCAATATATGAAAATACCATTTGGATAGGAGAGCACCTAGCTCTGATTCAGCTGTTTATAGCTTTAGTGTGTATCTCTTTTATTGGACTTTGTAGACATACTAAGGCATGATTTGTTAATGGAGACATAAGAAAGGATTCTGTATTAAATTTCATTGCCAGCTCTGTTACTAATGTGACAGGACACCTTGGACAATCCCCATGAGTTCTCTTGCTAGTCTTTCTGTATTTTTTCTATCTTGTATATTAGGTCTGTAATTCTGCAGAAACATATACCCACAAGTAGTTTATTCATTAGAGTAATTAAAATTTAAAAGTTTACAGTTTGAGCAGGTATTTTTGTAGGGCATAGATGGGTGCTTCATAAGGGTTTATATGGAGTATAGAGCAGTAGGAGCCTAATCTTGGCAGAAGAATTTACGTATTGTTGTCATCCTGATACTAAACAAGTATCAACAGGCATAAATTGCTATAAACTGGATATAATTACACTGATTTTCTGTTATCTCATATATCAAAGTGGACATCTTTTTCTCTAGTAAAGCATGTCATCATAAAGTTTCCATGTTAGTTGCATTTATCCGTATTTGCACTGCTGAAAATGATGCAAGCTCCTAAATATCCTTGCTGGGTTTTTAAAATTTCAGCATTTCCATTGAACCTTTTTGTTTTCCATTTTTTCCTCTGCAAAATATATTTTGTCTTGCCTCTATGGCAACACCTTATTTGTAGAGGTACAGGTGTTACATCACCTCTTATGTAGAATTATACTGCTACTATCAATGGAGAACTTAAGCAAGAATGTTTTGTCATGATAAAAAAGGAGTATATGTTTACTCTATATTGTGCAAAATATAATCACCTTCCAGTGTAAATTCTGTGCCACTGTAAATTCTGACTCTCATCAAGGATTTTTTAAAGTCCTGGTTCTAGGAATAAGCAAGTATGCAGTTACTCATGGCAGGAAGGTGGTTGGCTGTACTACAAAAAGAACTAAAGCTCTGTTGTCTTCTTTGCTCAACTGTGAAGCCTCTCTCACTGTCACCTTCATGGGGAATGGGATCTGAGAGACGACAAATGCTCACATTGAGTAGTCTCTTCCAGGAGCAGATGTTACTTTCCCTGCCTTTTCTATTCCTCCTGCAGTCATATGAGGAACATAGGCAGCTCTCTGGGGTGTGTGCTGGTGTTACACCTTAGCTGTGTCCTGCTGTACCAAGTACAAACTGCGTGGTCCCAGCTCAGTCTAAGTCCCAGGCATCCTAAGGACTAGCTTCAAAATTATGTACTCAACTGAGAAGTTCTGAGATTAATGCTTGAAGGTAATTGGGATTTTTTTTGCTACATAAGTTATATACTAACAATATATTGAATCTTTAACAAATAAAAATGACAAAGATAAGAAAGAAGAGGCTCTATGAAAGTTTTTTTGGGATGTTCAAGTGAAGTTCAATATAGAGAAAATAAAAAGCTATTTAAAATATCAGAACTTTTAAAACTCTAGCAAAATCATGTGAAATTACTCATTTTTTTGATATGTAAAGGCATTATTTAAAATCTCAATATATATAAAACCTCACTGATTAGTTCTAAGTCTAAATTCCTGAATTGTATGGCTTTTTAGTTTCTTTCCAGTATTAGTATTTTGGAAGTTATCTTACTTACTCTTCCACACATTTATGTAGTGAGGACTGATGCTAATAGAAGTTGCATATACCATGTGCAGATTAGAACTCAGTTATCTAAAGAGTTCAATTTGAGCATGAAATGCAGTGAGAGCAAATATGGGATGCATTAGGGATTTTGAGACTTTGCAAAGAGTAAGAATATGGTATTGGGAATTTGTTAACTGATAGGCAAGGAAATCTAGCCATCACAAAGTGATGTCATGATGATATTGCTGTGAACTGGAAATACAGCAGGATTTTCTTACAGGTTGTCAGAGGAGGGCGGGGGAAGGGCTGCTCCCTGTGGTATACATTCATTTATTGACTACAGTCACAGTTATTTGCTTCAGCCAGCATGATCTGAAATGCATGTATAAAAGCATATAGGTATTGGAATTTCCAACTCAAATCAGAATCCTAATTAACTGTAAATCGTAAATCCAGTAGCCTGAGGTATATTAAAATGAGAACTTTGTACATGAAAAGCTGCACATGCCCCAAAATCTAAGTATTTCCTACTTATAAACCACCAAATTCACTGCATCAGCTTCCATGACTGTAATTCTTCTCCTGAGGGATATACAAGGAGAGTTAACTGAAAACAAATATGAGTTTGCAACTCATAGAACAAGTCATTTTATGGAGACATTAAAAATCACTGACATAAGGAAAGACAACATAAAATATTTGTACTTAAGATAAGAATATGACATTAAAGCCAGAAGTGAACTTAGTCCATTGTACTTCATCAAATGCCTCTTTAATCTCTAAATATGTGTGATTATAAAGACATTAATTTCAAGGGGAAAACCACATCAGTAAAGCACTGCTGAAACACCTGGCACAATTGAATTTCACGCAGCACCACACATGAAGGCAAAGAGATGAAGTTATGAAACACATTGAACAGAACTGACACGGAGAACACCGTTCTCTCAGATACATAAAAGGTTCTGATTGTAAAGACCCAGTCCTGCTTAGAGCAACAGGGATTATGTTGTCTTTAATAGGAGCAGAATCAAGCTGTAAAGGGATATTTGGTTGGTCCTTTGGTGTTCAGGAGCAAACAACAAAACAGAAGTTGCAGAGGCTTTGAGCATGAGGACCCTCTGCTCTGTATTGTTATTATCATTTTATGGGGCCAAGTTATCCTGTGATCTTGATTTTAATAACAGCTGGATCCTTCCCCTTGTCACATGCTGAGGCCAGGGTTCGAATACAAGCTAAGGTGTTCCCTCAGCTACTCTATCACTATACCATGCACGTGTTCGTGTGTGTCTTTCCTGAGGGGCGTAACTGTTTCAATAAGATTGATCAGTCTCAGCAAGCTCTATCTCTAGATTGAAAATTATACTGAGAACAGACTATCTCCTAAAATAATTTTGACTATTGGCTAAAGCACCCATGAATACCAATTTGGCTTGGTATAATTGGAAGGAATTTGTTACTTTCTCTGTTTTCCTCATGGAAGACAGAGTTTAACAGTAAAGAAAATCTGCTATGAAAATTGAAAAGCATATAATTGGAACAAGGAAAATTCCTACAGTATGAATTAAAGAGGTGACAGGAAGGATGTCAGCAGTGGTTTACTGTTCAAATATCAACTTTCATTAGTTCCCCCCACTAAGCAATGTTTCTGCAATAAATAGTGGTTAAAAAAGAGGCAGGGAAAAGTGAAAGTAATGCAGATTAAGGGAGATATGAATGTTTGGGATGACCTTGGGAGCACCTTGAGGTTAGATGCAGTAAATATATTACCAAAAGCAATACTAAATCTAATACTAATCATAGAACATCTCAAGTTGGAAGGATCCATTAGAATCATCAAGTTCAATTCCTAAATACACAGCCATTCTGAATATTCACATTGAAGAGTACTGTAGGACCCACTGCTGAAGTTGCAAAACTTCAACCAATTTATAGTGACTGTGCAGCTGGTGTTGCAATTTAAATATGTTTTTCACTCTCAGAAAATCTCACTGTCACCCATGAAAGGGGGAACAAATACCACCTACATACATGCTAACTGAACGTGTTTATCTGAATCTGTCAACTACATCAGAAATCAAGTTGCTAAATGCTGTGTTCAAAAAATTTTTGTGGATTTGTGACATTTCTTGGAAGGCTTTAGATCCATAAAGCAATGAATAAATTATAAGAAGACATAATTATGGTATTTTCATCCCTGACAGATCTAATTTTACTCTATAAGCACTGAAAAGAAAGCTGCTGTTTTTTGCAGACCAACACTCCAAGATTAAAAAAAAGGAAAAAAAAAAAGAAAAAAGAAAAAGAAGGAACATGTCTTTGCTGAAAAATTGCATATTTAGTAAATATTGTCCAGGGTAATTGTTCCTGTGGGATCACAACAGAAACGTTTCAGATACTGTAACTACTGTATATTCAGAGTGTATGAGCACTGTATATTTAGAGTAGATGATAATCTCTGTAATGTTTCTTATTAAGCTCCTTGTGGAGTCTCAAATGTAATTTTAATGGTATCCTGAAGAAAAAAAAATAAAGAAGGTAGAACACTCAAATTGGATTCCAGAGATGAGGTTAGTTACTGAGGGTACAATTTACATCAGTTGAATTTAGCTAACACGCATGTATCTAATTTAGGCTCTCTTTGCAGTCCATCAAGGGAAGTACATACCTCCAAAGGGAGATCAATTCCACTCATTCTGACAACAGTTTTAGGACAGGATGAAGCCCCAACGACCAGAGGGGAAAAACAGATAATAAGAATAGCAACCTGAATTAGAGGCAGGAAATACAGGGAAAGTGTATTGGATCTGGATTGGTAGTACACATTTGCACATGAAAATAGATTAATAAAATGTGAAGTTTCCAAATATCTCTAGGGATTTCCCCCACATCTGCTGGAAATCACTAGGAGATGGCTCCGTTGAATGTTTCAGTCTGAGGCTTCAAATCATCCCTGTATCTCTGTTCAGGGAATCCTGTAGCATATATGTAAATCTTCAAGCTTGAATCCCATTAACATCAAAGGGATGTAATCATGCACTTAAATGTTTTGCTGAACTGGTACCCTTTGCCCCACTCCAGCAAAACATGTAAGCATGGGCTTAACTTTAAGAATGTTAACCTTGTTAACTTCTATAGAGTTGATTTTCTACAGTTTCCTGAAGTAAAACACAGATTTCAATGCTTTGCCAAGTCACTATCTTAATGAAGATGCAATGCCTGTATCTTATCAGCATTACAAGCCTCAGCTAAATTAGTCATACTTAGGCACAAAGAGTAGAGCTATGTATGCTGCAAGGAGAAGAAATCCATTAGAAATGCCTAACCAAATGGTAAGTACTGAAAACTAAGTACTTAAAAAAATGGATTCCAAAATAATATAAACCAAATTAAACCCTTGGTTCATCCAGGACTCAAGCACTTGATGTGCTTTAAGCACATTGTTGTTTATGCCTACATTTAGGCACTTGCTTAAGCAACATGATGAACTGGTCCATCAGTGTATACCTTCCCTTTTATATGTTAGATAAAGTAAAATCCTCTGGCTTTTGTACATCACATTGCTTTGCCTAAGATATCACACAAGCTGCTCTACTCTGATGCTTATATGTGCGCAATAAATCCAGACATAAAAATCAATAGAAACATTTAAACCTGAGAGGCTGTAGAAGTGCCCCTTGGAAAAAGTCAAATGTTAAAATAAAATCTCACATAATTATGGGATTGCTATAACAGGCAAAGAATTGTTTATGTTCATGTGTATTCATATACTTTTCATGGGAAAAAAGCTTTGCTAAAACAAGCGGTATGTCACAGTAGAGATGGACACACGACATGCGAGTAGTCCAAGGACAAAGAAGAACTACTTTATTAGTCAGTGCTAGCATCTTTATGCCCTTTTTCCCAGCTACTGTGATATGCTATTATTGGCTACGTGACAACACGAAAGCTGTCTACATAACAAGAACTTTTCCCAGCACATCCTAACAAGCTACACAAGCAGTTAACTATACACTATAAGTCCTCCGCCACATTCCTGATGCTCCTCAGCAAGGCCATCTCTTGGTCAGGTGCAAAACATCCCCCTTGATTATCTTCTTGGCTGTCCTTCACTGTGGCTGCAGGTGTTCATACCATCACTGTCTTACGGCGCTTTCTCACAGGTAAACTCTGATCGCTTCTAAGTCCATGTCCAAGAGGCTTTCAGGCCTGCTGTAAGCCTCATCCACCCCCACAGCGGTAATCAGTTTTTTAATGTATATTTCTAGATTTTTCACATTTACACATTGCTATGCAAATCAAGTTTTATATGACTGTCTGCAGTATGCCACACAAATAAGTTACTTTTTCTTCATAGATTTTGAATTTTATGGAAGCAGTGTGATTCACTTAAAATTTAGGCAAATATAATATGTTCAGTACAAAGATTAATGATGTATATATTTACAAAATAGTCACAGGGCTATGTTTTGTTTCTGCACGATGGCACCCTGTTTGCTAAATATATCATAGGTTTATGTTACTGCAGTGATGCATCTTTCCTCAGCTATTAATCTAAACTGCAGTGTACGTGTATATTTAATAATCTTCAGAAAGTCTGTGTTGGGGTTTGGATTTAGGTTTTTTGGTTTTTTTCTTCAGGAATTTTTTTCCCATGGATTGCTGGGAACTAATGACTGGGTACTTAAGAGAACAAAAGTGCGTGGCCAGGGGTTTTCCCCTTCACAGGGCAGGAGAAATTTCTCTCATGAAGCAGGGACAACGTGAGATTTCGGGACTGGAAAAAGCAAAGACAGGGAAGGGCTGGCTCTCTTGCTCAGTACCCTTGGTGCCGAACGGTTGGAGCTGCTGTTTTGCTGAACCCACGGCCACTGAGAAACCAGCATGGAGCTGCTTTTCTTTCTGCTGTGGGTTTTCCTCCTACCCCACCAGGAGCTGAGCTGCCACCGGCCCGTCCCTCTCC
This sequence comes from Eopsaltria australis, assembly GCA_034509425.1. Taxonomy (NCBI): domain Eukaryota; kingdom Metazoa; phylum Chordata; class Aves; order Passeriformes; family Petroicidae; genus Eopsaltria; species Eopsaltria australis. The sequence goes on along the minus strand of JAVTVJ010001957.1, from coordinate 38,221 downwards.
CGCTCCTCCGGCACCGCTCTGAGTTTTTGCTATGCTCTAGCTGTGGTCCCCCTGCCCGCCAAGACCTCCTGCTGTCCCAGCTCGCTGTGTCCGAGGATCCTGCTGGGGCACTGGCACCAGCTGACCCCGAGAGTTTGTGAAACAAAGTCTCTCCTCCATCCCTCCCTGCCCTGGGCAGCCACCATTAAAACGCATTACCTGGGCTAGCACCCAGAGCACCCCCTGCAGCTGCCGGGGAATCATCGCACCCGGAGCACCCCCTGCAGCCGCAGAGGAACCATAGCACCCGCCCTGCTCACCAGAAGCCACCAAAGCCCCCTTCTGACTGTGACTGGAACTGCACCAAAAGGAAAAGGTGCCTGAGGCCAAGCAGACTGTCACTGGTTTTCTTGGTTCGGTTTGTTGGTTAATGCCATAGTTGTTGTTATTTGTTAGCCTTGTTTTAGATATTAGTAAAGAACTGTTATTCCCATTCCCATATCTTTTCCTGAGAGCCCCTTGATTTCAAATTTATAATAATTCGGAGGGAGAGGGGTTACATATTTTCCATTGCAAGGGAGGCTCCTGCCTTCCTTAGCAGACACCTGTCTTTCAAACCAAGACAGTCTGTAAGACTTATTCACATTTTCTATCCATCCTGCAGTTTTAAAGACCTTCTAATACTGGCCACCATTCCTATACCATCACAATGCTTTGATATATGCAAAAAAGATTAAACAATAGTATGAGATGAGTGAAATCAGGTCTCAAAATGCCAATAAGGATGTTTTGTCCTTAAATTGACATTCTATACCAATGCTATTTTTCATCTTTGACAGTGCGGTTGTCGGGGGGCGAGAGGAGCAAGACGCCGACTCAATGTGAGGGATAAATCAAGCTCGTTTATTGTCAGACAGTGAGCATACTTATACTTCTCTGCGTGCCCAAAATAAAACTACGTGATGAGTTTTCACACAGGGTTTGTTCTCATACAGAAGTTTCACACGGGACTTTTCTCTAATTAGAGCACTACGTTAGTATCAGAAGGCTACAAATAACAGTTTCTTCTGCCAAGTTAATCTTTAGACACCTGCAGCTTGTTTTCGGCTTTCTTGTCTCCCTTTTCCACAGCTGTCTTGAGAATAACCTTGAGCAGAGGCCTAGCTCTCATCTAAGGGGCCTGGATTGCTCACTTATACTTTATGTCTGTGCAGCTGGAGATGGTTATTCTCCAACATGCGGTGAACTGAAATCATCATATTTAAAATATTTGAAGAGGTGAATATCATATACTGATGTGTAATGGCATTTCATCCAGTAATCTGAACATCAAACCATAAGAATAAAGAAAAAACCCCAGGAAAATTAGCAAATTGATCATAATAGCAGTCCCTTATAAATAAAGTTGGCATTTATTTGAAGAATTTGTTAATAGAAACTTACAATACATAGTGTTATTTTCATCACTTGCAACATATGCTTAGAAACTGATAAATATTTGTCTTTCTTTCTTTATAATAATTCACAACTCAGAAGAAAAACTGCAGTTTCTTTACTTATATTTTTTCCATCCACATGGTATGCTACAAGAAACATCATTTGTAAAAATATATTTTATTATTAACAGGAATCTGATGGGAAAAAAAAGCTAGGGAAAATATGAAAATAAAATTATAAAAACATCTGAAAGAAAAAAAAGCACAGACATTATAATAACATCATTTAGAATCTATAAAATGAAATGTATTTTTAAAGACAAAGTTAATGCTTCCCTTTGAAATCCTCATGTTAAAATACAAAACACAACTTTAATGGAAGAAAAACATAGGTGCTGTATGAATAATTCCAGCTTAGAAAATTAATAAAAACAGTATCTAAAACAGTATTAGTAAGATATGAAGCTCATTCATTAATGGTCTCTGTGATAATATATCACTGAAAATGTTGCATGAAGGACAGTATTTGATAGAATTATGTACAGTATAATAGCAAAATATTGAAATTAAAATTCACTGAGAAGATACATCTTGTGAACTGAAGGGTAAGAAGATAATAATGGTAAAATTAATAATAATAAATAACAAGAATAAAATGTTTCACATAGAATTTCCATCAGCTACTATTATTGTAATTATGAGAATGATAAAGTAATAATCTGCAGTAAGTAGCTAATTTTTATTGATTCACTGTTTAATTTCTTTTCTTAAAGGGCTTTAGAATTATTGTCAATAACAATAAGGTGTTCAAGAAGAAAAGTTATGTAGAGAATAAATGATAAAAACAGTATTGTGTAATCTGTTTCTAAAGAATCTTTTGGATATATTTATGTTGTTTGGTGCATGAAAAGAAAAATTCTTAAAAGAATTTCCCCACCTATTTCATGAATGCTGTTGGATTTCTTCAGCAGATGATTATTAGGGTTCCAGAGGCATATTGGGAAAATTTAGAAAGTTCGGTACCTGACTTTTTAATTATGCCTCTCTGTAAGATGACATCAATGGCATCTACAAAGAAAAAACAGGCCATAAGCTGTCTGACCCTACAGCAGCCAGGAGTAAAATTAGTACAAAAGGCAATGAAAAGGTCAAGGCAGAGGCCGAATAGGAGAAATTCTAAGGAACTAACTGTATTTCCAAGGAAATATATTCTAGAATTTAGCATACATGTACCAAACAAACTTTCTGCATGGCAGCAAGGTGTAGCTCAAATGTTAGGACAGGCAAAAGAAAGACAGGGCCTTTTATGAGTAACTGAAGTGATGATCATATAATGCCATTGAATGTAGGGTCCAATTTCAACTGCTTTTGAATTCATAGAAGAATAAGGAATAGCTTGTGCTATGCCTAAAAAAAAAAAGCCGAATATTGTAGTCCCGAGAGAGACTACATTTTAACCCATAAAGGTTTTCTCTTTAGATTTTTAGTATATTCATCATTGTAGCAAAGTCTTTTGATAATTAGTAATGTAGATGGCCTTTGATCAACCACATATGAGTATTTTTTTTATAGTCTGTTTTCTTTCAAATTAAGAGGGATATTGGATAATATCAACCTTCATTGTACACTATCATTTTACTTTTGCCTTGCATGTTGCTGTCTGAGTTTTGCAGGCCACTGGTCAAAAAACCATTTTTTATAGATGAGTACATTCATGTTATAAGAGGGTTCTTCTTGTAAGCAGCCATCTGCCTCAAACTACATATATTGTAATACTGAACAAGATTGTTTTCACTGTGTGATGCAGAACATATTACAAATTTTTCCCTTTCCCTTAAAGGGAAGAAGTAATTGGGAAAAAAAAGAGAAAGAAATGTCAGGTTGACTATGGGAAAATAGCAGAAATCCAGTGTGGGTCTCTCTCCTGACAGTTTAAATTCATGTCCTTCTCATAATGGCACATGGCCACACTGGCATAAAAAACAGCAAACAATGACTGTTGCACTCCAGATGTTCAATGTCCTAATGAGCTATGTTATGCCTCCATGGTGGTGGACTCAAAAATTGGAGGCCTGGCTAAAAATCTGGCTGTCATATTGTCATTATATCAGTTAGATAGGAAACATATAAAAGTGGGAGAAACTGGCAATAATTTGAAATGTTTGATATAGTCATAAGCGCAGCAAAAGGACACCTCACCTTGAGGGCAGATGTCAATGCTATGATATACATGTGGTAAAAAGCAAAATGTTCTTATTGGCATGGAAAAACAACACAAAATATGTAGCAGTAATTTTTTTCTTTTTTTGAGCAGGAGTTGATATTCTCCTACTGTATCCATTCCCAGGAGGGGACAGTTGACACATGATGCTGAGTCCTGGGAGAAGACAGAGGGGATTCTGTGTGCAGAGAGAGAGATCTGTCTTACACAGTTAAGAAGAGAAATGGGTACCTGGGATGAAACTTAAGTGTGTCTGTCCCAGAGCCTCACTACCCTCACAGTAAAAACTTCTTCCCCATATCTAATCTACCCTTTAAAGCATTCCCCCTTGTCCTGTCATTATATGCCCTTGTAAAAAGCCCCTCTCCAGTTCTCTTGGAGGACCCCTTTAGGTGCTGGAATGGTGCTCCAAGGTCTCCATGGTACCTTCTCTTCTCCAGGCTGAACAACCCCAATTCTCTCATCCCGTCTTCATAAGAGAGGTGCTCCAGCCCTCGAAGCATCTTTGTGGCCATCCTTAGGACTCGGTCCAACAGGTTCATGTATTAATATTTGCTTTGATTTCCCACAAACTTAGAATAATTCGACTCCAGCTCCTATTAGCTAGCTTCCTTTTAAAATTTTTTTAATCTGCTTTGTGGACATTTTTCTGAAGTAAGGAACACGGGACTATGAGATTTGTAAATATCTCTGCCAGGTGACAGTGATTGTTCTGATAATTATTCATTATTCAAGACCATAAGAATAATTGCTGCTTTCAAATATCCTGCAAATCATAAATGTCTATATGAAGGCTTTCCGTAGGCAAGCTTCCAGAATGGTTTTCCAGAATGTTATTTCCAAATGAGAATTTTGATAAAGTTGTTTCTTCCTGTCCTGAATTCAATTATCTTAAAAAAGTACAAGGGTGGTGATTCTTTACTTGAGTGGATTTTACCTTCTTTTCAGGTAGGGCATTCACTTATGATGTGGGTGGGAGTCCAAGGACCGGGAGTCTATTGCATCCAAGAGCTAATGGATGAAAAAAAATTAAGTGTGAATAAGTATGCAAGATTATACACACTGTAAATAGGGCATGAACTTTTAAAATAAAAACCAAAAATTCTTCTGTCCAGGCTTGTTGAAGGTTGGATCTAGTTCTTTTCCTCAGGAATTTTTCTCCCATGGGTTGCTAGGACACAAATGACTGGGTACTTAAGAGAAACAAAGCACAAGGCTGTAGCCTTTCTCCTTGGCAGGGTGGGGCAAAATTGCCCCTCATGGAAGCAGAGCCTGGTAACGCGAGATTTGGAGAGACTGAAAAGCAAGGGCAGGGGAGAGGTCACGCTCTCTTCCTCGGGACCCTCGGAGCTGGACGGTCGGAGCTGCTGTTTGCTGAACCCACGGCCCCTGAGAAGCCAGCGCGGAGCTGCCGGTCTGTCTGCTGTGAGTCTCTGCCCTCTGCCCCATCCGGAGCCGACCTGCCTGCCACCAGCCCGCTTTTCTCCGCTACATTGTAGCGGGGTTTTTTCCCTGCACGTGGAGACCCCTTACCGTCCCAGCTCCCTGTGTCCCGGGATCCTGCTGTAGCACCAACACCAGCTGCCCCTCCCGAGGGTCTGTGGAGCAAGGGCTCTCCTCCATCCCTCCGTGCTTCGGGCAGTCGCCATTCGCCGTGTGCTACCTGAGCTCACGCCGGAGCGCCCCCTGCAGCCACCGGGGAATCACCGCACCCAGAGCGCCCCTGCAGGCTGTGACTGGAACTGCACCAAAGGGAAAGGTGCCTGAAGCCGAGCAGGCTGCCACTGGGTTTCTGGTTCTGTTTGTTGGTTAACGTTATAGTTGTTGTTATTTGTTATCCTTTGTTTTAGATAGTAGTAAAGAACTGTTATTCCTATTCCCATATCTTTGCCTGAGAGCCTTTATAATAATTCGGAGGGAGAAGGTTACAGTTTCCCATTCCAAGGGAGGCTCCTGCCTTCCTTAACAGACACCTGTCCTTCAAACCAGGACAGATTTTGGCGCCCAACGGTGGGGCACGAGAGGCATCGAAGGAAGAAGGATAACAGTTCTTGAGTAACGCAGTTTTTGTGTGCTGGATATAGGAACCTCATTAGGTTGCACCATGTGGTCTTGCTTATTCCGGTTCGTATGGCAAGTGGTCACAGCTGTTTCTCTCCCATTTGCAGCCCCATATCTAAACATGGGCCCTATAACTAAGGCTACAGTGGCTGTTATACAGTTTGTGTCATGGGTCAATAAGGTGAGGAATTCATGGATTTTCAACTTCCTCTGGAAGGCAGGCATGTGGATTCACAGCTACCACACACTAATGACATGCTTTCAGGGTTACTTTAATAATGGTACCTACTGCGAGGAAGTGACACCAAAAGAAATGTTCTCACAACCCTTCACCCAGCTCTTTGGGCCTATCCCGCCAATCTTTGAGGGGTTCAAATCTTCCCTAGATGCGAATGATACCATACAGTGGCTGGCATTGCTGATAGTCCTACTCTATTTAGCATTCAGGGATAAAGGAGGTCTGACTTAGATAACCACTCTGACATCTACCCCAGACAATAGGGATGAGGCCCCAGAACCTGACATGGCCCCAAAGACTAGGGATGCTGCCACAGAAACTGACCTGGCCCCGGAAACTAGGGATGCTGCCACAGAAACTGACACGGCCCCAGAGACTAGGGATGCTGCCACAGAACCTGACATGGCCCCAGAAACTAGGGACACCATCCCAGAACCTGACATTGCCCCAGACACTAGGGATGTTGCTACAGAGTCTGACCCGGTCCCACAACCCACCTCAGAAACAACCCACCCGGATTGGGTGGGAGTCCTGGTGAAAGAGATACGCGAGATGGGCCAAGTGCTGAAGGAATACACTTGCCCAGCTGGTGGGAAACCCTTCCCGTACCCCAAAGAGGGAGAGTCTAATGAGGCAGCAGAGGAACCCAGGGACGCTATCACCGCTCAGGCTCCAGTCAGATCAGAGGGGCAGCCACAGCCAGTAGCAGTTGCCCCTGTGGAAAAGAGGAAGACTAAGGTCAAACCAGAGCAGCCAGTGAGTAATGATGGGGAAGCAGGGCCCTCTCAACCAGTAGGGAGGCCAAGGATTGAAATCACAACTGAGTCCCTGGGGTATGACAGTCTCCGTAATCTACGAAAAGACATTGTGCGACGGGGTCGTGAGCCTTTTACAACCTGGTTACTTCGGGTCTGGGACCTTATGGGTATGGGCGTGCAGCTGGATAGTATTGAGGCAAGGCAGCTGGGACCCTTGTCCCAGGACTCAGGGGTTGATCAAGTATTCGGAAGAGACGACGGGCCCCTGTCTCTCTGGGAACGGCTTTTAATAAGTGTAAGAGAGAGGTTTGTCAATAGGGAGAGAATGCAGGAATATCATCATAGAAGACCATGGAAGACCCTTGAGGAGGGAATCCAACAGCTGAGGGAGGTGGCAATATTGGAGGTACTCTTTGGGAGGGATGGACAACATGATAATGACCCCGACAAGGTCAAGTGTACAGGACAAATGTTGTGGAATCTGGCAAAGCTAGGGCCCTCCCAATACACCATCTTCATTGCAACAATTAATGCTGATGACAACCGAGAGACAGTGGGCTCCATAGCCACCAAACTCAGGAATTATGATAGCATGATCAGTGGCCCAATGCAGGCTCAGGTCTCTGCTGTGGTCAAAGACCTCAGAGAGGAGATGATGAGGGAGGTGAGGGAGGAGATGAGGTTGATGAGTGCGGCACCAGTGCGAGTCACAAGCCCCAAAGTCAGAGCCCAGCGCCCCCCAGCCAGGGAGAGAGGGTACACCCCACGATCTGAGCTGTGGTACTTCCTGTGTGATCACGGAGAAGACATGAGGAAGTGGGATAGGAAACCCACTGCTGCCCTAGCAGCACGGGTGCAGCAACTCAAGGAGGGAAATACTAACCGAGGCGGGGGGTCTACTAAAGTGAAGGTAGCCTCAGCCTCCTGTGACCGAGATGCCAGATATTACAGAAGAGAGGACGATCTCTTAGATCCCCTCGAGGGGACCTCTAACATGTACGCCCAAGAAAGAAATGACAACCAGAGCTAGAGGGGCCCTGCCTCTAGCCAGGAAGAGGCACGGGAAAACCGGGTCTTTTGGACAGTGTGGATCCGATGGCCTGGCACATCAGAACCACAAAAATATGAAGCGTTAGTTGATACTGGTGCGCAGTGTACCTTAATTCCATCGAGACATGTGGGGGCAGAACCTGTTTCTATTGCCGGGGTGACAGGGGGATCACAGCAATTAACTTTGTTGGAAGCCGAGGTGAGCCTGACCGGGAAGGAGTGGCAGAAACACCCCATTGTGACTGGTCCAGAGGCCCCATGCATTCTGGGCATAGACTTCCTCCGGAATGGCTATTACAAAGACCCAAAGGGACTCAGGTGGGCTTTCGGAATAGCGGCTGTGGAGGCAGAGGGCATCAGGCAACTGAACACCTTGCCTGGACTATCGGAAAATCCAAATGCAGTGGGACTCCTGAGAGTAAAAGAGCAACAAGTGCCAATTGCCACCTCGACAGTGCACCGCCGGCAGTACCGGACGAATCGAGACGCCGTGATCCCCATCCACAAGATGATCCGCGACCTGGAAAGCCAAGGAGTGGTCAGTAAAGCTCACTCACCCTTCAACAGCCCCATCTGGCCTGTGCGCAAGTCTGACGGGGAATGGAGATTGACTGTAGACTATCGTGGCTTGAATGAAGTGACTCCACCATTGAGTGCTGCTGTGCCAGACATGCTGGAGCTCCAGTACGAGCTGGAGTCCAAGGCAGCAAAATGGTATGCCACCATTGACATCGCCAATGCGTTTTTCTCCATCCCTCTGGCAGCGGAGTGCAGGCCTCAGTTCGCCTTCACCTGGAGGGGTGTGCAATATACCTGGAATCGGCTACCCCAGGGGTGGAGGCACAGCCCCACGATCTGCCATGGACTGATCCAGGCTGCACTGGAAAAGGGTGAGGCTCCAGAGCATCTCCAATACATCGATGACATCATTGTGTGGGGGAACATGGCAGCAGAGGTATTTGAGAAAGGAGAGAAGATCATCATGATCCTCCTGGAAGCCGGTTTTGCCATCAAGAAAAGCAAAGTCAAGGGACCTGCTCGAGAGATCCAGTTCTTGGGGGTAAAATGGCAAGATGGACGGCGCCAGATTCCCACAGAGGTCATCAATAAGATCACTGCGATGTCTCCTCCAACTAACAAAAAGGAAACTCAAGCTTTCCTAGGGGCCATAGGTTTTTGGAGGATGCACATTCCAGAGTACAGCCAGATTGTGAGCCCTCTCTACCTGGTCACCCGCAAGAAGAACGATTTTCACTGGGGCCCTGAACAGCAACAAGCGTTTGCCCAGATCAAGCAGGAGATCGCTCATGCAGTAGCGCTTGGCCCAGTAAGGACGGGACCAGAGGTGAGGAATGTGCTTTACTCTGCAGCCGGGAACAAGGGCTTGTCCTGGAGCCTTTGGCAGAAGGTGCCTGGAGAGACTCGAGGCCGACCGCTGGGATTCTGGAGCCGGAGTTACAGAGGGTCTGAAGCCAACTACACCCCCACAGAGAAGGAAATCTTGGCTGCCTATGAAGGAGTTCAAGCCGCCTCCGAGGTAATTGGCACTGAAGCACAACTCCTCCTGGCACCTCGACTACCAGTGCTGGGGTGGATGTTCAAAGGAAAGGCTCCCTCTACCCACCACGCCACCGATGCCACACGGAGTAAGTGGATCGCACTTATCACACAGCGCGCCCGCATTGGAAATCCGAACCGCCCTGGGATCCTAGAAATAATTACGAACTGGCCAGAAGGTGAGAGTTTTGGTCTCACTGATGAAGAGGAGCAAGAACAAGTGACCCGGGCTGAGGAGGCTCCACCATATAATCAACTGCTACATGAAGAAAAGTGCTACGCCCTTTTCACTGATGGTTCCTGTCGCATCATAGGGATGAACCGGAAGTGGAAAGCAGCTGTATGGAGCCCCACATGACAGGTTGCAGAAGCCACTGAAGGAGAAGGTGGGTCGAGCCAATTTTCTGAACTCAAAGCCATTCAGCTGGCCCTGGACATTGCTGAGAGAGAGAAGTGGCCAAAGCTCTATCTCTACACCGATTCGTGGATGGTAGCCAATGCTCTATGGGGTTGGCTGGAAAGGTGGAAAAAGGCCAACTGGCAGCGTAGAGGAAAACCAATCTGGGCAGCTGATGAATGGAAAGACATTGCCACTCGGGTAGAGAAGCTACCCGTAAAGGTCCGCCATGTAGACGCCCATGTCCCTAAGAGCCGAGCTAACGAAGAACACCAGAACAACAAGCAGGTAGATCACGCCGCAAAGATTGAGGTGGCACAGATAGATTTAGACTGGCAACACAACGGGGAGCTGTTCCTAGCCCGATGGGCCCATGACGCCTCAGGCCACCAGGGCAGAGATGCCACCTGTAAGTGGGCACGAGACCGAGGGGTGGACCTAACCATGGACAGTATCTCCCAAGTGATCCATGATTGTGAGACATGCGCCACAATCAAACAAGCCAAGCGAGTAAAGCCTCTATGGTATGGCAGACGGTGGTCCAAATACAAGTATGGAGAGGCTTGGCAGATTGATTACATCACACTGCCCCAGACCCGCCAAGGCAAGCGCTATGTTCTCACAATGGTGGAAGCCACCACAGGATGGCTGGAGACCTACCCTGTGCCTCATGCCACTGCCTGGAACACCATCCTGGGCCTCGAAAAACAGGTTCTTTGGAGACATGGTACCCCCGAGAGGATTGAATCCGACAATGGGACTCACTTCAAAAATAGCCTTATAAACACCTGGGCTAGGGAACATGGCATTGAGTGGGTGTACCATATCCCTTATCATGCACCAGCAGCTGGGAAAGTTGAACGGTACAATGGCCTGCTCAAAACCACCTTGAAAGCAGTGGGTGGGGGGACGTTCAAGAACTGGGAGACTAATTTAGCAAAGGCCACATGGTTAGTGAACACCCGAGGTTCCTCCAGCCGGGCCGGGCCTGCCCACTCTGACCCCTTGCGAACAACAGATGGAGATAAAGTTCCGGTAGTACACATGAGAGGTATGCTGGGAAAGACTGTTTGGGTAAACTCTGCCTCAAGTAAAGACAATCCCATCCCGGGGGTTGTCTTTGCTCAGGGACCGGGCTGCACCTGGTGGGTGATGCAAAGGGATGGAGAGACCCGATGCATACCTCAAGGAGATCTTGTTTTAGGGTGAACTACTTATGACACTGCGCTTGTATCTGTATCTGCATGTATGTATATACCTCAAAAGTTTAAATTTAATGTAAGGTGTTTGCATGGGAAAAAATTCGGGGTGGAGAATGTTGAAGGTTGGATCTAGTTCTTTTCCTCAGGAATTTTTCTCCCATGAGTTGCTAGGACACAAATGACTGGGTACTTAAGAGAAACAAAGCACAAGGCTGTAGCCTTTCTCCTTGGCAGGGTGGGGCAAAATTGCCCCTCATGGAAGCAGAGCCTGGTAACGCGAGATTTGGAGAGACTGAAAAGCAAGGGCAGGGGGGAGGTCACGCTCTCTTCCTCGGGACCCTCGGAGCTGGACGGTCGGAGCTGCTGTTTGCTGAACCCACGGCCCCTGAGAAGCCAGCGCGGAGCTGCCGGTCTGTCTGCTGTGAGTCTCTGCCCTCTGCCCCATCCGGAGCCGACCTGCCTGCCACCAGCCCGCTCTGAGTTTTTCTCTGCTACATTGTAGCGGGGTTTTTCCCTGCACGTGGAGACCCCTTACTGTCCCAGCTCCCTGTGTCCGGGGATCCTGCTGTGGCACCAACACCAGCTGCCCCTCCCGGGGGTCTGTGGAGCAAGGGCTCTCCTCCATCCCTCCGTGCTTCGGGCAGTCGCCATTCGCCGTTTGTGCTACCTGAGCTCACGCCGGAGCGCCCCTGCAGCACCGGGGAATCACCGCACCCAGAGCGCCCCTGCAGGCTGTGACTGGAACTGCACCAAAGGGAAAAGGTGCCTGAAGCCGAGCAGGCTGCCACTGGGTTTCTGGTTCTGTTTGTTGGTTAACGTTATAGTTGTTGTTATTTGTTATCCTTTGTTTTTTAGATAGTAGTAAAGAACTGTTATTCCTATTCCCATATCTTTGCCTGAGAGCCTTTATAATAATTCGGAGGGAGAGGGGTTACAGTTTCCCATTCCAAGGGAGGCTCCTGCCTTCCTTAACAGACACCTGTCCTTCAAACCAGGACAAGGCTATTGTTAATTAGATCATTTAAATCTATTAAAAAATAACTACTGAATTCAATCTGTTCCCTTTTCCATGCTTTATTTCTGTCAATGATTTCTTGTAAAAGTACAATGATCTCAGTTATATGATTGCTCTACCCTTTAGTCTCGATGCATTGTGTAAAATATAATGTAGTCCAGATGTCAACCTAAGAACTAAATAGCTTATATTTCTAAAGAACCATGAAAAAATATTAACACTATAGAAACAATGGTTCAGTAATTACTTTTTGCTGTGGAGTGAGGTTAGGCATTTATCCTTATAGATCCCTAATACACTTAGTCAGCACTGCCCCTGTGGTCCTTTTACCTTTGTTGATAAATGAATTGTACATGATACCTTGTATGACCACTAAAGTATTTGAGGTCATGCTAGGCTGTTAGCACAAATGGTGTGAACAATAGTTTATATGCCACTTAACTCCTTGGGAGAAACAGTTAACCTTGCCAGAGAGGACAGATCAGTCATGTATAGTTATTAAAGTCTAGAAGGTTTTGTTATGCTCTGAAATACTTTTATAGAACTACAATACTCTGGTATGAGCTTTACCAAGTAGGGAAGCAACAAAGTTAAGAATTATCTTTGCCACCTTTGAAAAGGATATTCAAAGTTTTTTAAAAAAATATTTTACCAGACCTACTTTTAAAGCACACAAAAATTTTGGTATATTGAATCACTAGAATTTCTGAACAAGGCTAACCAGGCAGCAGTATATTAAAAAACCAACTAAGTTTACCAAATTAATTGTGAATTTGATGGTCTTGAATTGGACAGTCAACAAAAAAAACCCTAGGTCTTCTTGATTACCGTTTTCCAAATAATGATGAAATATCATAAATGACACAGATGAGCATCATAATTGAATTTTATTTAACTAGAAATTAACTATAAAAACACCATCCAAGCAAATATCCTTTTCCAAAATTTCTCATGAATAGAAATGACAGCATGAACAAAGAATAAAATACAGTGGAGATTACTGAGGACTTATCAGGTATTCTACATACAGATGGCAATGACACTGCTCTTAACACAGATGACCCAGTTTCATGACATAATGTGCTGCTTCTATATTGTTGCTTATTCCAGTGGACTGATTGTCAGATCCAACCAATTTTTGGCACTTTTAGAGAACACAAAGCTGAAGGCAGCCTCATCTATTTCTGGTTCAGGCACAGAAGCCTGTCAGCCCCCATACCTGCATGTGTGTTTGTATGCATCCAAACATCATTAACCACCACTGAATCTTTACATGTTAAAGGTTAATTCAGAGTGTTAGTGCAGCTGTTTTAGTCTGGCCTGCATTTTCAATTCAGCACACTCACATTAGTCACTTCCTCTCCTCGATTTCTGGTTTAACATCAGTATATGCAAATGAACAGGTGCTACCCCAGGCAGGGTTTGAGGTTACAGAGGAGCCATCTCCTCCCTTTGCCAACCAATCTGCCACGTGCCACATGCCCCATGCCACATCCATGCTGCACTGCTTCCACCCCTTCTTCCCAGGGTGGACCTCTCTCTGATTCTGCCTGGATTGTTGACACCCAACTCTACACCTGAGGTGGCAAAGACTCACTCAGCCTTGTGGAAGCTCTTTCCACAGGCATGCTGATGTCCTGTGCAAGCATGGGAACTCAGCATGACAATCAGCTTCCATGTCTCTGAGCAGGAAACTCTACCATGCTTCAGGATAGATGGGAGCAAACACATTCCAGAATGAGCATTTAGGAGAGGAGAAAACACTTCTAGGTGTGGCTTCAAATACTCGTCTTCATGCATAGATTTAATAGTCCATGTACATACTTTCCTACCAAGAACTATTACCTCATTAAATACAAATATTTACTGTTTCTTCAAGAGAAGGACATGGAGAGCAGCAAGAACAGGAAGAATTCAGATTGCTACCACTGCCTTTTAACTAGCAAAATTAAACCATGTCTCTTTATTTATTTATTGCACTAGTAAAAAGATTAATGGGGATGTGATTCCTTCAGGCTTTTTACATATAACCCCACCACACAAAGAACAAAATTACACAGTGCAGCAAACAATCTAAATTAGCTACATTTATTTAAATAACTGCTATGGAGGAAACAATAAATCAACAAGAATCCTCACAAAAATGTGTTTACAAAGTGTCTTATAATTTGTTTTAGCTAGGACACAGGTTTCTAGCTCTTAGCTAAGCTTACTTTTAACAGTCTATTATCATATCAACTGTTAATGAGTGTTTGCTATAGAAAAGCATTTCTTAGCAAAAAAAAGACTCTGTAACTCCTGCCTTGCTGTCCTTTAAGATATGGCTGGCAACTCTACAAGAAATAGATTTTCTTAACAAACATTTTGTTAAAGGCTTCTAATAACTCGGGAGATAATCAAAATTAACTGACAGTACTTTGTGAAATCAGAAAAAGTGATTACTTGAATGGTCATAATCATGCAATTATCTCATCTTCACTATTTTTGAAGACTGTATCTATATCTACTCCTATATCTGGAGTGAGTATGGGGAGCTCTAATGCTGGACCTGTGATGTATTCATAAATCAGTACTTTCAGCGCCTGTCATGGACTCCATAATGAGGGTCATTATTCAGGCAGAGTGTCAAAACTACTATCAAAGGACCTTCTCAGAATCACAATCGTTCTGTTTCTTGTTAAATAAGCAATGTCGTACACAAAAATGGCAAACAAGAAGCAGGTCAATTTGATACAGTATGAGGGCACAGAAACCTCTAGAGTAATTTACCCTGTGGGAATTCTGATGGTTTGTGAAATAAATTATATACACCCTCAGAAATGATTAATGGTAATAAAATCCCAGGAATATTTTCAGAAAAAAAAGTCCATATGTACATAAGGCAACTTCAGTAACAAAGACATTTGCTAAAGCAGAACACTTAAAGGAAATTATTATTAGAACTGCAAGTAGTTCTCGGGAAAGCTACTAAATCTTATTACAAAGTTGGCATAATTTGCTGGAGATGCTTTATTTCCATTTGTTGAAAGAGTTTTTTTTATAAAAAAACACCCAAACCTAGAGCTTTTCTGAATTAAAAAGAAAGGAGATAAAGGTTGGGGGGAAAAAGTAAAGACAAACTGTAAAAAATAGATTTACTGAGACAGGCAATTTTTTACTTAATTTTATTATAACCAACATGAGATACAAAAGGAATTATTAACAGAATATCATTTGGACATTTGACCACAATGGCAATATATGCAAATTATTGGTAAGTGATTAAAGTCTGTATTCAAATCACATAGCATAGGTGCCTAAATTAGGGATTGGCATTACTTCCCTTCTTTCACTTTAGGGAACAAGAATATAATAGCCCTACATTCAAAGTAGTCTGAATTGCTCATTCTCACTTGAACTAAAACATTAAATTAGTAATGGGAAAATTAGGCACCAGTGAAGGCAGTCTAAATTCTGTCTCAAGATGACTTGTAGGTACAGTGGCCAATCATTTGGGGATTAATAGTCAACCTCTTCTGACACCAGTAAAGTGTCTCAGAAGATTAGTCTTAAGCAGAAGCTCTTTATTTTCCCTTGTCTATTAGGTAACTGTGTTGAGTTTATGTGTGATACATTTTCATAATATACACATCTATATATTATACATATGGATACACATATGTATGCATGCAATTGCACAGGTATGATCATACACAGCATAACTGAAACAGTAAAATATTGTAGGGCAGAAATTTCACTAAGGTCTCTTAATGTAGCTCTTATTTGACTGGTCTGAGGCTTCTCCTAAGGCTTTGTCTAAGAAACAGTAAAGTAGACCTGACCAGAATTGAGTGTGGTCCACAAAATTATACAGTCACAGTCTTCAGAGATGGATGTTAAGAGGTCCATTTGTAAGTGCAGATTCTGATACCACTTGAATACTACTTGTAGTACAGACTTTCTCATGTGCTCACACACAGCACTGCAGACTTCAATAGGGCTTTTCTGCAAGTGTGAAGTTTCCAGAGAAATGCCACAATTGCATCTAAAACCAATTGCAGAGTCTGAGACTTTTAAGTGCTTTTCAAGGTACCGAGAGCTTTTGAAACTATGGTTGCCCTATTACTGTTTGCCGATCTCAATCTCTTTTGTTAAATATTTACAATATAGTCTTCTAGATGTTTGTATCCACATGCACACTTATATGGCATAACTTTATGATAAAGACTAATAACATTTTTGTATCCCCTTCAAAGCAAAAAATAAATTGTGGGTCAGATATAAGTCTGTTTCTCTGCTTCTTTTCTCATATTACCCTTATTAAACAGCAAGGTGAGAAGTAGATTAAAAAACAGTCCCCTTAAGTGCCACATAAATCCCTCAGCTTCACTTTACCACACTGAATTTTGTCTGAGAACAAACCCTACCTTGTCTAGACTTATTGTTTAAGTAAATTTTTATCTGTGGAATAATCAAAAGCAAACCAATTATATTCAAGCATCTTTTTTATCCATCTGTTTGGATATAACTGTCTATTTAATAGTGTTTGCATATGAAGCAATGTTCTCTTGTATGCATAGGTACTCAATTATTTAGATTATATGTTTGAATAAACTGTGCAGTTAAAGGAGTACCCTTGTACTACAGGACAATTACATTTTTCTAGCACAGTTTACACATTATTAAACTAATATCAATTTGGACAACACAGCTGGATATAGGATTCTACCCTTCACCTATCAAAGTTCTTTTCTTTAAGGGTACATTTTACCCCTACAATTGTCAGCCACTGTTAGTTACTTCAAATTATATCAAATTATGTAAAAAGGCTAATGTGGATA
Source organism: Eopsaltria australis (assembly GCA_034509425.1). NCBI lineage: Eukaryota > Metazoa > Chordata > Aves > Passeriformes > Petroicidae > Eopsaltria > Eopsaltria australis. The sequence continues at coordinate 21,487 of JAVTVJ010001957.1, read as the reverse complement.
GAGACTACAAAAAAAAAAATCATTTCACACCAAAGACTGTGCATTTAAATGTAGATTTTCTTAATGCAGCTATAAAAGTCCTGTCTATATGCATAGTAGGTCAGTATAAAAGGTGTCCACATGAAAAGCACTGTCTGGCCAGTGTAAGAAAATAATACTGGTTTTCTTACTGTGAAAGAGCAGTTCACTGCAGATCTCATCTTCCTACTAATCAGGGAATGACTACCACATTTTTCCAAAGGAGAAGACAACTATCTTTATGCTGAAGAAAATGAAAAAAATCAAGTGATATTAAACACCCAGACGTAAATATGTGTTTGTCAGTCCTTGAAATAAGTTTTCAGTGACTAATCATGAATATATATTCTGAGTGGAATAGTGGAAGAGAGATAGAGAGAGAGATGTAATAAAATAATCTCACAGCTTCAGTCTTCTGGGCATCTTTGTCTGCCTTGTACCTTGCCAAAGCAATACTTTGCACATGTACAATTTGACTTTAAAACACAGTCTGTTCTTTTGCATCTGTTACACACCTGTATGCTCAAAGGGGAAGAACGGGTATTTACAATGATAATCTATCAATGAAACCTTACTGAGAATATGGAGCTGCACAGTGTTTGTCTAGTTTGCACTTTTGCTAATTTTCTTCATTGAGTACTCTTTCTGTTCTTCCCTTTTATCATCATTATTGTGAAATCACATTTTATCCATTTATCCATACAGTCATGCCAGGGGGTAAGGAATCCCAGCAGTACCTTCCCAACTAAAACCAGAACACAGCAGAACCAATAGGACCCTCAGGAGCTAGGGGAAACTACCTTTTATGACATTAACACATATTTGCTGAGACCTTCAAAGTTATCATGGCTCCCTTGGAGTTAGGAGTGCAGAGATACCTGACATGAAGAAGAAAGTGTTGAACAAAGGGACCAAAACTTAGAAAATTCCTCCCTTGCTGCGGTGGTGGGAAAGAAAATGGTGAGGAAACCTGGCACAAAATGCTGAGGTAGCCTGGACCCCTGAAATGGCTTTGCAGATATGGGAAAGTCATGTGAGGAAGTCACATCACAATTATTATGTGTCACTGTAGTAATGTTACTGATCCAATAATCCACCGCCTTTCAAAGGCTGAATAGCAGTTAGATTCTTTTTCAAATTAGAAAGAACTACAAAATGGTGTGACAATAATACACAACAGTCCTAAATAGGACTATGAACACACATATATATCAATTTTTGAAAATATTAGAAGTTTAAATATTCTAAATGGGACTGAAAAACCAGTAACCATTGACTGGCCACATTTGGCTTATATATGCTTTGATTTTCACTATTAATGCTTTGAAATATGCCTTGGTAGGTGGTGCAATGTATTTATTTTTCTTTTGTTTAGAGCTATTGTTTCTCATTTTTTTGCCTTTTTTTTTTCTTTCAGTTTTCAGTGCACTGACTTTATATAATGATTTAAAACTTGAAGGCTTTCTTTCACAGGTACATCTTCAGTTGCGGGTCCTATCTGAAAGATTTCTGAACCAGATCTATACCTGGAACACCTTAAAATCTCAGCTTCATCTCTCCTACAATTGAATAAGATAAAAATAAAAATATACACACTCTAATGAGTTAGGTGTTTCTGTTTAGTTAATATCCATGGTGCAGAATTTTCTCTTTTGATAGAGTTTTAGTTCAAAATTACCCTTGACTTATGCCAGCCCTTCCACCAAAACCCTTCAGAAAGACATATACTTTGCTCCCTCCAGGTCACTTGTAATTGGCCTCTTTTCCTTTATGTTCAGTAACTTTCCAGTTTTCTGCAGGCCTGTTCACAACTCAATTGACACTGAAGAAAGAGCGAATAAAGGCAGACCTGAAGTCTGTGCAGAGAGTAGGTAGGGACTAGCGTTTCTGAATACAAGTGGGTCAAAATATATATATCCTCAGAAGCTGCTGAGAGACCTGATCCAGGGTATTATACTTCTCTCAAGGAGTTGCACTTGTTGAAATATATCAGAAACTTTATGACTGTGAAGAGAATCTGGAAACACTCTGTAAACCAGCTGTGATAAACTTTGCTTAGTTGATACTTCAGACATATATGGGCAAAGATCTGCAGACAGGAGCCCTGTTGTTTCGAAGACCTCTTCTGTGAGAGCTGTTGGCAACACCCCAACCCATCACAGTGCGATGCTGACCTTTCTGCCAAAGGGCCTGTGTCACAGCTTGGAAATAGCTTAAAAGCTGCAGATCTTCTGAGATGAACCTCCCCATCTGTGCTACCCCCGCCTTCCAGACACACACACTCTGTCATTTTTTTTACATGCAATGGGAGGATATGGACTTTAGGGATTTATTAATGAATAAATTATACAGTGTTTACATGAGGATTTTTAGGTAGTTTGCTTAGAAATGTTTTGAATTGGCTGTATGAAATTGGTATTCACTGTAATGAGGTTTTCTGAGTGAAAAAGGACGCTGCAACATATTGGGTTCTGCAGTCTGAAGGACCAGTCAAACAGCAACAATTGAGCACGGGTGGGGAACAACTGGGCAGGCCAAATTGTTAGGAAGAATTTGAAGCAGTACGGGAAGCTTGGAGAAAGTGGGATATACAGTTATTCACTGTTAATTGTCCAAATGCCTTGGGTGTTGCTGGTTATTTCCTCTAAATTCATCATGAATGTAATTAAAAAGTCAATCAGCAAAGAATGAAATAAGTGCAGACCCAAATGCTACAACAATAACAAAGCAGAAAACATGATTGAAGACATAATTGAATCTTATCTTTCCTTTTTATCGGTGAGCTTTCTCATACAGTGACAGTGTCCTCTCCATTTTTTCTTACCTATGATCACCCTTATGATCCCTAGAAGGCATTACATTCAAAAAAGACAAAACCATGAACTATCTTTTCCCTGTCTTTATTTTTTCAGAACTACAATATTTTTTCTATCTTGCTTTTTTGTTTTTGTTTTCTTTCCTGTTTATTTGTTTATTTTCTTTTTCACTTCCCACAATTTTCATTCCATCCACCACAAGAAGTGAGATGAGTAGAGAGGGGACAGTGGTGGGTGAGGTTTTGGTAGCCAGAAGGCACAGCACAAAACTTGCTGTGTCAGTAGTTTTGCCATAGAAGTCAGTAAGGTACTTCATGAGCTCTACCTGTTCAGAGGTGAACAGGAGGGAGCTGCAAGAGCTAAACCCATTTGCAAATAGAAATCATAAAGGTTGCAGAAAGCAACTTTTAATTTTCTTGTCTTCTTTTAGGCACCTACCCTGTGGTATCACAAAATGTACATAAACAAATCTCCTTCAAATATCCCTCCTCCCAAGAGTAGTCATAATGAGAAATGTCAATTCTCCTTTTGCTCTGATTTTGTTTTGTAAAGACAGCTTAGAAAACTGCTCTGCACTCCAGAAATCTTGGGCAATCTTGTAAACTTTGGTAAACATGTTCTGAACACAGTTGAATTTCTTACATGTCAGTGAACACAATGTTCTCAAACATCATTCTTCATTTTGGTTAAAAACCAAAAAAATTTCAAGCTGTATTCTATAAAATACAGCATTGATCAGCGAGGGGAAAAAAAAGATAAAAAATAATACCAGTAGACTAAAAACTATGAATAGTCTAAATATCCTGGGTATCCATATGCTTCTTGGGACCAGGCTAGAGAAACTGTTAAAAAGAGCTCAGAAAATTCCAGAAGTTGAAATTCTCAGTGACTGTGTTACCAATTAAAATAAAAAAGAAACATTTTTAGTGAAAATAAGATGCCTTAGCAATTCTGTGTTCAGTTGGCTTTGAGTCCTGAGCCAATCTGAAGTCCAAGCAGAAAGGCTATAAATTCAGACAAGAATTAAAAACAGCTCTTTGGACTCTGTAGAGAACTGAAATAAGACCAAGATGTGTGTCTGCTATGAATACCTGTGCCCCATTGGAAGCAATCTTAACATTTGCTACTTAGTCAGGAGTTGAAAAGAAAAGTCAACTATTTATTCGAAGGCTGGAATGCTACTAACTGTAAATATCTCCAGACTTTTGTTTGCCAACAAGCATCTGAAATGGTGCCATTCACTGCAGCTCTCAAAACTCCAGTGACACACATTTATGTTGGAGCACTGCTAGACAAATATAAAGCTTGCCTGACAGAGAACCACAGGGGGAAGTCCTCACATCTGTGTTTTAAAAAAAAAAGTGTATTAATACTTTTATTTATGTGATGGAAGGCAACAATGTGAGGAAAGCCTGTATAAAGAACATTTATAGATTTGTTTTGGTTATTTTTTTCAAAAAAACATTTAAATCTATAGAAAAATTGCCCAGTTAAACACTATTTGTCAACAAATGGCATGGTATTCTACTTTGACACTGTTGCAAATACATTACCAATATTTACCCCTAAAACAATAGCTCTGGGATTTAGCTTTTATAACATTCTGGAAGATGTCCTAAAGACATGGCACTTTGACTAATTTTTCAAAGAAATTTTGTGATATAGGAAAAAAACCCTATTAGTGACTAAAAATATCTTCCTTAACATTCCCTGCTATTACACAGCAGAAAAGTTGAGCAAAAGTTCTGAAGTGAATTACTGTGTTTCATAAATTGGAACACAGTTCTGTCACCACAGCAAAAGTTCTGTGAAGTTTAGATGTTTATTAATACATGTGAGAACCGTGTTATAATTGCACTATAATAATTATGAATAATAATAATAATAATAATAATAATACCACCAACATAAAAATATCCCCAAATCCCAAGACTCTAGAAACCAGATTTTTTTCACTTGTTTTACTGTAGAGAAGGGAAGGGAAGGGAAGGGAAGGGAAGGGAAGGGAAGGGAAGGGAAGGGAAGGGAAAGATTTCTTGAAGTACACCTCAGGCATATCTGAACACTGCCAGTTTTGAATTAACACTGAAGCAGTCTAATGTCCAATATCTGCTTCAAAACTCATATTTTTCTTCTCTTTCTTTATTATAGGTGTGTCTAATGTAGATATTATTGCTTATTTTCTCACAAAGTTCAATCACAAATGAAATAAAGGAGATGTCTCCTGCGAAGTTGCAAAGACTAAGATATCACTGAAATTCATACCATCCCATTGGCTTTGTAATGTTCCAGTTCAGACAGGAAGTGCCAAATCTAATGTCAGCAGCCACCCATATGGCAAAGAACTAAAATCCCCCAAATTCCCATAGCTTACCAAATGCTATTTTTAACATGAAGGTGAAGGGTACACTCTGAGAGAAACATTCTCTTCATCAGACACAAGGCTACTAACAAAGCTGTCACCTCCACCCCTCCCACGGCCACAAGTGTCACCACTTGCAGCTCCAGTGCCAGCACGTTCAGCGCCTCAGTAGTCTCTGATACTGCCCTCCCCATCATCAGCACAGATGAATTTCTCACTTTTATTGCTCCTGATACAAGCCTCTCCAGCAGCCCTTTTAAACACCTTTGAGCCTCTCCTCTCTTTCTCTCACATTGAAACATATCAGCTGACAGTCTATTTTTTAAACACTCAAGTGCTAGCTTTCAAAGTATTTGATGTCTAGCATTTCAGCCCCTTCCTTCACACCTTCTGCTCATAGGGCCAAGTGAAATGTGAGGAATTTCTTTTGTTTTCAAAAAATGTATCCTTTGTTTTCTTTCCACAAGAATTCACTTCATGCCCATGTTTAGTTGAAGCACAATGAAAGAAAAACAAATTTTGTACAATATTATCAGAAAATATTAACACAGTGCATCCAGTGAATTGCTAAAAGACAAAGGATTTATCAGTAATCTTTAATTTATCAGTTATCTTTAATTTGTGAAAACTGGAAATTTACCAGAATGGCTTGCTTGTTAATTTAACCATTGAAAACAGACCTTAAATCGCTGTTTGTGAGATTTTCACCAACATCAGAGATGTTTTTTCTCTTAGTAATCTGCATGTATTTTTAAGTCAGAGCATCATTATAAAAATAATTGTTATTTTTCAGCTCAAAAATATGTACATTGCTCTTCTTGCTGAATATTAAATCTGCTGTATAGTTTTTCTCATGATCTGTAGAACTGTTGAATAACAGTGAATAAACAAGGCTGAAATTAAGTGGGAAGAGCTAAATATATATTCTGCTTCAGTAGCTGTTTACATAAAGTGGTCATTTCTTTCCTGTTTGTAAAAGCTGATCACAAACACAAGAACCTCACTTCATGCACATATTTAGAATGAATTATGCATTTCCCTAATGGGCATAAGAAGTAGGAAAATAAGGTGCCATCATTAATTTGGAACACAATAAGTTCAGAGAAATTCATCTGTCCTAGTAAACTGAAAATCCTTGCAAACCCTGTATTAAATGTCAAAACGTACTACCCAATAAAGTGAATGTGTATCTCCATTTTATTCTCTCTGCCCAGCAGATTATACTTTGGTGTGAATAACAATATTTTTTAGCAATTAAAATATTTTTATTTGCTCAGCAGTTTGTTGGAGTTCACGCTGCTTTGCAAGAAGATATGCTGTCTTTTAGAAGTTCTCTCTGGAGTTTAAAGACGATACCTAGATTTCTGTGTAATTACTGGGCAGCATCAGAGCTTCTGTGTCAAACTCTGTCTAGATTCAGTAATCTACATTTACGATCTTTATTCAGATCACACTCAGAAGAATTTGAAGATGTGTTTTAAGTCTGTGGATAGGATTTTTGATTAGTTTTCAAGGAAAAGATTAACTAAAAGTCTCTAGAATACTTGGTGGTGTAGGATACCTTTAAAAATCAGGCAATTTTAAGCTATTTCAATCTGGGCCAGCAGAATAATTAATAGTTTCCAAATGCCTTTAACACTGAATCGAGTAACTCATTCAGTCTGATAATATATGACAAAGGTCAAAAATTTGACCCTACCTATTTAGGTAAAAAGGAACCCCAAGGGAAGGAAGAGGCAAAATATGATCCATCTTAGTCCCTCCCTCACTGGACTCAGCTGTTCTCAGCAACACTTAGAGCACAAGTTCTTATTTCTGCAAAATCAGACTATGATCATGCATATAATTATAGAATTCTAGCCTCTTAGAAGTATAGGGGATTTTTAACTATGCCTTGAACTCTTTCATTTATTCATTCATTTAATAGAATAGACAGTCATTTGAGTTTGTCCATCTTTTTAGGACTTAGCTACACTTTCCATTTGGAGTGTTTTGATTAAAACTGATGACTTTAATGCTATATCAACATGTGATGGTGTGGCAGGACATCTACTCCTCCCTCCTCCTCCTCCTGTGTGCCACAGATAACTGGTGCATAAAGAGATAGCCCAAGGGCTCAAAGGCCCAGCAGGAGGCATCTCTGGCACCAGGGGGCTCAAACCTCAGCTAAGAATTAAAATCTTAGTCTGGAGAGCCGATGTGGGAAGAGAGAAAAGAAAAATTACTGACTTGAGAGTCACAGTTTTATACTATAAAAGATACACAAGCTATCACTGAGGCAGAAGCCTCTTACACCCTGAAAGTGTTTGAACCTTCTCCCCGAAATCTGGACGCAGGTTTCATGGTTACTTCTCTGGAGATTGAGGGAAAGGATCTCGGTGTGTGCCCCACCAGTCATTGGATGGTAAGATAGATTGAATCCTAAGCTTATGTTATTTCTTCGCTAGCTGTAACTGAAACAGGTACCTTATCGTGCACTGGATGTTAATCTACTAGTAGTCTTTCTTTTTGTTTTATTCCTGTGTAGTATTGGTTTACTTTAAGTCTTATGTCTGTTAGTTTCCTCGTCTATTAAGAAATTATTCATTCCATAATAGATAGAATCAGTCATCATTAAAAGAATTTACAAACAGGAGTGGGTTTTGGGGTGCTGACCACCTCAATAAGGTTACTACCTGCTGCCAAGGCCTGGGCAGGAGGCAAGGGCTGATCTAAACTCCCACATCCATTCATGACAGATGGTAAAAATTTTACAATGAGAAAGCACCAAGTTTGAAATCTGAAGTCCTGTTTGACTAGTAGAAGTGCAGCACAGAAAGAAAGATCCCATGACTGGATGAGCATAGGAAAAAGATACAAGGAAGAGAATAGGTATTGCTGAAGTAAAGAAAACAGTAAATTCCTGAGATAAATTAGTTTGACAGTTCAAAGTAACATTGGAAATACTAACCTAAACGCATGTACAAGCCACAATATATGCCATCACTTTATAGAAGCAAATGTAAAGCTTTCTTGCCTAAACCCTGACCTTCTGAATTATTTACAGACATTACTGATAGTCAGCAAATGCAGCTTCAGACCAGCTCTATAACTGAGAAAATGGTGCTCACCATTTGTGACATTTCAAGCTGACCTGTTGCTCCTTTAAAAAGTCATGTGCAAAACAGCACTGTGGTTTGTAAGGCTCTGCTGTCTTGACACACTATGGCATGACTTTGTCAAGGGTTCTTAAAATCAGCTGGGTTTTCAAATTGAACAGGGGGGACCAATGACTTCTGAAACTTTGGTTATTTCCTCAAGGTACGTACATGTGTACACAGCCCTTGCGCTATGCACCCGCTACACTAAAGTCTCATTGGAATCCATTGCTAAAATGCTGCTCTCCACCTCTTTTGTTTGACCTCACATTCTTCAGATCTCACACTCAGAAGAAAGTCATGTAGGTTTCAAATGAACGTGATCTGTTTATGTGAAGAACCAATACTCCTATTCTTTATGGGGTAGGAACGTGGCAAAGCAGTCCTGTATTTTCAGCAATCCTTCCAGCTGAAGAAACAATGACAATAGGGCAAACTCAGACTTTTCTGAGTGTGTCTTGACATCCAGTTGCACCAACTAACCTCACTTCTGGCCTCAAAAGTTATTTTTACCCAAGTCCCACTTTCCACTCTTCTGTGTTTGATCTGATGCTTGAAATGAGGACAAAGAAATCCAGCTTACATTAAAGTCACTAAGATAGTGCCTTTTCAAAAAGGCTGATGCTGCAGCACCAAAGACACAATACCACAAAAGTAGGCTACTGATGCCAATTTATCATTCCCTTTCTTTTCTACGGCAATTGTAGTTGGACCAATCTCCCCAGTTTTGCCTAAAGGCACCTTCATGTTACCAAAGAGTACCATCTACACTGTCTCCAGGAGAGTGTGACTAATTTCCATCTTGTTCATTGGCTGTTCACTGTGCACACAGATTTTTGACAGCTTGTCTTAGATGGTCTTCTAATTTGGCCCACTTCTGTGCTATAGCCTGCTGGCCTGTGAACCTCTGCTTCACTATGGTTCTTACAATCCTTCAGTGACTGCTTTATGGCTTGCCCCTTGTGCTCACCTCATTCTCGAGTCTTTGCCTTCACCATGTCTTAGAACCCAGGCTCACAAGAAATAATATCTATTCTAAATGTGGTTCCTACATATCAGCAATACTCCAAGCTAAGTTACCCCCAAACAAATCACTTTACAGGATCAAGGCACTAATTTTTAACTGAATGTCTACCAAATGTAACACCCTTCACCATTTCTCTAAGGGGACTGATTCACCTTTATAACTCTTCCTGTTATGGGCTTTCATTTACCATTCTGACATAATCTAGTGCCTCATGGCATGTTGCTGGTGTTTTTGTCAATGTGAAGAATGTGGTGCAATAGTTGCAGAAATTGTCTAAGAAACAGAGGCCTTAATATGTACCATCTGTTTTGCAAAAAAAAAAAAGCTCAATGTGGTAATGCATTTGCAATACCAGAAGCAATATCTCTTAAGACATGAACATATGCTGTCTAAGAGCCTTCAGGCTGACATTGAAAAAGAGAAAAGATAGTACTTCAAGGCAAATATTGTCCCAATAGAAAGACTGCCAGAACCAGTATGGCTCAGTCTGTTGATAGGTCTCTGGTGAACAACATCATATAAAGACATGCACATTGCTATGGGTTGTACAGCTCTATGCCCCATTTTTTCAGCTTGGGAAAAAAAAGTAGAGAACACCACTGTCACACTGGCTATTCTCCTGTTTCAGATCAACAGATGTTGTCAGATGAAGACATCCGATCCATTATTCTTTGATTAACTGGTTTTTTTGGCTTTTTTTTTTTTTTTTTTAAATCAAGACAATGAAACTCACACTAGCTTCTTGTACTGGGTTAAGTAAGCAGCCTGCTCAAAAGGAAAGGACTGAAAGTAGACTCTGCTTTCTACTGTATTTTTTTTCATTCCTAAATTAATTCATTTTATGCATGAAGATATCTGTGATTCTGAAGCTAAAATGGCATTGAAGCTACAATAGCTAGTAATGAATTTTATACGTACCAGAAGATACAGCAATTTTATTTTGAAGTCTGTTATCCTTAAAGGAAAAGATCTCAGTTATTGTCCTGTCAGCCACAGTTTATACCAATATCATCTAAAATTTGTATTCTTTTCATAGAAGACATAAACAAAAAATTCTGTGTTATAAAAATGGGTGTCTTTGGGTGATGTTTTCTTTGTCTTCCATTATATATTAGAAAAAATAACTAATTGTTAAGTCCTCCTCAAATTTTAGCTTAGACATATTCTCTGAATCCACTCTTTCAAAACCATTTTGGTTTGGGGGGAGTTGGGAATAGATTAGGCATTTCTTAAATATTTTATACACTAAAAGTTTGGGTTTGCAAGGAATTTTAGCATAATGGGGGGTCAATCTATGGGAACTGATACACTCTATATGTGAATTTGATGTTTCTGTAATAATATCAATACATTTTATAATGTAAAGGGATCTAGACAGATCTTTTTAGAGTTAATACCAGGGTTCTTTCAGCAGTGGTTACTGAAAAATATAGTTTCAGGAATACTCACGTTTCTTCTGCTTAGACTACTCAGGGGTTTTTAAACATATCACTTGGCATGTGCATTAATCAGATTTTGAGATTTTTGGTGTTACTACCTATGCCATAAAAGCTATACCATCTTAAAAGTGAAGTAACACAGTGATAACATGGACCCATGTTTGTACACCTAGAACATATGTGATGGAATTTAATGGCTTCACACCTAAAGATGTCTGCAACCATACTAAATTCTTTCAGGAAAATGTAGATTCAGGAAATCCACATCACTTCTTCTGTGGATTTTATTAGTTCCACAGGAGGGAGTCTTTCTGCTATAGATTGTAGATGCTACAGTCATGCTAAAGGAGCTTGTAAACAGTGCTTGAGGAAGCTGCCATTTTTTAGAACTCAGAAAATCTGCAGGAGGTAGCTCTTCCACTACAGATCTTAGAAGCACAGCCTATTCTAAGTACAGTGTAATTCTAATTAACTACACCATCAATTATGTCAAACAAGGGCACAATCACTGACCTTTCACTAAAGGCAAAGCCATCAAAGCAGGTTTTTTTAAACTGTGTAAGGGAGGAGGACCAAAGGAAGACCTCATATCAACATTTCTGGAGACCGTGATAGATACTGCTAAAGTAACATAAAATGAGTGATTGTTTGCCCTATGAGGAAGAGGCACAGGGCTTAAGCAAGCTCCACTGATCTTCTCCTTTATCTTCTTCTATCTCATTCCCATAAATATCTGCTTTTCTGACTTCTTTATCTGTATTTTTCAAAAGAGTGGAGAATGTCTTCAATTTCTCAGACAATTTGGTATCATCTTACCCTCTGGTTTGCCAAAATCTCATATTGCACAACATAGTACAACTAGTGATCTGCAATGCTTGAGTCTTGAACTCTAAGTTTCATTGTCACAAATTATCACTGCATGCCTTTCATTTTCAGTAGAACTGGGACTATATGAGTGTGAGTCTGTTAGACTCAGAGAAAAGTAGGTTTTCTTTGGAAATACAGAACAAGAGCTAAAAAATCCAAAAAGTATAAATAAAAAATAAATTAATTAATAAATAAATTTTTAAATAATGAGAAAATTAAAAAGCACAAGTAGAAGAGGGGCAGACACTGATCTCTTCTCTCTGGTGCCCAGTGACAGGATCCCAGGGAATGGCTTGAAGTTGTGTCAGAGGATGTTTAGGTTGATATTTGAAAAAGGTTCTTCCCCCAGAGGGTGGTTGGTCACTGGAACTGGCTCTCCAGTGCAGTGGTCACAGCACCAGCCTGGCAGAGCTCAAGGAGCATTTGGACAATGCTCTCAGGGACATGGTGTGACTCTTGGGGATGGTGCTGTGCAAGGCCAGGAGCTGGACTCGATGGTCCTTGTGGGTCCCTTCCAACTCAGTTGACTCTGTGATTCTGTGAAAAGAGGGTTTTCTTTGGAAATCTTGAACAAGAGTTAAAATGAGCCAGAAAGTATAAGTAAGTAAATAAATATATAAATAGAATTTTAAAAAGAAAGGAAAGGCTAGAATGAGAAAATAAGAAAGAGAGCACAGGACAGAAGGATGCCTGTCTATCTAGACACCTCTTTAAACAAGGCAAACTAATAAGCAATTTGATGGCAAACATTCATTTGTACTAGAGGCTCATGGATAGGACTCTTTCCAGGAGACAAGTGTGCAGATATATTACTTATGAACCTGTAAATGCTGAGTAACAGCATCCCTAGAAGTAGGACAGGTGCTCTTGTGATCTAAAAGGAGCAGTTACACTTACTGTTATGTGAGAAATATATTCCTGACAGACACAGTGAACACATTGCAGTGCTGGGAGAGATTGGTTAGCATAATTTAAAGGAAAAGCACTTCCAAACAGTATTCTTGTTATTGAAAGCTAAGACTTTCTCTAGTACAAGGTTACATAGGAGAGCGTAGAAATTAATAAATGCATTGCAGAGAAAAACCATGTATATAATCTGTATTTTGGATTTATTAGAAATATTAATATAAAAATGCATTTTTTAGACATTGTTTTTATTGAGCAGATAAGGCTTAAGAATCTATTCACCCTCCCATTAGTATTCCATGATCCAGCATAAGAGGAAGAAAAATGACATAACTGAAGACCACAGATGCTTCATCAGATTTACAGTTGTGCTTTGCACTGGTCTCTATTTTGTATACTGTCATCATTCAGTGATTCTGATATACTTCGATGAATTATTTAAAGCTAAGGAATATGAAAAAAAAGCCCTTAGTTAAAAGTTGACTCTTGTACTTCCATTTTTCTTCAGTATCTCTGTCCCACTGCTGTTATGACCATAGGCAAAAAAAAAAAAAAAAAGCAGCAGCTGTGTATGGGTTTTAAGTTGAAAAAGGCATTGTCCAAGAAAACACACAACTGAAATTTTTTTCTAATGTGAAACCTCCATTTTGAAGATAATTTTCTTCAGATTTTTCTGTGATGAACTGAACTCTTGTTCTTCAACATCTGAATTTTATTATTTGTGATAATTATCACTGCTGAGCATGTAGGAAGATTTAGATCAACTGAGACAGCAAGCAAAACCTGAACCTTGAACTTCGCCAGCCTCCTTCAAGATGTGCTACCTAGTAGTTTTCATAAAAGAACTCATTTTTAAATTATTTTGGTTTTGCTTTCCCCATTCAAGAATAACTAAAGAAAAATGAATTTATGTTGTTTCTGATTTATGGCAAAGTAGTTCACACATTCCTATTTATTGTATCTGGCCAGAATACAGTAGTTCGTTCCATCATTGAGTACATGTGACTTGTACAGTGAACTGTAGTGGGTCAAATAGTGGTGACTAATAACCCTAATAAGACTTATTCTATGTTGAAGCTAACAAATCCTTTATTGGTACTTCAACCATTCTGCTTACGTGGCCTCATTGTTAAGATTATGCTTTTAATCTATGGGAACTAATCCCTTTCATATACAATTTTAGCAAGAAGCTTATAAAATGTGTATTAAAGCATATTGGCTTGTCCAACAATAAAAAGTACAATTAGGCTTCCAACACAGAGCATTACTAATTTGCATAAATACCTCTCGAACCCATTCCTTTTACTGCAGAATATAACCAAGAGGTTAAATTCTGTACCATGCACCAGTAATTTACTGTAAAATCAGTAGATAGCTGTACCTGTGTAATAGTGTTCACTTTCTTTGTGCAAATCTTTTAAAAGTGAATTGACATGCCGAATGTATCAATAGGAAATAATATAAAAGATCATTACACTGAATGACCAAGTACAATGGGTTCCTTTGATAATATCCCATAATGCAATAACCCAAGACTTACTTATTGAGAGTACCTATCCTGATAGAGTCATGGGTAGGGTCACACTATACACTCAGTTTTATCATACTTTGCAGTTGCAAGAGCTCATTTTCATAATGCACTATTTAAGCAAGAAGCTTATAAGAACCGTAGAAGAGTAATAATGACCAGTCTATGCAAAAAATGTATAAATAGTTAGACTCCCAACACTAAGAATATCCATCTAAGATTACTTAATATCCCTTTTGCAAAATCTCTCATTTCCATAACCAAATAGGTGCTATTGTCTATTCACTCTCCAAGCACTACATGTCTTTGTAGCACTACAGGAATTTCTCTTCAGTGTGTACTCTGGAACATATTAAATTAGATTTCTAAAGTACATGCCAACTAGTAAATAATAGTATGACATGATTCATATGGAGTTCGGACTGCCTAGAAGTAGCTGAAAGAAAATCAGAAGAACATACTGCTTGTCATTAAGTGCTTTTACCTACAGAGAGCACAGAAATTCCTCATGGTTAGAGATGATTAGCCTTCTTTTCACTTGCTTCATAAAGAACAGTATTTCCTTACCAAGGTAACACAAGCTGACATTGCCTCAGGTCACTGCAGGACATGTCATATGTAACACAATGTAAACTGACATAACCTGATCCAACAGGCCATGTGCCTGTTGCTTATTTGCAGAAAATATTACTTTTTTTGGAAGAGATGACATGACACCACAGATAAAAAACATATTAATTCTACCTTTTAGTCCAAAGACTTCTGTGTTCACAATTAACTTGGAGTTTAAGTCCAAATCACGAGGAATAGCAAGAATTTTCTCTTCAATTATTCTGTGTTGCCTATACTGAAAAGGTAATTTCATTAAAGCTACCTTTTAGACTATCTTTAATCAGCAAAGGATAAGTTTACCGAAAGTGAAAATATGCCCTGTGAAATGACTCTACCCAAAAACAACAAAGATCTCAACTAATCAAGATGTTATGACCACTACTCCCTGCATTTTTCCAGTTCTCAGGAACATGTCAGTTTGTGCATGTCAAGAGCAGAACAATCCTTCACGATGATACATATGATTATTCCTGATACATATGATTATTGCATGATGTATTATTTTTTAAGGAATGATAGTGAATTGCATTCTAAATTTTAAATATACTTATTTATTCTTTATTAAGCTGGAGAAAAACTAATCTATAACAAAAACTTAAAATTGGCATGTTACCAAACAAATGATTACTTTTTATAATATCTAATCTGAGCTGTCAGCATAAAGAGATCTTATTTAAAAAGCCCAAAACCATACATCTAAGTAACTTAAGGCATTACTTTTGAAACCTTAATCCTACTGAACTCTATGCTGAAATAAACACCAAGAGCTAAGGAAAATATTTTTATAAATTAATTGTAGGAGAAAAATAAACTAACATTACTCCAAATTAACAAGAATCCTAATTAAATTTTAACAGTGTTTGAAAGGTTTGCTGTGCTAATTAGATAAAGTTGTATAAATTTCTCTTACATTCACACATGATGAAGCACCAAATATAATATAGAGAAATTCACCCCAACCATCAGATATGTATGTGCTCTTCAGCTAATTGATTTTTACTATGTCATGCAAAACCCAAAAAGTTTAGTCAAGAAAGAAAAAAAGAAAGCTAGATGATATCTTTTTGTAAAGCTGTTAGTTTGCCAACATATCAAATAAACAAGAAACAAGCACATAATTTTCTTGTTATGGCTTTACTCTTTCTAAACCTCATCCCCTTGTTTTACAGTCGATTCAGGGGGTGATGCGTTTTTCATTTCTTTCTCTCTTTTCTTTCTCTTTTCTCTTTTCTCTTTTCTTTTCTTTTCTTTTCTTTTCTTTTCTTTTCTTTTCTTTTCTTTTCTTTTCTTTTCTTTTCTCCTTTTCCTTTTCCTTTTCCTTTTCCTTTTCCTTTTCCTTTTCCTTTTCCTTTTCCTTTTCCTTTCTTTTTATTGTAGACTACCTGTTTGGGAACTGTAGGGAGGTTAATAATTTATTAAATCATTATTCTTATTATTACAAACAACTATGCAGGATCTTCAAGTTCAAG
Organism: Eopsaltria australis; assembly: GCA_034509425.1. Taxonomy (NCBI): domain Eukaryota; kingdom Metazoa; phylum Chordata; class Aves; order Passeriformes; family Petroicidae; genus Eopsaltria; species Eopsaltria australis. The sequence continues at coordinate 5,306 of JAVTVJ010001957.1, read as the reverse complement.
ATCTATGATGCTTGTTCATTTATTTCATATTTTAAAAATCCATATTTATTCAGTTTTGTTTCAGCAATCTCTTTTTCTATGCACATGATGTATATTTATGCAAGCATTGTAAATTAAATAAAGAATACCTATAAAATAATATTTTACAGAAACAGAGATTCCCAGGAGCAGAAAACTCTTGTTGGGTATCCAAAATCCAGTCTTTTTATCTGTAATTCTTTGCCTGGGCAAGGAGGAGTGAGATAAGAAGAGGTATCGTTTTTAAAGCATGGGTCTTTTTCAGCCTCACAGTATGTTCAAAAATCAGTGCTTAAAAATATGAGAACAATTGAAAAAGCTAGATCTAAATGTTTTTTTATGTTTGAAGCAAATTCCAATCACTGTATCTGAACACCTACTTTGATAAATCTGTGATTTGGGTCTGAACTTTGCATCCTAGGCATGTTTAGTTTAGAAACATTAAATTAGTTTTAATCCTCAGCAGTGAAAATCTGCCACCATTCTGTGCTAGTAGCAATATAGAAAGGCATGAGCAATACAATCACCTCAGAGGAAATGTTGCTTTACTATTTCCCCTCAGTTTGATCCTTGCTAGCATGCATGAATCAAATCAAGAGCTTGAAGATTTTGCAGACCTGGATTAACATATTTGCAAAGCTCAGTTGGATTTTCACAAAGAAAGCAGATATGGAAAGAAAAACTCTTTGTGGTTTATGAAAAGTCTGATAAACATGTGGTCAACACCTGGATTTTAAAGGGATTCTATTCCTTGATCAATAAAAGTACAATAGACACCTTCTGAGACATAAAATAATAAAACAAGGTGATAGCAGCAAAAAGAGCTGCCACGTGCTTTTCTTTACCTCTTTGATTTTGTTTAATGACAACAAATCAACTTTTTAAAACATAAGAATAAAATAACAGAGTAAAAATAAAAATCCTTATAAAATGTGCATTAAAACATGGGAACATATATATAATGAAGCATATGTTTTCCTAATAAATTTTACACTGTGAAAAATCATGTTGGTGAATGTATTTCCACATGACAGTGTTTTGCATCCTGGAAATGCCAGATAAAACTGCTGTATGCAAATGATATAAAATTAATGCCCAATATAGTTTCTGTACATCCCACTGACCTCTGCAGGGATAATGAGAGAAAATTCTGCCCACTAATAAAATACTGCTTTTTAAATAGAATTTAATTCTTGCTAGTTTTTCTGCCAGTATACATTAGAAGAAAGGTAAAAGGCATCTCCATTCTAACACAGATCTCAGTAATCAGGAGATGCATTGGTGTAGCAGCCCTTTTGCAATCACTGGACTGTTGTCCCTATTCAACTTGTAGAGTGAATTGGAATTGCTCTCTTTTGTTTGCTCTGAAGTACACAGTAAATAAAACACTGCCACAGAAATGTTTCGGCCCAGGTGAGACGACAACATGTGGCTGATCAGACTTGTAGGTCATCTTTCTATATCATGGAATGATAAAATGGTTTCAGTTGGGAGGGACATTAAAGAACACCCAGTTCCAACATCCCTGCCATAGGCAGGGACAGTTTCCACCAGATCAGGTTGCTCAAAGCCCCATCCAGCTTCGCCTTGAACATTTCCAGGGATGGAACATCCACAACTACTCTGGGAAACTTGTTCCTCTGTCTGACCACCCTCACAGTAAAGAATTTCTTCTTAACATCTATTCTAACTCTACCCTCTTTCAGTTTAAATATACCAGCTATCATGTTTCAAGACTGGTCAGACCAACTGCTTCGGGACATGTGCTCCAAACTCTTCACCAGCTTTGTTGTCTTTCTCTGGACATCTCAATGTCCTGCCTGAACTGAGGGCCTCAGAACTGGACACAGTTGCATCTCAAAGTACACTAGCATCAGACTTTGAAATGTTATGGTCTGATACTGCCACATGCCAGTGTGCTCTTTTCCCACTGACTATGCAGATAAAAGAAGTCAGAGAGGCAGACCTTTGGACTTTGCATTGTTTACCTGGCATTTATCCATCTGAAACAATGGCTAACTTGAAAAATCTCTTTTATGCGGAAGCACAAAGCACATGAATTTTCTTCTCTGCTATTAACAAATATCTTTCACTTTTACTATATACTTCAAGATGCCAAGTAGCATATCTTTGTGAGAAGAATATTTGAATTAAGCAGCTTTCAACAAAGAAACTGTATATTTGCCAAAGGAACAATGATTTTTATTTCATGCTTAAAGAGGGGTTTACAGACTGAAGCAAACTTGGAATAAGAAAAGCTTTAATGGTTAAACAATGTAGCTTGCTTTGGGGAAAGAATAAATGTAATTATTATGGCGTTGGTTTTATAACATGTCTGCTTAAAAGAGTCAAAAAATCTTTGCTTTCAAAAACTTCGTTTCTCAGATTTTATGGCTTGCTCCTGTTATAGACATGTAAATTTATATGCAGGACATTATATGAAGGAATTGAATGTATTTAAAGAAAGATAAATGAATGGCATTGTCAACTCTGGACATTAAAATGTCATGAAAGTTTTCTGGAAATTGGCGTTTCTGTTAAAAACAGTTGAAGTCTTAAAATTTTTTTATAATTCTTTCACATACATTCTCACTTCTGGGTTTTATATATAACTAAGCTGAAAAAGTCAATCTTTTCACACCTAGAGATTCACTTTTTAGAAAAGAAAAATGGCATTATTATAGACTGCTTTTACTTCAGAATGTGGTGCCATAAGAGAAAACACCATAAATGTTGAGATTTACTATGATGAAATCTAGTTAAAAGAAATAATACCTCGTATATCTACTACTACTACTACTACTACTATTACAAATAAGGATTTGAAATCAAAGAGATAATTTTTCATATTCAGCATTTCTGAAAAGAGTCATTAAGTCTCTTGTGTGCTTATTGTCTCTGTAAAAGACAAAAGAAATGTCTTTCTTTCAGAGGCATTGGTAATGTAACATTAGATAGAAAAAGTTTTGTCCCAGTTTTCTTGTTTGAGATTTTTTTTTCATTAATGAAAGCAAAATAAACTTCTATCCACATTGGCTGTAATTTAATAAAATGAGGTTTTCTGCTTGCTTAAATAAATCAGTTATTTAACCAAAAGACCTTGAATTAAATATGACTGTCGTGGGTTGACCCCGGCTAGGTGCCAGGTGCCCACTCAGTCACTCTATCACTCCCTCTCCCACTGGGAGAGGGGAGAGAATAATATGGATAAAGACTACCAGGGTAAGATAAGGCAGTTTTATTACAGCGGGAAAATAGAGTAAGCAAGCAGAGATTGGCACATGCAAGAGCTGAAGAGAAAAACAGTCTCTACTTCCCATCAGTAGCAATGTCCAGACACTTCCTGGGAAGCAGGGCTTCAGCACGCGTGATGGTTGTTCAAGAAGGCAAACATGGATAAGTCCTGAGTGCCTCCTCCTCCTCCTCCTCTCTTCCTTCCCTTATATATCTGAGCTGATGTCATATGGTATGGAATATCCCTTTGGCTGACTGGGGTCAGCTGGCCTGCTGGTGTCCCCTTCCAGGATCTTGGCCACCCCCATCCCCTTTGGTGGGGGGAAGGAATGTCAGAGGGACAGCACTGCTTGGCAGTAGCCAAAACACTGGTCTGTTATCAATGCCAGCTACCAATACAAAGCACAGCACTGTAAGGGCTGTGAGCTTTACCCCAGTCAGACCCAATACAATGAGTTAAAGGCCATCTTACATATGGATCAAGGACTGGAATCTCTCAAAACTTGGTCAGAAGAAGCTACAATTAAAATAAAGGAGGTGAGGTAAGGAAGGAACATGAGATCAACGAGATTCCTGCTGGGACACCCAAAGTTTCAGGTAGATGGAGATGCCAAGAAGGAAAAGTGGAGGGATAATAGATAACTCAAATTCTTGAACAAATTCTACAGTGAAAACATGACTTGATAAGAAAACTCATAAGTATATCAAATAGTCCAGCCACCTTTCCCAGAGTTCATGTGCAGGAAAATTCTTGTGGGACTCAATTTGGAGGGGTCCTGAGAGTGTGTGGGCCTCTGTTCAGATGGGCCAGGTAATCTCTTTGTGGTAAGGGAAAATTGCTTAAGTATGTGATTTTAACACAGAACGATAAAGTGACTCCAGAGTTTCATTCTAAACTGTCTGACCAAACCTCTCTGAATGTGATAAATGCTTATGGATTCTTCTAATTACAGATCTGGATTAAAGCTAAGACACTTAGAGAATATGTCTCGCTTTCATAAGGTTTCCAAGGTTTTCCTATAATAATCAATTACCATAATGAGTTTTTTTAAATCTGCTGTTTGTCACTTTCTTAAAATATATAAACTACCCGGTATAAAGACAAATAGCTAGAGTCAACCTACCCTGAGGTCCTCTACCAAAGATGTCCATTAAATCAAAATCAAGTGGGAAACCTGTTGGATTTTATTTCAAAGTCAATCCTGCTTGTAGCAAATAAAAACTGCCCTAAACAAGTGTAATTTTATGGCAAGAAGTACTGTTTTCTTAACAGAACCTTAAAAAAAATGTTGGTCTTAATCCTAGAAACTGAAGGCAATCTGTCTTGGAAGAAGAACATGCAACTACAGAAATCTGACACCTGTGTACAGCAGGACTGGGGAAATGATAAACCATATCTTTTTAGTTCTGATGATGTTTTTGGTATCTGCCACAGTTTTGACAGCATTGACATGGCAGGTTCCTTTGCCAGACTGACTCTGCTGTAGATGACTTTGCTAGATGTTGAGATCTGTGCAGCTGAAATCAGGTAAAGCCACTGTATTCCATCTCCTGACAACATCCATCATTCTTCTCATTCTTTAATTTATCATGCATAATCTCTTAATAAGGTAAGATCTTTGGTTAAAAAGAGAGTATTCACTTAGGGCACAACTGTAGGTTATTCCAAGCAAGTAATCTACAGATATTCTTAACACGTGTACTTGATATTTTTAAATCATTCCTGGATCTCTGGTCAGACATGTTTTATTTCATGTGTAGGTTTTTGAATCTCAAACAAGTTATACCTTGTATAAGTAACAGTTCAATAACCCAAACAAAACACAAAGTTGGAACAACAACACTTTGCAAAACACAACTGCTGATTTATTGCTGGCAGTCCTGGCAGAAATGGATGGTCAGGTCAGAAGAAGATCCCCTCTAGGTTTCTTTCAGAAGTAATTTCAGAGAGACTCATATTTTTTGAATTAAAAAAAAAATATTTAGTGGTTTAGCTCGCCTATTCGAGTTTCTGGCCAAATGCCAGCACACTTAGCAAAATTTACCTGATGTTT
>JAVTVJ010001956.1:0-165489 GCA_034509425.1 Eopsaltria australis | reverse complement strand
TTTGGACAGGGAAGGAGAGGGGAGAGATTCTGAGCTCCCCTGGAGCTTTTTATTCCCTCAGGGAATAATCCCAGCCCAGCTTTGGAGGAGTTCTGGTCTCTGCCATGGAGCTGGGCCTGTTGGTGCTCTCTGCTCCGGCCTTGTTGCATCAGCACAGGGAATCCAGGATTTTCCAGAAATTTTGCCCTCACATCTCCTTTGGACAGGGAAGGAGAGGGGAGAGAAAGTTCCTGGCTCCCCCTGGAGCTCTTTATTCCCTCAGGGAATAATTCCCAGCCCAGCTTTGGATGAGTTCTGCTCTCCTGATGCTGTTTGGGGCTTGTTTGGGGCCTATTTGTGCTCCCTGCTCTGGCCTTGCTCGGTCACCACAGAGAATCACCAATTTTGCCCTCAGATCTCCTTTGGACAGGGAAGGAGAGGGGAGAGGAGATTCCTGGCTGCCCCTGGAGCTTTTTATTCCCTCAGGGAATAATCCCAGCCCAGCTTTGGAGGAATTCTGGTCTCTTGGTGCTGTTTGGGGCCTGTTGGTGCTCCCTGCTCCGGCCTTGCTGGATCAGCACAGGGAATCAGGGATTTTCCAGCTCTTCCAAACCCTAATTTGTGTTTTCAAACCTTAATTTGTGTTTTCAGCCAGGGGTTTTCCTGAAGAATGGGAATGGCAGCATTCCCTGGCTCTGCTGCCTTTGAGGGGATGGGAATGCAGCTCCAGGCCGGGCTGGGAGGGGATCAGGGACGGTTCCAGGGGGGATTTTTGTGCCTCCCTCGTGCTGGGGATTTTTGGGGAGCACCAAAGCCCCACTGGGGCTCCCTGCCCGATTTTGGGGACGTCTCAGTGACAGCTTTTTGTGGTGGCTTCCTGTGGTTTGTCTCAGCAGAGCAGCAGTGACAGATCCCCAGAGCAGCTGAGCAGGGACCTCACAGCCCTGGGGGCACTTTGGAGAGGCCTCTGTCCCCTCCTGCAGCAGATCTGAGCTCTGGTAAGTCCAGTTTTTATCTACATTTATTATTTGAGTCTTCACAGGGCACAGAAATCCTCAAGATTCATCCTGTTTGGGTTTTCATCAAGCTGCAGGCTCAGGTGTCTCCTTTGTAACAGCCACAGTGCAGAAAAAGCTGCAATTAAGGTTTTTGCACTTGTTTTTCAACTTTTGTCCCAATAAAACCCCAAATTTAGTGACTGAACAGCCCAGGCAGGAGTTTAGGAGTAAATTACCTGGCAAAACTCTGCAAAAAAGAACTTTTGGAGGGTTTTATTGTGTTTTTAACATCCCAGAGCAGCTGTTTAAAATAATCTAAAGGTGTTGAATGAAAGGAGACGCTCCTTGCACCCTCAGCAGAGAATTTCTGCACAAACTCCAATTTCAATTTATGTCCTTCATTAATACTCATTATCAGGGGGATTTTCCATTCTTTCCCTGTTTATATTGTGGCATTGTTGGGTTTTTTTAGTTGATTCAATTTGGGCCCCCCCCCTCCATGAGGAGATTGTTTGACAGCAGTGCTTTAAAATCAGAATAAAACCCCCAAACTGACCAAAGTTCAGAGACTCAACCTTAGATTTACATGGACAAATTTAATAATTTCATGAAATGAAATAATTTAATAATTTAATGAAAACCCAGAGGGAACTTTGATGTTTTCTGTGTGCTTGTAAAATGAAATTAGTGCCCAGAAACAGGAGGTCAGGGGGGCTTAAAATGCAACCACTTTTGAAATCTCTTTCCTTATATTCTTTATCCATGTTTTTTGTCTCTTTTCTCATGTTTTTATCAAGTTTTTTGCCTCTTCTGTTTTTTTCTCATGTTTTTTCCCTTTTCTCCTGTTGTCTCTTTTATAATTTTTAATCTCTTTTCTCATGTTCTTATAATTTTTTTGTCTCTTCTCATGTTTTTATCATATTTTTATCTCTTTTCTCATGTTTTTGTCTCTTTTCTCATGTTTTTCTCATGTTTTTATCATGTTTTTTATCTTTTTTCTCATGTTTTTGTCTCTTTTCTCATGTTTTTATAAGTTTTTTGTCTCATATTTTTCTCATGTTTTTTATCTCTTTTCTCATGTTTTTATAATTTTGTCTCTTCTCATGTTTTTATCATGTTTTTTATCTCTTTTCTCATGTTTTTCTCATGTTTTTCTCATGTTTTTCTCATGTTTTTCTCATGTTTTTTATCTCTTTTCTCATGTTTTTATAATTTTTTTGTCTCTTCTCATGTTTTTATCATGTTTTTTATCTCTTTTCTCATGTTTTTCTCATGTTTTTCTCTCTTTTCTCATGTTCTGTTCTCACATTTCGTGTCTCTGGGGCAGTTCTGACTTGTTGAGATAAACAGCTCTGGGGAGGAAGCGTGAATTGAGAGTTTCCTCTGGAAAGCACCCACCACCCCCAGATTTGGGGACATTGTGGGTGACTTTAACTCCTCACTGCCTGCAAGGGGCTCTGTTCAGGTGCCACAGTTTGATTTATTCACCCAGATTCCTGTTCAGGTGCCACAGTTTGATTTATTCACCCAGATTTCTTTTCTCTTGGATGGGAGCTGCACTGTTGGGGTTCAGTTTCTGGTTTGAGTGACCTGGATGAGAGTCCTGCTTGTGCAGTGCCTCTTTCCCGTGTTCCACACACAAACCCCAGTCCTTTAGGCTGCTTTTGGAGCAGGTGAGTGGTGGTTTCCCCCTGCAGAGGAGGTTTAGGGTGTTGAAAATTCACCCAATATGGACATTTCCCCTTGGCCCCTTCCATCAGCTCCTCTTTTACTGCACTGTTGTCACCTTGGAATGGTTTTAATGCCACTAAAGGCTCTGTCCAGTGGGAAATAAAATATTTGAATTTTAAATTATTTCTTTTTTCCTTTTTAGGGTCACTGCTTCCCATCTAAACCTCCCCAAGCTCTGACCCACAGACCTGACCAGGCTGTGGGGTGAAACTTCAGCTCTCACCTGCTTGGGATGAAATAAAACTCCAGGAGTGAGGGATGAGCTAAGACTTCACCCCATGGGAAGGGAATAATTCCTGAAGGGAATAATTCCAGCTCTCCAGCAGGAATCATGGCAGGGATTTCCTGGACTGAGGGAGTCTCCAGTGGGACAAATTTCCCAATTTCCAATGGAACAGATGCCATCTTGGGAGCTGTTCTGGGAGCAGATCTGCAGCATTCCAAAGGAATGAATTTCCCAATTTCCAACGGGACAGATGCCACCTCAGGAGTGGGAGCAGATCTGCAGCACTCCCTGCTTGCTGTCACCTACAGCCTTGTCTTGGTGCTGGGGCTGGCAGGGAATGCCCTGTCCCTGTCCCTGCTGTCCTGCAGAGCCAAGCCCTTGTCCCACTCCTACATCCTGCTGCTGCAGCTGGCCCTGCTGGACACTCTGTTCCTGTGTGTGCTGCCCCTCCACATCCACTCCCAGCTGCTGGGGGACACCTGGACCTTTGGGGACACGGCCTGCAGGGTCACAGGGGCTCTGTTCTGCCTGCACAGCTCCCTCAGCGTTGCCTTTTTCGGGTGCCTCAGCCTGGATCTGTGGCTGGCAGCGCTGCACCCCTTCACCTCCATCCAGCTCAGGGCCTCCCACTACCTGCTGCTGGCCACGGCCCTGTGGCTGCTGGCCCTGGCTGGCACTGTGCCACTCGTGCTGCACAGCACGGGGGTGAGGAGCTGCTTTGGGGGCTTCCCTGGGGGCTGGGCTGACCCCACAGCCCCTCCTGCCATCCTGGCTCTCGTTTTTGGGGTGCTTGTCCCATTCTCCATCATCCTGCTGGGTTTCCCCGTGGTGGCCAGGAGCGTGTGGCGGAGCGGGCGCAGGGCTGCCAGGAGGAGGGCCCTGGGCAGCATCTCCATCGTGCTGGGCATCTGTGCCCTGTGCTTCCTGCCCCACCAGCTCTGCCAGCTGCTGCGCTTCCTGGGCAGCGCCCGGGCCATCCCACAGGAGCCGCTCCCCGAAATGCAGAGCGTGACCTCGGCCCTGGCCAGCTGCAGCTGCTGCCTCAACCCCCTCCTGTACCACTTCCACTCCTCCAGCAGGCCCTGGCACTGCCCCTGCAGGCTCAGGCTCAGGTCCAAGAGGGTCTTCACCATCTGTGACCACAATTTTGGGGATCCCTCTTGGGACTACAAACCTGGGGAGAGGCGTGGATGGAAACCCCACAGGGATGGAATCGACTGATCCACTCCAGGTACACACAGAGCTGATGTTTCCTGTTATTTCCTTAGAAACAAGCCTGGAAAACCATTTTGTATTTCATGTAGTGGGTGCTGAAGAAGCTGGACAAAAAACTGGGACAATCCTTGGGAGAGTTGGAGCCTTGGACACTCCAGGGCACTCCAGGGCACTCCTGGTTTTGTGGTCAGGGATGTTTTGGGCTCAATCTGTTTAATTTTGGGGTTGGTAGAACCAGGGGGTGTCTCCTGGGAAGCAGCACATCCCAGGAGGGGGGGATTTAAAGGAAATCCAGGGAATTCCTGGATCCAGGCAGCCCTGCTGGGCTTTTCCCTCTTCCTGCTCCCTCCCAGGCTGCTGCCCACATTCCACAGCCAAATAGGGGCTTCTCATCCTGCCTTGGCTTCCCAGGAATATCCCAGAGTTTCCAGGCTGTGGCTCCAAGCTGGACCCTGATTAATTGAAGTTTAAAAGGAGCAGATATTTGATAAATCCCAGGATTTACCAGTCCATGGTAAACAAACTTCTCTCTCCACACACTCAGCCCAGCTCTTTGCTCTGTGTGGTCTTGAAATGTCAAAAGTTCTTTTTTCCACTCACATCTTGTGATATAAACACAAAATCTGACCTTTCCTCACCCCTTTTCTTGTATTAACAGAGCCCACGTGGCTTCTGAGAACTGAGTTTCCATCCCCTGTGAAACGTGAGGCTCTGGGGAGGATTTTGTCATTTGTGGGCGATTTCTGAGACACCGGAAAACCACAGGTCTGTCTTAAAACCTGCTTAGAACCAAGTTTAGTCCAGAGGATGTGGGGTTTGGGTGTAACAGAGGCACAGGCTCAGTTCTGCTCCTTCAAACTTCACCCCAAAACTTTATGAAAGGACTGGGAGCAGCTGAGAGCAACAAAAATCAGGATTTGAATTTCCAAATGCAGCCTAAAATTCACCCTGTGCCCAGGTGCTGGATTAATTACAATTAAAACACCAGGCTGGCCTCTCCCTTCCTGGGTTTTGCCAATATTTTTTAAAATATTGGTGAAAAAATCAGCTTTGACTTTTCTAAAGCCTGGAAAATGATGATCCCTGTGTTCCCTGGGAGGGTTTGGTGAAAATCCTGGCATTAGCCCCAAATAATCCTTTACCTTTAGCAGAAATTGCTATTTTTCTCCCATTTCTAGGCAGTGGCAAATCCTCCCAGCACTGCAGGGGGATGGGTTTTATCAGCCAAGCACAATCCTGATGGATAAAAGTAAAAAAAATGGATTGGAGGCTCCTTGCAGCTGGACCTGAGGGAAGGAGGGGGAATTAAATCAGTTTTGCTGCTTGGTATTCAGCACATTTAGGGTTTTACACCTTCCAAAGGCCCTGGGATGCTTTTATACTTTGAATTTTAATTGTTTCAGGCAGCACTGAGGGGATTTTAAGGGAAATGAGGAGAACACTGAGAGCTTCTACTTCACTCTCACAACTCCAAAATTGCTCCTCAGGTCTGTTTAAAAACAGATTCTTGACTCCCTGGATTGGTTTTCCCAAGTGCTGGTGCCTGGCACTGCAGGAATTGGACAAACACTGGAATTCTTTTATTAAAACCAAGCAGAAAAAAGCACTGACAATGTAAACAAAATAAAATCTGCCTCTGTCCCCCCCCTGGGCTGGGCTCTGCTCTCAGGGGGTGCTCTGGGGCAGCCCTTTCTTCAGGAGGGAGGTGAGATAACTGCCCAGCTCTTCATCCTAAAAACAAAAACAGAAATGGGATGAGAGCAAAATCTTCCTTTGACTGTCCCAGTTGGGGCAGCAAATTCAATTTTGGTACCAAGAAATGGAATGAGAGAATTCCTGGACCCCTGCAGGATTTAATGTGAGCTGTGCTTAAAAACTGAAACAATCCCCAAATTCATTTCTGGGTGTTCTTGCAAAATCTTAGTGTGAAAATCCCATTTCTCAAAGGAGCTGAGGGGTTTCCTTTGAGGAAAAGCCCCATTTTTGCTTGAAATCAAGGAATGAACTGATTTTATTGCTTTGCCCTCCAAAGGCATTTCCTTGCTGTCAAGAAGGAGTTTAATGATCCAGCCATAGAAAATGTGGTTTTGAAAGGAAGGTGATGAAATCACTATCAAATAAAAGCATGTTAAGATCAGAAATGGTTCTCTACTTATTTTAAATTTTCCAAATATGAATTACAATGTGAAATACTCCACAGAGAGAACTGAATTAACTGGAATTAAGTGTAATTAACTGTGATTACCCTAAAAGTTGCCTCTGCTTCAGTGGGGCCGGGGAGCTCCTGTAAAACCAATTCTGCTCAACCCCAAATGGTCAGAAAACAACAGAAAACAACAGAAAGCTCCCCTCCTCTTCCAAACTCCTTCAGAGCCAGGGGAGGAAGGCTCAGCCCAGTGCAGGAATTTGGGATGGAAGGAATTGGGGTCAGAAATGAGCAGTTCCCACCTGGTAAGTCCAGGACACGAGCAGGACTTTGGTTCCCTGATCCTCCGAGTGCGCCGTGGCCTGGATCAGGATGGACTCCACAGTGATGGAGCCATCAGGGAGATGCTGCACTGAGTAATCCTTCAGGATCCTGCAGAGAGAGGGGATGGGATTTATTTGGGATGCTGGGTCACCCCTGGGTCTTTACCCCAAACCCTCAGCCTGTTCTTGGCTGTGTCTGAGCCCAAGGCAGGGAAAATGAGGCTGATCCATGATTATTCTGCTGTTTAAATTAATCATGGAGCATTTCCTACAGAAATGAATCCTGCAGAGTTTAGTCCAGACTAAATTATTCCTGCAGAGTTTATCCAGCTCCAATCTGAGCCCCCTTCCCCTGAGGAAAGAACTGAGAATGCAGCAGCTGCCTGAAAATCTCGTGACCTGCTTGGGTGCAGCCTCTGGGAGGCTTTTGCACTGCCCAAGGTGCATCTGTTGAAGGCCTTTAATAAATCCCCACTTGATTCTCTCCCTCTGCCCAGCCTCTCCATCCCTGAGGATTAAACCCCCAGCCAGGAGGGCAGGGCTCACCCCTTGAGGTGGTTGTAGACCCTGAGCCCGGTCTCGTGCTCCTTGCGCGGGTCCTGGATGTGCACGCGGCAGGTGAAGCGCAGCTGATGCTCCGCCAGCCCCAGCTCCTTCAGGGCCTGCTCGGGGGAAACCAGCCTGAAACTCTGCAGGAAAAGGGAGAAATCCATGGAAAAATCAATCCTCTGAGCCTTGAGGAGTTGTGCTGTTGCCCTGGGGTCAGGGGATGCAGGGAAGTTCCCTTTCCGTGGTGAAACATCGCTGTGTTTGTCAGTGTGGAGGGTGGGCAGCAAAGGGAGAGCTGGGATTGGGACAAAACATCCACCTAAATAATCATAAATAAATATTTAACAACATGAAGTTGGTATCTGGAAGATGGTTTGACTTCTAGCAGGGGAATGATGTTTGAAAAGAAAGATGAGGTTGAAGATGAGGCGTCTCCTTTGTGAGGAAGAACCAACCACTCATTGTGATTTGGGTTCCTTGTGCACCTGAAATGTGACACCACCCTCAGAGGGCACAAAAAAACACCCAGAGAGGACAGAAAACACCCTCAGAGGACACCAAAACCCACCCTGAGAGGACACAGGACAAGCACAAGGACTCTCTGACTCACATTGTCCTTCATGAGTAACGAGCCGTGCATCAGCTTTGGCTTCTTGGCATCGGGTAAAGGACCTAAAGCAAGGCCGGGGGAGAAACACAACGTGAGGTGCAGGTTTTTCACCCAAAAGTGCTCCAGGACTGAGCTTGGGGCTCTGAGGCTCAGACATCAAAATCTTACACCTTTCTTCTCTTATCTGTTCAATGCATCAATGGTGTTTCACCATTACCAGAAATACTGACACCTAAAAGATAATGTTTAGTGATACAGAGCAACTCCCTCTCTTCCCAGAGCACTTCCCAATGTGAGAATTGAGATTATTTCTCTAAAATTCAGTTTATAAAGTCATTCCAGCTCTCCCAAACCAAGCTGCCACAAGCACACATGGACAGCAAACCCTGCAGGGTGTGCACATTGATTTGAAACGTTATTAAATAGCAATTCACAGCTTTCTAGAGACACCAACACTACAAAGAACAGCAGCAGGGAGAGAAAGGAGGAGATTTGGGGGTGGGAAGTGTCACCTATGGCTGTTTCCCTCTTGAGGAGGCCCAGGGAGATGTCCACGGGGATGCAGGGGTTGGTGAGGATGGTGGTGGTTTCTCCGTTGGCCGGCATGAAGCAGCTGACGTCTGCAAAGGGACAAAGGGACAGCTCCTGTCAGCCCCACTGGGGCAGAAACTTCAGCTCCAAGGGGGTCACTGCAATTAACTGGGCTTAATTAACGCTGGTTAAGGTGTTACAGGCATCAGTTCTTTGAGGGGAGGGGTAAATGCCAGCCCACCTAACTCTGATGAGGGATCAAAAATGTGATTTTAAGGCTTTCATAGCATTCCCTCCTCTCCTGTGGATACCTTGGGAAGCAGCTCCTGTCAGACCCGTGGGGCAGCAGCAAAACTGCAACTCCAAGGGGGTCACTGCAATTAACTGGGCTTAATTAATGGTAATTAAGATATTACAGGCATCACTTCCTTGAGGGGAGGTGTAAATTCCACCCCACCTGACTGTGCTGAGGGTCAGTGGATGAAAAATGTGATTTTAAGGCTTTGATGTCACTCCCTCCTCTCCCATGGGAACAGCTCCTGTCAGCCCCCCTGAAATGCACAGAACAATCCTAATTCATGTCCAAGAGGGTCACTGCAATTAACCGGGCTTAATTAGTGTTAATTAAGATGTTACAGGCATCACTTCCTTGAGGGAAGGTGTAAATTCCACTTCACCTGACTCTGCTGAGAGCCAGATCAAACATTCATTTGAAAGCTTTGATTTGAAAGCTTTGCTGCCATTCCCTCCCCTCCCCTCCCCTCCCATGGGATACCTACGGAATTCCTGCTCGATTTTCTGCTTCAGGAATTCCATCTTCTTGGCCTCCCCATGGACCAGGAGCACATTCCTGGGCTCAGCCTGGCGGATGAGCTGCATGATGCCCTTGGCGTCGGCGTGGGCGCTGAAGGACATGTACTCCACCTGCATCTTCACTTCCAGCTGGGAGGAGCAGAGAACAGGGGTTGGGAGCTGGGAATTCCTTTGGAACACACACAGAGACACCCAGATCCCTCTGGATTTAGTTAAAAGAATGATGGAGAAAACCTAAATTGCATTAACAAAACTTCAAGGCTCCAACTGCCCCATTTCACACAATATTTGTCACATAAACAATGCAAATACTGAGGATAATTTGCTATTTTATTATCCAAATCTGTTTAAAAATACATCAATTTTACCCATTTGCCTTATTATTAATCATTATAAAGTGTCCCTCAAAGTTTCATGGCAGAAGCAAAGGGTCCCTCGAAGTTTTAGGGCAGAAATTAATGTAAAAGGAAAAAAAACCAAATCCAGCTTTGCAGAAAAAAGACCCGAGTGAAACCCCAAATCCAAGGATTATTTTGAGGTATTTTCAGTGCTGGGAATTGAAAATCCAACTTACAATTTGTCTTCCTTCCATCTCCAGCTTCCTCTGCCCACTGAGGATCTTGTGGCCCACGGTTCCCTGGACGCAGTAGCCAGGCATGATCACCTGGGAAAAACCAGGGAAAATCAACAATTCCATGGATTGGGGCTGGTAAACATCAAAACAGTCACAAATGTAGAGCTTGGATTTGTGTCCTTTAATTCCAGCTCCTCAGGGAAAGCTTTGCTACAATCTCAGTCCTTGGGACATAAAGTATCACCCCAAAAACCCTTTTCTTACCATGTTCTTCTCATTCCCTGCCCATTTCCTGAAGATTTGGAGGGATTGTCCTGCATGGAGCATTCCAGGGGTTGCAAACACCACCTGCAAGTCAAAGATGTGCCATAAATCACTACAGAAAACCATTTTCCCCATTATTTATGGGAAATTAATTCGAATTTAGGATATTATTTATATCCTAAATCCGTGCAGAGCATCCAGCAACACCCATCACCTAAACTGCACAAAAAGGGATTTTTGCTATTTCATTTTCTTCCCAGCTTAAAACTCCCAGGAGCTGAGCCACTGGTTTAGGAAATAAAAACAATATGCCCTGTTTTAGGAAATATTTGGGAGCATCCCCAGTGTCTGATGGAAAACTCTGAGTGGTTTTTTAATGGTACTAAAACCAACCAGAACTAAAGCAGAAATAAAAGATTGTGTGGAAAAGGAATTAATGGTTTCAATCAGGATGTGCAGATGACACAAACAAGCAAAATTTTAATTTCCTCTGGGTGTTTCACCCTTAATGAAATAAAAACTTTAATATTTATAGAGATGGGCTGGTCATGAGAGGATTTTGAGGTGGGATTGATGGGGTGTAGGATGCTCAGGGTGCTTTTCCCACCAGGATTTGGGACCAGACAAATAAAAGAAAACAGTAAAATATTTGTATATAATAATAAAAAAATATAGAAATAAAATAAGAAATGATTATTTGAAATAAAATCTGGGAATTAAAGAGCTCCCAGCCCTCAGCCCCTCATCAACACCCACCTACCATGGGCCCAGGGTTGTCTGCAAAGGCTCTGTCGAAGGCTTTGATGTGTTTGAACTCAAACATGTTCCTCTGCACAAAAGTTTTCCGGATTTTCTGGTTGGTCCAGGTGATGAAGAGTTTGTAATAATGATTGGCCTTCTCTGTCAGGCCCGTGGAAAAATAAATTGGAGCTTTCAGGTTCATCCTTTCCCTGTGAAAGAGAAGTGACCTGTGAGTGGAAAAGGAAATCCTGGATGCCCATGAAGTTTTTTTGGGGTGTGTTTCCCAATTCTTGTGAGTTATAAATCAATATTTCCACCTCACTACAGAAAAATTCCTGCTATTTTCAACATTCACCAGCCACAAAGGATCCCAAAGAGCAGGGCCTGCACTCACCAGAAAGTTTCCAATAAAATACAAAGCTCCTGGGCACGTCCAAGGGCAAAAACAGGGATGAGAACCTGGAATGGGGGTGGAATTCAGAGTCTGAGAAAGCAAAACAGCACAAAATGCACTGAACAAATGATTATTTCTGAACAAATGATTATTTCTGAACAAACCCCTCTCACTTCCTGATTATTCCTGATGTTCCTCCAATTCCCAGGAATGTTTGGTGCAGTTTGGAATGAAAGGCACAAACTGCACCGAGGGGAATTTCTGTTCTCTCCTGGAGGATTTGAAATCTCAAATTTGAGAGCAACAAATCAGTGGGAGAGGCCAAGGTACCTTCCCTCCTCTTTCCACAGTCTCGTGGACTTTCTTGAGGAAATCCCTCTCCCTGCAGCGTTTGGAATCCCTGATGGTGGTGGCGTAGGTGGATTCAGTGATCAGCAAATCAGGGCGGCATTTATCGATCCAGGCAGCTCTGAAAAGAGAGATTTATACCAAAAATCAGATTAGAAATTGGCATTTATTGATCCAGGCAGCCCTGAAAAGAGAGATTTATACCAAAAATCAGATTTGAAATTGGCATTTATCAATCCAGGCAGCCCTGAAGAGGGAATTTGACCAAAAATCAAATTAGGAAATGGCATTTATCAATCCAGGCAGCTCTGAAAAGAGGGAATTTAAACCAAAAATCAGATTAGAAATTGGCATTCATCAATTCAGGCAGCTCTGAAAAGAGAGATTTAAACCAAAAATCAGATTAGAAATTGGCATTTATCGATCCAGGCAGCTCTGAAAAGAGGGAATTTGAACCAAAAATCAGATTAGAAATTGGCATTTATCAATCCAGGCAGCCCTGAAAAGAGGGATTTAAACCAAAAATCGAATCAGGGCGGCATTTATCGATCCAGGCACCTCTGAAAAGAGGGAATTCAACCAAAAATCAGATTAGAAATTGGCATTTATTGATCCAGGCAGCTCTGAAAAGAGGGAATTTGAACCAAAAATCAGATTAGAAATTGGCATTTATCGATCCATGCAGCCCTGAAAAGAGGGATTTAAACCAAAAATCGAATCAGGGCGGCATTTATCGATCCAGGCAGCTCTGAAAAGAGAGATTTATACCAAAAATCAGATTAGAAATTGGCATTTATCAATCCAGGCAGCCCTGAAAAGAGGGATTTAAACCAAAAATCAAATCAGGGTGGCATTTATAAATACAGGCAGCCCTGAAACAGAGGGATTTAAACCACAAATCAGATTAGGAAATGGCATTTATCGATCCAGACAGCCCTGAAAAGAGGGAATTTGAACCAAAAATCAGATTAGAAATTGGCATTTATCAATCCAAGCAGCTCTGAACACAGGGAATTTAAAATTAAACCAAAAATCAAATTAGGAAATGGTTTCTGGCATTTTTAATCTGAAGGTTTCCAGGCTGGTTTAGGAATATCACTGTGTCCATAGGAAATGGGAATAAAGTGGGCCTTGGGAATTTTGTGGCAGCTTAATTTTAATTAATCCAGCTCAAAATTAAGATTATAGAGCTTGGAAAGAAATATTTATCCAGTCTTTTACCAGCTTTAAATACATTAAAATATTCATCTGAATAGCAGGAATACTATAGATTATATAAATATAAATAAATTATAAAAATCTAAATAAATCTAAATAAATATATAAAATAGATATTAACTACACTATTATAAATATTATGCTATATATGCCAGTGAAAATACATTGAGGGTTAAAGTTTAATACTCTCTTAGAAAGTAAAAAGCCATGAAAAAAACATTTCAAACACCAAAGTGCAATTATTACACAGCCCTAAAAATAGGCTCTGTAATAATCTATCTAAAAATAGATTCATGTGGGTATTCAGAAGATAAAATTAAGGTTTGATGTAAATATCTTCACTCTCACAATTCAAAATTGCATTTATGTTCCATCATTAAATATTCCAAAGAATTAAAGCTGATGAGCCCCTACTCTGAACAGCAGCTGTGCTGAAACCTCCCAGTCACAAATCCTCCAAAACTCACAGAAATTCAGCTTTTTACTCACCCCAAGTGCCTGTCTGGTGTCATGTTATAATCACCCTGAGGGGAAAAGAGAAAGCCAGTGATATTTTTGAGGGATCTATAAAATCTGGGAGTATTTCAAGATGAAAAGAGGGAAATAATCCTGAATGTGGGGATACTCACAGTGTACACCACAGACTCACAGCCAACCTTGATCTGGAACATGGCAGCTCCCAGCACGTGCCCTGCATAGTAGGCCTTGATCTCCAGCTCCTCATCCACCTGCAACAGCAGCATTTTAAAAAAACTGAAAAATATTTTCAATTGAAATCAGGATTTTTTTGCCTCCTGCAACACCAGCAAAGCCCCTTCACCTGCACAGTCTGGTGGAGGTGCACGGCCACCACTTTCTTCATGCAGTCTTTGATCATCTGGGAGGTGAAGAAGTTGGTTTCCCCTTTCTTGTCCACGGTGATTTTCCTGTAGTCCTCCAGCAGGATGGGGCAGATGGCCTTGGTGGGGTGGGTCATGTAAATGGGGCCATCGTAGCCAACCATCTCACTGAAATAGGGCAGAGCCCCACAGTGGTCCAGGTGGAAGTGGCTGCAAAAAAAAACCAACAATGGATGCATAAAATCCAGTCTGGGTGGCTCCCAGATGTTTTAAAGCTTTGCAGGGCATGGAAAACCCAGCTGAAATATGAGGGATGGGCTTGAACAGCGTTTGGGGTGTCAGGGCAGAGCCCCACAGTGCTCCAGGTGGAAGTGGCTGCAAAAAACTTCACAATGGTTGCATAAAATTCAGCTTGGGCGGCTCTCAGAGCTTTCCAAGCTCTGCAGGGTGTGGAAAAAGCAGCTGAAATATGAGGGATGGGCTTGGGAAGTGATTGGGGTGTCAGGGCAGAACCCCACAGTGCTCCAGGTGGAAGTGGCTGCAAAAAAACCTCACAATGGTTGCATAAAATTCAGCTTGGGGGGCTCCCAGATGTTTTAAAGCTTTGCAGGATGTGGAAAAAGCAGCTGAAATATGAGGGATGGGCTTGGGAAGGGTTTGGGGTGTCAGGGACAGCACAAAAAGAGCTGGGACAAGGAAGGTGCCTCACCTGATGATGACACAGTCCAGGAAATCTGTCAGCCTCCCGTTCTGGGTGATGTAGGAGAAGTCAGGGAAGCGCCTCTGCAGCCATGGGGAGACAGGAAATCCATCAGAAATGGATCAGTGATTCACCAAATCCACCAGGAATGGATCAGTGACCCACCAAATCCATCAGAAATGGATCAGTGACCCACCAAATCCACCAGGAATGGATCAGTGACCCACCAAATCCACCTGGAATGGATCCCTGATCCACCAAATCCATCAGAAATGGATCCCTGATCCACCAAATCCACCAGGAATGGATCCCTGATCCATCAAATCCACCAGGAATGGATCCCTGATCCATCAAATCCATGCAGGGAAAAGTCTGGGACACTGGGAATGTGCTGAGCCCTCTCCAGGCAACACCAGCAGCTTCTGTGTGCAGGGAGAGGCACAAAGGAGGGGGCAGACAGAGACCTGACCCTTCAATAAATAAATTATTTCACTTTCCAAGTAAAACAAGTGCTGAACACATCCTGGCTTTGAGGCACAAAGCCCCAGAAGCTTTCCTGTCACAGGAAAATTTGTTTTGAATTAAAATTAAATGCTTTAATTAATCCTACAGAATATTTGTGCCATTATTCCTTTCCTGCTGTGTCAGGGGACCCAAAATCAGGAGAGTTTCCCTCTCTCTCCCTGGAGAGATCCCACAAGGAATGAACCAAAGCTAAGGGCAGAATTCCTGCTCACAGGAAACCCAGAGAGCCCAAAACCAGCTGGAATGGAGCATTTGCAGCTGCATTAACAAATATTTTTCCAAAGTCCATGAGCCAGGGGATGGAGGGCTGGGTGGTGGCATTTCATGGAATGCTTGAGGGGAGGAACATTTTGGGCAAGAAAGAAGATTTTTGAAGGGGAAAGAGCAGCTCTGCCCTAATCCAGCTCCAGCAGTGCTGAGAGAGGAGCCCAGAGATGCCCAGGGGACAGGAGGGGACAGCTGGGGCTGGGCCAGGGGACACTGGACTCACGTCATCGTTGTAGCCCATGTGCATCCCACAGTCCAGCATCACGTTCTTGCCTGCAATGGACACCAGGATGCAGCTCCTGCCCACGTCCTGCCCAGCACCTGGACGATAAAACACCAGTCAAACACCAGTAAAACACTAAAAACAAAACACCAAAAAAAATCAGCAAAACACCAAAAAAACCACCAGTAAAACATCAGCAGAACACCAGCAAAACACTAAAAACAAAAAAACCCAAAAAATCAGCATAACACAAAAAAAAAAATCAGCAAAACGCCAAAAAAATCAGCAAAACACAAAAAAAAACCCAGTAAAACATCAGCAAAACACTAAAAACAAACAAACAAACAAAAAAAACCAAAACAAAACAAAACAAAAATCAGCATAACACACAAAAAAATCAGCAAAACACCAAAAAACCACCAGTAAAACATCAGCAAAGCACCAGCAAAACACTAAAAACAAAAACAAACAAACAAAAAAATCAGCAAAACACCAAAAAAACCAACGGTAAAGCATCAGTAAAACACCAGCAAAACACTAAAAAAAAACCACCAAAAAAAACCCCAGCAAAACACCAAAAAAAATCAGCAAAACACCAAAAAACCACCAGTAAAACATCAGTAAAACACCAGCAAAACACCAGTAAAACACTAAAAACAAAAAACCCCCCAAAAAATCAGCAAAACACCAAAAAACCACCAGTAAAACACCAGTAAAATACCAGCAAAACACCACTGGGAAGAGCTGCAACCCTTCCAAAATAAAAGTAGGTAAAAATCTCCACAAACTTTCTGCAATTGCAGTTCCAAGGAAGAGAAGAGAAAGAGAATCCTTTACCTGGTAAGGATTAGAACTCAGTTTCCATCCTGCTCTCATTAAGCTTCATTAAGTTAAACCCAAACCAAGCCTGAAAATGATCCCTGAGGATAAAGCAGTTCTCAGCACATCCTCTGCCTTCCCAGTAAAGAACCCATGAAAAAGATTAAACAAGGAAAAACGAGAAATATTTGCTTCCCATGGCTCCTTAGGTGAATTACTGTTCTACCACAATGTGCCTTTACCAGAATGAGTTCATTAATCCTGATTGATTAATTAATCAGAATAGTTATAACTGACACTAGGAATGTGAAGGGTGAGCAGTGAGATGCTCACAGGAAGCACAGTCTGGCCATTATTACCCTGAACTCCAAATCCCACAGGTTTTCAGTGTTTGTATTTCAAGGCGATTTCAGGCTGCACTTACCCAAGGGAGTGACTTTGATCTCCGGCATTTTTACCCCACTCCAGATCGCAAATCCCACAGAAAATTACTCCAGAAGCAGATCCGTGGGGGCCACAAAAAGGGAAGATTTCGCTGGTTTTAAAGGCGACATTTCAACTGATTTCCAGGATCGGAAGACTCGGGGAGAGCCCAAACTCCTCCCTGAGGAGAGACAGAAAACACGCGTGAGGCGATAAACAACAACCTGTGGGAAATCGGCCTTGTTTGGCTTCGAAATCCGCCATCACTGCTGAGAGCCGGGAAAACACACGTAGAAACACACAAACCCACATAAATAAAGCACAAAACCATACAAATAAAGCACAAAAACACCGAATTCCCGCAAACTCACCCAGGCCCGGCCCGCTCCCCTCACAGCGCCCGGCGCCTGCTCCGCGCCTGCGCCGCTCCGCCGGGCCCCGCTCCTCGCGCACGCCGCGCGGATTGGCCGAGCCGCGGTGACGCACGCGAAGCGGATTGGCCCGCGGGGCGCGGCGGGTGACGGACGCGGCGCTGATTGGGCGAGGGGCGGTGCGCGATGCGGAAGGAGGAGGAGGAAGGGGCGGAGGAGGAGGCGGCGCGGGGCCATGGCGGCCGCGGCCGCGTTCAGCCTCAGGGAGGTTCTGGACGCCTTCCAGAGGTGCGTGACGGAGCAGCGGGAGGTGCTGCTCGAGCCCTACCTGAGCGGCTGGCGGGGGCTCATCCGGTGAGTGCCGGGAGCGAGCGGGTGTTCCCCTCGGATGGGGGTGTGGGCTGAAGGAGGCAGTGACAGGACAGGGGGCGGTGGCTTCGCGCTGGCAGAGGGGAGATCTCCCTTAGGAAGGGACCGGTGTTTCTTCCTAATATTCCATCCGTTTTAGCCCACATCAGATCGTAACTGTGATATTTTCAGGAGTTTTGGGCATTTTCCCTAGTTTAATTCATTAAAACGAGCTGTGACCTTTTCCAGCAGAAAAAAATGAAGAGAGATGATTTACAGGAGGCTGGACTGGCAGGAGGAGGGGGAATGGCTTCAAACCGGCAGAGGGCAGGGTTAGGTGGGGATTTGGGAAGGGATTCTGGGCTGGGAGGGTGGCGAGGGGCTGTGTTGGATTTCCCAGAGAAGCTGTGGCTGCTCCATCCCTGGAAGTGCCCGAGGCCAGGTCGGAACCAGCCGGGACAGTGGCAGCCATCCCTACCCAGAGCAGGGCGACCCGCCTGACCCCACATCCCCTGGCACCCCAAACCTTCTGTAAGCCGCGCCTCCCCTCCCGCAGCTTCCTGCAGAGCCTGGGCGCCGTCTTCTCGTTCATCTCCAAGGACGCGGTGGCCAAGGTGGCGCTGCTGGAGGGGCACCGCGGTGGCAGCCAGGGCGAGCAGTACGTGTCCCTGCAGTCCATGGTGCGCCACGAGCTGGCGGCGGGGCCGGCGGCGCTGCGGGCCCGGCCCGACTCCGGCTGCCGCACGGTGCTGCGGCTGCACCGCGCCCTGCGCTGGCTCCAGCTCTTCCTCGAGGGGCTGCGCTCCGGGGAATCGCGCACCTCCGTGCTCTGCACCGACGCCTACAACGCCTCGCTGGCCGAGCATCACTCCTGGGTCATCCGCAAGGCCGCCACCGTGGCGTTCTGCGCGCTGCCCTCCCGCGACGCCTTCCTGGAGATCATGAACGTGGGAACGGCCGAGGAGGCCGTGGCCATGCTGGGCGAGGCCATCCCCTACATCGGCGACGTTTACAGCATCACCCAGGAGCTCTTCGCGCAGCACAAGCTGCTCGACCTGCCCTGACAGCGGTGACGCCACCGAGCCGCGTTCCAGCAGGGCCGGGCTGAAAATCACATTTTGGCAGAAGCACAACGCGCTGGTTCTCTGGCCGTGGCTATTTTCACTTTCTCTCTCCTGCCCGGAGCTGAGGAGTTGGCCAAACTATTCAGGATGCCTCACTTTATAAACGTGGACCAGTTCTTTTTTTACATCTGTCTGTTTGTGTGTCGAGCTCTGCAATTTAAAAAAAAATGCACATTAGGATGAGCTGCTAAGGGATTTATTTTTTTTTTTTTTTTGGAGGGGGGTGTTTTCCTTTTCAAGCCAAACTTCTGTGCACTTACAGCAAGAGTTGTGGCCTCGTGTGACAGCACAGATTTGAGCTGTGCTCTTTGCACACATTTAAATCCCCTGGGAGCTCACGTGGCCACTTTGCTTTCGACAAAAAAAATCCGCCTGGGGGCTTTGCCTGGGGAATTTAATCCTGAGGGATGCAGGTGGGAAAGGAAACTCCTTTCCCTGTCACAGCCACCCCACTGTGGCTGAAAGAAGTGGGGGTGGATGTTTTATACTTTAGAAGTGCTCCTGGAGCAGGGATCCGCCCAGCAGCACCTTCCCTGCCTGTTAAATCCATGCTTTTTGCACTTGGGATGTGCAGCTGAAATTCCTTGGTGCTGCACAATCCCCTCTGCCCAGCCCAGCCTGGAGCTGTTTGCCAGCCATGCCTCTGAGTTGTGTTCTTGTGTGTTTCTGTTTTTATGAATGTGTCAAATGCCTACAAAAACAAAGATTTCTCTGCCTGTCTGGGGGGGAATCCACACTTGTACTGTAAAAAAAATCACTGCTTTGTGAGGCTGCTGCCTTTACTGCAAATCACTGGAAGAGCCAAAGGATCAGATGGGATTCACTGAGCTTTTGGAAACTGGAACAGCACTGCAGGGTTAGTCCAGGATGACATTTGGGAGAATCCCAGTAGGCTGATGTACCACTGAACAATTCAGGAATTCACTATTACCTCATGGAGACTGGACTGACTGGACATTAAACGATGTGAATAACGTGGTTTTGAGGAGTGTCCTTTGTGGGGTCACACCCTGGGGGTGTGGTGGTGGTGGAGGGGACACGATTTGCAGTGTGACCTACTCAGGTTTCCTTTCCCTGCAAAAATCTCTTTCATCTCCCTGCAGATTTAACTGAATTTAAACATTCACCTGTTTAAATTAAACAAAACCTAAACTAAAATCAATTAATCCATGTCATTAACTAAAACTAAATCAAATAATGTATGTCAAGGGAAAAAAAAGGGGTTTAGATCTCTTGAACTGGAGGGTATGGCCACAAGAAAAAGATGTTTTCTTCCTTGTCACACTCATTTTAACTATTCCTCTTAGGAGATAAAGATTAATATTGAATATTCAATATTAATATTGAAGATGAACTTGCCCAAAATTCAGGATTGTGTTTAGAACTTATTTTTTCAAGTTAAGGCTGATACTTAAATAGTCCAGGAAAGGGAAAATATCCTTAAAAAATGTCAGTATGAGCATACTTGGAAAACACAGCTGCAGCTTCCCTGAAATACTCCTGAATTTAGCTCTGTGTCTGCTACTCTTCTGCAAGGAGAGAAAATATTCCAGCCTTGGAGCATCACTTGGGCAGCAAAAGATGTTTTCTGATACAGTAGGAAATGCAGGAAATGGAACTTTTCATTCAGAGCTGTCCTAAAAATCCAACCCTGGACAGAAAAAATACAGTAATGAAACCTAAATTACCATGCTGTGAACTCAGATTTAAGTTTTTAAACTGGAATGAAAATCCCAGCTCAGTGTGAGGGAAAAAAATAAATCAGCCATAATAACTGCCTAAAAAAATATCAGTACAGGTGAGTGACAGCTCACCAACCTTGTGACCCAGGAATGGCCTCTCCAGGCAAATTCCTGCCATGCCCTGAGGAAGATTTGGTTATTTCCGTGATGAGGTGACCTCAAATTTAACAAATCTATAAATAAAAATGAATTAAAATTCTACCAGAATCAGAGTGGGGCACCTGAGTTTTGTCTCCTCTCCCAGAGGAACCCGGATTTCCACAGCTGTGGCAGTGAATTTGTAAATCACTGTGAGCAAAGGCTGCTCACTGAGTAGAGGAAATGAGGATGAGGGCAGTGCTTTGCACCCCAGGGCACTCAGAGGGTATTTGATTATTGCCCACTCAATTCAGTTTAATGCATTTTGCTAAACAAATTCCTCCCCACTGCTTCAATCCCTCCGAGCTCTATTTAAAGAGGCTTCCCAGGAGCTGCTGAGCCTCGATTCCCTGCTCTGCTTCCTTTTCCCTGATTTCTTTTCCCCAAAATGAAACTCCCTGGGCTTTGGCTGTGCCTGAGCTTTGGCTGTGCTGCCTCCCTGAGCCCCTCGTGTCTCTCAGCTCAGTTCCAGAGGCCTGGGGATTTCATCCTGGGGGGTTTGTTCCCCTTTGGCAAGGACACGGTGAACCTGACAGCTCGCTCCGAGCCCACCCTGCTGCTGTGTGAGAGGTAAGAGCAGGGGGGAAAAAGGGAAAATGAAATGGTTCTGCTGGGCCAGGGAAGGGTTTGAGGGGTGGGAGCACTGGGACATCAGCTGCTCCCAAAATGGAAATGTTTCTGTGTTTTCTTGATGCTGTCAAACTTCAAACCCATCTTGAAAAAAGCTTTTAGCAGCACTGATTCCTTGGGGTGTGAATCAAACACTTGAACTGTAAATGTTATGTTTGGTGGCACACACTGCTCCCCATGGGGAGATCTCACTTTGGGATGGAGCTGGTGCCTTTTAGGAGGAAAAAGGAGTCAGCACCGGGTATGGGGCAAAGCAGGAACCAAAATCAGCTGGGCTTGCAGCTCTGCCAGGGTGCGAGCAGCATTTCCTCCTCAGTTCCACCAGGTTGGTCCCACCATCACACCACCACCTACCCACAGCTCTGTGAGGAGAATGAAAAGCCAGCCTGGGGTCCCTCCTCCTGCTCTGGCAGCAGCAAATCAGGGTCCAGAATCGTTCATCTTCACATTCCTGAGGCAGGGAATGTGCTCAGAGTGCTGGGATCCACAGGGGAGGAAAATCCAGGAAAAATCCCACATCTCTCCTGAACTGGCACTTTGGGAATCACTGGTTTGTGGGTGAAGGACACAAAGTCTTGACCCTCACAGGTGAACTGGTCTGTACCTCTGTTCCTTCTCCTGGGAAGCTCCAAGGATTTATATACTGGCAGAAAAGATGAATTAAATCGGAAAGGTGCTCGCACTCAGAGCAGAAATCTCACAAATGGGTCCAGGGGTGCTCTGCTGACAGTGCCAGCAGTGTCTGGCTTGGCCACCAGGATGCCAAAATGTCAGAGAACAACAAGAATGTCATCCTTGTTGTGACAGCACTGCCAGGCTGTGTCACTCCTGTCCCCCCTTCCCTCAGGCTATTCACAGACGGGCTGATCTGGGCTCTGGGGATGAGGTTTGCCATCGATGAGATCAACAATTCCAGCTCCCTGCTGCCAGGAATAACTCTGGGGTACGACATGTACGACACGTGCTTCGAGGCCCTGGTGGCCCTGCAGCCCAGCCTGCTCTTCCTGGCCCGAAATGGCACCACAGGGATTGGGGTTCTGTGCAACTACACCGAGTACCAGCCCCGCGTCACCGCCGTCATCGGGCCCCACCAGTCAGGCCTCTGCCTGGTCACAGCCAAGCTCTTCAGCTCCTTCCTGATCCCACAGGTAAAAACCTCTCTGGAATTCTCCCTTTTAGGTTCAGGTCATGAAACAATCTCCAGAGTTGATATTTTATATGATTCAGTGTGAGCCAGAAGCCTCACCCAGACCATTTCCCTGTAATTTCCCTTCCTTATTCAGTAACAGCTCCAGGGATACATCCAGGAATCCTTTCCCAAGCCTTGTAAGAGTTTTCTCCCTCCTGGTGGGGAAGGGTTTGGTGGTTAAAGCACAGATTCCAGTCTCTCCTCTGTCACAGATTTCCTGAGTGTTCTTGGGTGGGTCATTAACTCCCCTCCAGGACACACTCCAGGGTTTAAATTCCCTGAGAGAACAGAGACTGCTCAGATCACTCTAAAACGGGAATAACAGAGCTCCTGGAGGATCCCACGGCAATACACCTGTGATTAAACACCGAGTAACCTCAACAGAGCTCTCATGGTCAGGGAAATGTAGCCCTGAGCTAAGAAATAACGATGTTGGGTGTGTCAGCCTGTGTGGAAAGTTGTTAATTATCACTTCATTAGTGATGAGGGCCACAAAGGAGATAATTTATGGCTGTCTTGGTGAATGCAGCAAGGGACAAATTCTTTTACCACCATCCCAACCATCATTTTTGAAAATTTAATGCACTAAAACCAAAGAAATAAAGATGTGGGTGACCCGGACTGTGGCCACGTCCATGTTTTCCTCACCTCCCCTCTGTCCCCTGTTCAGGTGAGCTACGGGGCCAGCAGTGAGACCCTGAGCAACACGGAGCTCTACCCGTCCTTCTACCGCACCGTCCCCAGCGACAAGAACCTGGTGGAGGCCGTGGTGCAGCTGCTCAGCCACTTTGGCTGGAACTGGGTGGCCACGGTGGGCAGCGATGACGAGTACGGCCGGGGGGCCCAGGCTCTGTTCCTCAGCATGGTTGGCAACGACAACATCTGCATCGCCTTCGAGGGGCTCATCCCCGCTGACCTGGCTGAGCCCGGCGCCCAAAAGCAGCTGGAGGACACCGTGAGGCTCATTAACAGCACCAAAGTGAACGTGGTGGTGCTGTTTGCCTTCAGCCTGCCAGCCCAGGCCCTGCTGGAGCACAGCATCAGGATGGGGCTGGGCAAGAAGGTGTGGGTCGGCACCGAGGCCTGGATGCTGTCGGACATCGCCGCCTCCACCCCCGACATCCAGAGCATTGGGACAGTGCTGGGCTTTGTCATGAGGACAGGGACGGTCCCTGGCTTCCAGGAGTACGTGGCCGAGCTGTTCAGCTCCGTGCAGCAGGAGGAGTTCTGCCGGCACTCCAGGGAGCTGAGCGGCCTCATGAGCGCCGAGGTGCTGGACACGCACTGCCACCAGTGTGACCACGTCACCCTCGGGGACATCGCGCCCATGCTCAGGGTGACCACGGTGCAGCCCGTGCACGTGGCCGTGTACAGCGTGGCCCACGCCCTGCACAGGGCCCTGGGCTGCACCTCCAAAGGCTGTCCCAAAACACCCGTCAGGTCCTGGCAGGTGAGGGAAGAGCTCAGGGGTTTTTGTCACATCACAGCCAGATTAGCACAATCTCAGCTGATTTCAGACAGGAACTGACTTGCACCATTATCATCCTCTAAACAAGAACAACTGTGCCAAAATCTGTTTTCATTTCATTTCATTTCATTTCATTTCATTTCATTTCATTTCATTTCATTTCCTCCCCAGCTGCTGCACTTCATGAACACCCTCCCGTTCGAGGTGAACGGCCAGAGCTTCAGGTTTGATCAATCCCACAGCACCAACACCAGCTACAAACTCATCTTCTGGGCCTGGAGGGACGGCACCCTGACCTACCTGCCCGTGGGGGACTACGACCAGTCCCTGTACGTCCAGAAGTCCCAGATCCAGTTCCACACTGAGGATCAGAAGGTAAAAATGACACAATCCATTCTGATCTGTTTGAGATGACAGTTCTGGAGGTGCCTGGCTGATGTTCATCCCTGCCTTTGCCAGGAGCCCTCGTCCGAGTGCTTCAGGCGCTGCCAGCCAGGACAGTTCAGGAGAATCAAAGGATTCAACCTGTGCTGCTATGACTGCACAGACTGCCCAGAAAACACCTTCTGGAGCAGCACAGGTGAGCAATTCTGGGGAACTGAAAGGCTTTAACTGGATTATTCTGTCTGCTGGCTGAGGTCATGATGAGCTGGGAGCTCCCCTCCATAAGCACTGCCAGGTGTTGCCCTCCCTGGGACCTGCCCCTGTTGGCCCAGAGAGAAGGAACAAGCACAGTATTTATGTTTCATCTCCAGAGGTAGGAGAGAGGGCTATGATGGAATTCTGGGGTTGTGGGTAGAAGAAAAGCATAGGGAAAAATTCTGGGATTTCGAGTCAAGAAATAGAAGGATCTTCAGGGAGGGGGGTGAAAAAGTAGAGGGTGAATTATCACAAGTTTTGGAGATCCTACACATTTTGGACGGAGGGATACAGGCAAAACACCACCAAAACACCCCCTAATCCCTGTCTGGGACCCACCCCAAGGCCTGGCAGCAGTGGCAAGTCCCCAGGGCTGCAGGGTGGTCACGGGCTCTCTTTGCAGACAGCACCAGCTGCTCCCCGTGCCCGCAGCACCAGTGGGCCCCCGCCCGCAGCACGCGCTGCCAGCCCCGCGCCGAGAGGTTCCTGTTCTGGGAAGAGCCCCTGGCCGTGGCCCTGGTGACCCTGATGGCCCTGAGCACTGCCCTGAGCTGTGGGACAGCGCTGCTGTTCCTGCAGCACCTGCACACCCCGCTGGTGCAGGTGGCCGGGGGTGGCAGGAGCCTCTTTGCCCTGCTCTCCCTGGCGGCGCTGAGCCTCAGCTGCTGCCTGTACGTGGGCAGGCCCAGCGATGGGCTCTGCACCCTGCAGCAGCTCTCCTGCGCCCTGGGCCTCAATGGCTGCTTCTCCACCTTCGTCCCCAAGGCCCTGGAGCTCACCCTGGTGACGGAGTTCCCCGGCCGTGCCCCCAGGCTGCTGCGCTGGGTGACCCGCGGCAGGGCCTGGCTGGCGGTGGCCGCGTCCCTCCTCACGCAGGCCTCGCTCTGCCTCTGCCATCTCCGCCTGGGCCCCGATTTCCTGCTGGCCGACTCCCAGTCCCTGCCCAGGGAGGTGCTGCTGGTGTGTGGCACCCGCTCCTGGGCTGCCTTTGCCCTCCTGCACGGCTTCAACAGCTGCCAGGCCTTGGCCTGCTTCCTGGGCACCTTCATGGTGCAGAGCCCGGGCAGGAGCTACAACGTGGCCAGGGGCATCACCTTTGCCACCCTCATCTATTTCGTCGTCTGGATCTTCTTCGTGGTGATTTTCGCCACGCTGAGGACGGTGCTCAGGGCTGTCGCTCAGATCTGCACCATCCTGGCCACCACCCTGGGGATTTTGGGGAGTTACTTCGTGCCCAAGTGCTACATCCTGGTGTTCAGGCCTGAGCTGAACACGGGGGATTATTTCCAGAACCATGAGGAGGAGCCACAGGAGGACTCGGTGAACAGACAATAAATCAGAGCCTCTGTCAGCTGCTCCTCAGCAGAAGCTGGTTTTAAGGAGATAATTCTGTTTCTGAGCACTCTGTGCCCCAGGCTCAATCATCAGCACAGGGACTGGAGCTGTGAAAGCTCAAGGCTCAGCAGCTGAAGTGCAGAGGAGCAGCCTCCATCCGCTCTGGAAACACCTTCCAGCCCCCAGAAAGAGCCAAAATAGGTTTAGGTAATGAAACAACCTCCAAAAATGATACTTTATATCCATCTCTCAATGTGAGCCAGAAGCCTCACCCTTCCTGAGCCACTGCTGGTAATTTCCCTTTCTCATTAAATAAAAGCTCCAGAGATACATCCAGGAATCCTTTCCCAAGCCTTGTAAGAATTTTCAATGTTCAAAATTCACTATTTCAATTTCAATCCAATAAAAGAGACGTGAAAAGACCATTCTGGCAGGTAACAGCAGTGGTGTGTGTGATATAAAGCACATTTACCCATTCAAATCCCAGCTCAGGCCATTTGTGTTCATGGAAATCAGGGAGAGACCCAGGGAAATGAGCAGAGTGCAAATCACACCCTCCAAAGGCCCAGCAGGACAGTGTGATCTGCTCAAAAAACCAGGCAAAGATCACCAAAAACCAGGCAAAGATCACAAAAACCAGGCAAAGATCACAAAAACCAGGCAAAGGTCCCCAAAACCAGGCAAAGATCACAAAAAACAGGCAAAGATCACCAAAAACCAGCAAAGATCACCAAAACCAGGCAAAGATCACAAAAAAAACCAGGGAAAGATCACAAAAAAAACCAGGCAAAGATCACAAAAAAAGCCAGGCAAAGATCACAAAAAAAACCAGGCAAACATCACCAAAAACCAGGCAAAGATCACCAAAAATCAGGCAAAGATCACCAAAAACCAGGCAAAAATCGCTAAAAAACCAGGCAAAGATCACCAAAAACCAGGCAAAGATCACCAAAAACCAGGCAAACATCACCAAAAACCAGGCAAACATCACCAAAAACCAGGCAAACATCACCAAAAACCAGGCAAACATCACCAAAAAACCAGCCAAAGATCACCAAAAAACCAGGCAAACATCACCAAAAACCAGGCAAAGATCACCAAAAAACCAGGCAAAGATCACCAAAAACCAGGCAAAGATCACCAAAAAACCAGGCAAAGATCACCAAAAACCAGGCAAAGATCACCAAAACCACCAGGCAAA
The DNA here is from genome assembly GCA_034509425.1 of Eopsaltria australis. Taxonomy (NCBI): domain Eukaryota; kingdom Metazoa; phylum Chordata; class Aves; order Passeriformes; family Petroicidae; genus Eopsaltria; species Eopsaltria australis. Next base: position 138,848 of record JAVTVJ010001956.1, on the reverse strand, counting down.
GATCACAAAAAACCCAGGCAAAGATCACAAAAAACCCAGGCAAAGATCACAAAAAACCCAGGCAAAGATCACCAAAAACAGGCAAAGATCACCAAAAACCAGGCAAAAATCGCTAAAAAACAAGGCAAAGATCACCAAAGAACCAGGCAAAAATCACTAAAAAACCAGGCAAAGATCACCAAAAACAGGCAAAGATCACCAAAAAAACAGGCAAAGATCACCAAAAACAGGCAAAGATCACCAAAACCAGGCACAGATCAGCAAAAACAGGCAAAGATCACCAAAAACTTCACACTGCTGCCAAACAGTACGGAGTAAATATCAAGTCAATCACCCGGATCTTTCTTTTCTCCACCCACAATGATAATTCTGCTCTTTTATTCCTTAAAAGCTTTTCAATTTCTGTTCTTTTATTCCCTAGATTAAAATTTTTCCATCTCTCCCCCGTGTGTTACTGGGATTTAATCAGTCCAGCTCAATTAAAGAATTTGCAAATTAATCTAAACCACTGAATATTTTCATTCTTTAAAAAAAAAAAAAAAAAAAAAAAAAAAAAAGAACCTTTTGTGTGCAAAGTTTCTCATCCCAGATTTTTGTTATCACCTGCATCCTAAATTATTCCTCAGTGTGATTAAAAAAAGCCAAAACTGACCTGGAGCTTGGAGTCCTTTCCCCCTGGAGCCTGCAGGAATTCTTCACAACAACGTTGGTGCACCTGAAATTCTCAGTATTCCTTGCTCCAGGGCTGTGGTTCCATTGCAGAGAAGATTTAAATAAGTTTTGATCATCATTCCAGAAACAGGGAAGGGAAAAAAATGTGATTTAACATCATCAGGCCCTGCAGGAAAAGGCTGTCCAAAAATTCTGATAATTTAATATCCACTTAAATTCTGATCATTTAATATTCACCTAAATCCTGAGCATTTAATATTCACCTAAATCCTGATAATTTAATATTCATTTAAATTCTGAGCATTTTATATCCACCTGTATTCTGATCATTTAATATTCACTTAAATTCTGACCATTTAATATCCACCTAAATTCTGATAATTTAATATCCACTTAAATTCTGATCATTTAATATTCACCTAAATCCTGAGCATTTAATATTCACCTAAATCCTGATAATTTAATATTCATTTAAATTCTGAGCATTTTATATCCACCTGTATTCTGATCATTTAATATTCACTTAAATTCTGACCATTTAATATCCACCTAAATTCTGATAATTTAATATCCACTTAAATTCTGATCATTTAATATTCACCTAAATCCTGAGCATTTAATATTCACCTAAATCCTGATAATTTAATATTCATTTAAATTCTGAGCATTTTATATCCACCTGTATTCTGATCATTTAATATTCACTTAAATTCTGACCATTTAATATCCACCTAAATTCTGATAATTTAATATCCACTTAAATTCTGATCATTTAATATTCACCTAAATCCTGAGCATTTAATATTCACCTAAATCCTGATAATTTAATATTCATTTAAATTCTGAGCATTTTATATCCACCTGTATTCTGATCATTTAATATTCACTTAAATTCTGACCATTTAATATCCACTTAAATCCTGATAATTTAATATTCACTTAAATTCTGATAATTTAATATCCACCTATATTCTGATCATTTAATATTCACTTAAATTCTCATCATTTAATATTCACCTAAATTCTGATAATTTAATATCCACCTAAATTCTGACCATTTAATACCCACCTCACTGGGAAATGCTGGCATTTATGGTATTTAAATGAGGTTTCACTCATTTTCATTTGTACCAGCTGGGGAGAGGGAATCTGCCTCACCAAGCTCTGCTTGTTCTTTTTATTTAGGCTGGAAAATCAGAATTATTTAGGCTGGAAAAAACCTTTAAATCTTGAGTCCTTTAAATCTGGACCCTCCAGGGTGTCCTGACAAACTCAAGGCTCAGCAGAGCTTGCACAGGGCATCCCAGTGATCCTTTTTTCTGCTGGAGAGTCCAAAAATGGGGAATATTATGTGGAATATTTATGTGTTCTCCCAGAACCTTCATCTCCTGGGGCTGAGCAGGAAAAGTTGTTCCAGCTCCTGTCAGGAGCTCCCACAGAACCCCCACCTGCCCCTGAAGAATCATCAAAAAACTTCAGTGGCAAAGGAAAAATCAGATTTAACCAACATTTCCTCAATCTTGGCTAAAGGATAAGGCAATAGAGCAAAGAACTGAACACGTACACTGGGGGTATCACATAAAATTAAAAGCTTTTTAGTGTTTAAAATAGCATTTACACATAAGCAGCTATATATTAACTATACAGACACTTGGGTTTTAATACAATATCTACAAAAAAGAATTCAATTATGCAATAGACATTTAACAGGAACAGTGCAGTCCATGCTAATAAAGAGGTCACTCTTTGAGTAGAACCAATTCTAGGATAGGTGATAGTCTGGGGTTTTCATTATTTAAAATCAGGTAACTTTGTTCCTCTACTGTACATAAAATTCTTTACATGTCTTTCTAATCACTGATTAGAATTAATAATTTTAAGTCAATCTTATTACAATCCAGTTAAATGCAAAACAAAACAAAAAAACCAAAAAAACAATCCAAAAACAATTCCATCAACCCATGAGCTGTCAAGTCTCAGGAGGGGATTGCCCATTTGGAGAGAACAAAAATCATTGCAAAAATCAACGTCTGTGCATCATTGCTTGCCATCCAATCAAACCTTTGGATAAAGTGTCCAGGGGACTGATTCCTTGGGAAAGCAGATTCCTTATCAGGAGGTGAAAGACACCAGCATGATTTTAAGACTATTTGCCAAAGGATTTACTCCTCAGAGTTCAGATTCTGGGTGGAGACACAGCCCCTGCAGATCCTGCCTCCTGTGGCTGGGAGGTGCCATCCCAAAGTGTTCCCTCACCCTTTTCCAGGATCCTCCAGGCATCCCTGCTGCCGGATGTGAGGCAGAGCACAGGATAAAAATGTCAAATTCCTCCAGGCTCCTGTTCTGAGGGTGTTTCCAAACCTCAGAGCACTCCATGAAATCACAACTCAATTTCAGGCCCTGGTGGGAAAAAACAATGGATCTGCAGCACTCCAGCCTCTGAATTTTCCTCCACCTGGCACAATTCCCACCGTGGGCAGCTCCACTGGCATTGTTGGCACATTTTCCTGCAGGAGAGAGCTGCACAGGGAGCTGCCAGGGCTGGAAGTTCACAAAGGGTGGAAGCAAGGATGGGATTTGGGGAATCTCCCTCGTGGAAATGGGAATTTGGCAAAGATTCAGGCCTGGCCTTCCACTGACCCAGCCCAGCCTGTGCAGGGTGGGGAAATGCAGGGTTTTTGTGTTGCTGTTCAAATATTGCACTGTTCAAGAGGGGCACTGCTCCCTCCTGTCTCTGGGAACAGCAGGATCCTCCTCTGCAGCAACACCCAGAGCATCCTTTACCTGCACTGGGGAAATCCAGCCTGATTCCCTCAGAAAGGCTCTCCCACCTCTGTCAGGGACTCCCAGCCTCGTCCCAGAGTGACCCAAGAGCACAAACATTTAGAACAAAGTCATTTCTCAACATAGCAGCAAAGACCAGCAAGACACAGAACAGTTTCTGCCAACAGCAAAACCACGAGACAAAACCAAACCCCAGGCAGGTGTAAACTGCAACTCTTGGAGAGACACGAGGAACTTAAACACAGGAGAAAAGCTCAGCCCCCTCCCCAGCTTTAATCCCTTTTTTTTGGAAATATTAAAAGGAGTTTTTTTTATTCCTCCAGGCCTCTGAGTTCTGCCTTAAGACAAAGCAGGCCAGAGAAATTATAATTTCTAAGAGGCCAGAGAAGTTTTAATTAATTTAAAAGTAGAAGCACTAGTGATTGTCAGTAAAGTCACAGACTCCTCCGAAGTGTCTCCTGGAGACAGAGCACAATTCCACCATTATTTAACCCTGATTTGCTTCATTGTCAGTATTTCAGAATAATTTACCAAGTCAGTTTTGCACCTGGGAGGAGGAGGAGGAGGGAAGGGAAAGGAAGGTCCTGTTGTACAGTCAAGCTTTAAGCAGGGTCACTTTTGGAGGAGCCATCCATGGATGGTGATGAAAGCTCTGCTTTCTGGGAGGCTTTTAGTAAAGAAAATTCATTTACAAGCCCAAAAATGGGCTGAGTGAGTTTCCCAAATGCCTGGCTCCCTGTGGAAGGAGGAATTGAGTCTCCCATTAACACAAACATCTGCAATCTCTGACAAAGGGAGGTGTTTGCACACAAGAGGCGGGGAAAAGGAAAGAGGTGAAAAATCAGAATGAAATGGACATTTTGAAGAGTGAGTTTTCAGGTTACAAATGAACTCTGCGTGTGTGCAGATGTTCTCTTTTCACATCCACCTCAGATATTCACCCAAAATGCACTAAACAGACCAAAAAGAAGCTTCTTACCAGTGAAGAAAATGCTTATTTACAGTAAAGACTGATTTGAAAGCACCTGTCCTAAATCCTGCCAGGAGCAGGGATCTCACAAAAGGGGATTTAACTGAGGGATGGCCCCATGGTCAAACACCACTGAGTGGCTGCAGCTCGTGGCCCATTGAATGAGCCACTGGGGCAGAGGGTGGCTGTGCCCACCAGACCTTCAAAAAGCTTCTTAAATATCACTGAGGCTTCCTGAGTTTATTTTTCAGAGCCTCAGAGCAGAAAACAGCCAAAAATTAAATCTTGGGGATATTCAACAGCAGTCAGAGCTCCTCAGCAGAGTGAGTCTCACTCAGGGTTGGGGGTAAAGATTGATTTTTGAGGAGCTCCAGGGTGGGTCTCACTCAGGGTAAGGATTTGTTTTTTGAGGAGCTCCAGGGTGAGTCTCACTCAGTGTCAGGGTAAGGATTTATTTTTGAGGAGCTCCATGGTGGATCTCACTCGGTGTTTGGGGTAAGGATTGATTTTTGAGGAGCTCCAGGGTGGGTCTCACTCAGGGTAAGGATTTGTTTTTTGAGGAGCTCCAGGGTGAGTCTCACTCAGTGTCAGGGTAAGGATTTATTTTTTAGGAGCTCCAGGGTGAGATTCATTTGGTGTCAGGGTAAGGATTTATTTTTGAGGAGCTCCAGGGTGGGTCTCACCCAGTGTCAGGGTAAGGGTTTATTTTTGAGGAGCTCCAGGGTGGATTCCACTCAGAGTCAGGGGTAAGGATTTGTTTTTGTACCATTTCTGATCTGTTCTCAGCTCCCTGCCCACTGTGCTCAGCTCCCTGGGGGATCAGACATCTCCAGGTCTCTGTTTCAACAAAAAAGAGAAAGATTCTGCTCAGAAAGGAAGGAGGGATCACAACGAAGAGCCACGTCCCAGTGGGAGCCAGGATTTCCCAATGTCTCTGCTGGAATGGGACAAACAGCCCCTTCCAGAGGGAAAAGCTGACAGAACTGCAGCAATTTTCCTATTTCTGTGGGAATAACTCTTCCAACCTGCAAGCAAGTGCACATCCCAAAGGAACAGCCACACCTGGCAGCAGGGATGTGACTGAAATGCCCAGGAACCGACTGCAGCTGGAAAATCACCATTGGGAAATAAGGAAACAACTGAAGGAAATAACTTTACAAATTCTGCACAGTGAACACATACAGTAGCAAGACTCCAGCACTCCTCTGATAGAATATCTTTAAAAAAAAACACCCTCAAAGAACCCAAAAAAGGTTGATTTGTACTCCCTAGTCAGCAGAAGGTAGCCACAACTTTGTTTTCCTCTAGGAATTGGTTGGATGCTGCTCCTTTCCAAGCATTTGTGGGTGCCATGCCTGCTTAGAGCTATGGATGATTCCAAGGACCAGCATTCCAAGGCAGTATCCCAGATACCAGCCAGCAGTCGTTTTGTCCTTGCAAGAGAAAAAAAGCAGGGAAAAATCAAAGTGCTCCTATGCATTGTCAGGAATTGAGAAGTCCTGTGAAATAGCAGTCCTCCAATCAGCCCAGAAAGAGACACGAATTCCACTGAAGTAGGTGCCACAATGACCAAAAGCTCATCAAGATGTGAATATACACCAGCCATCCACAATCCAAAACGAGATGGGGAGGGGAAAAAAAAAAAATAAAGACAAAGAAAAGATGCCATCGATTTGCTGATATTTAACAATCCCAGGAGATCCTGTTGTTCATTTCTGCAGGTGGGGGTGGGGGTTTTCTGTTTTTTTTTTTGTGGTGTTTTTTTCCTTTTTTGTTTCGTTTTATCCACGTTTCCGCGACACACTTGCGAACGGGAAGGTGTGACATGCAAGACAGCCAAGCCTCTTCCACTGAGCGTCCCACGACCCGCCCCCCAAAACAAAACAAAAAACCAAAACCACCCCGTGCTGAGTCTTTTTGAAGGCACTTCCTCTCACATGATGTCCACGAAGAACTCGCAAGGGTTGCCCATGGCCTTCTGGAAGGACTGGCGGCTCCCGGTGAGCTCGGGCGGCACGGCACTCAGCTCGCGCACCGGGGGCGCGCCGGGCGGGCCGCTGCTGCCCAGCCCCTTGGAGCCCAGCTTGGGCAGGCTGTACAAGGGGGGCAGCCCCGGGGGCCCGTACGAGTGGTGGCTCTGGTGGCTCCTGTCGCTGGCAGAGCCGTGGCTGCGCTGGCTGAGCTGGCTGAGCGGCCGCTCCCGGCGCGCCGCGGGCTCCGACTCGCTGCCGCTGCCCCCGGACTTGCGCTCCTTCTCCCTGCCCGCCGCTCTCCTGCTGGTCTCGCTGGTGCTCCGGTTGGAGCCGCTGCTTTTGCTCCCTGCCACCCCCACGGAGGGGAAAAAAAAACAGGAGAGGAAAGCAGGGTTAGCTCGGCTCTGTCGGTGAAACCCGCGCGTCAGCCCCGGCGTGCTGGTGGCGGCGATGAGGGCTGTGCCATGCATGGGGACACACAGACACCTCAGGGCTTGCACGGTGAAAGCAGCAGCTGAACTCCAGCTCCTGGCTCAAATCCACCCAGCCAGGAGAGGGAAGGAGCAGGAACGGGAGAAAAAAGCAGGAATTCTGGGGTTGACTCAAGCAAATGAGCTTCAACCTAATTGTGACTGTCTCTGCTTTGGAATTTTCTACCTTTTCCCAAAGAAATGCCTTTGCCTTCCCTGTCACCCTCAAATCCCTGAGGTTTTGTTGGCTTCAGTGGAGAGGTTCTTTTAAAATTCCTCACTAAAGTGTTGTGCTGTTGGAGAATTCCCAAGGAATCAGTCTGTGGGGGTAGGCAATGAGGGCTGTGCCATGCATGGGGACACACAGACACCTCAGGGCTTGCACGGTGAAAGCAGCAGCTGAACTCCAGCTCCTGGCTCAAATCCACCCAGCCAGGAGAGGGAAGGAGCAGGAACGGGAGAAAAAAGCAGGAATTCTGGGGTTGACTCAAGCAAATGAGCTTCAACCTAATTGTGACTGTCTCTGCTTTGGAATTTTCTACCTTTTCCCAAAGAAATGCCTTTGCCTTCCCTGTCACCCTCAAATCCCTGAGGTTTTGTTGGCTTCTGTGTGGAGGTTCTTTTAAAATTCCTCACTAAAGTGTTGTGCTGTTGGAGAATTCCCTAGGAAACAGTTCCTGAACTGCTCTACCATCCATCAGTAACACCCAGGATGTTGTTCCCAAGAGGGGCCACTAAATCACCTCAGAAAACCAAAGGATTGCCCCTGAGGAGCAGCTGAGCTGTTACTAAAAAAAGGCTTCACTAGAAAAACTGATTTTGATGGAAGTTGAAGGCCTTGCTCTCTTCCCATGAGAGATTAGGAGACAGTTCCAAGCTCATTATGATTTTTAAAATCCAACTAATCAACCTAAGGAATATCCCATTAAATTCATGCCACCTTAGTGCAAGATGGAATTCCCAAAAAGGATCCCCAGGCAGCAGAACAAGGGATCAGCTTTTGAGTCTGAATGAGCCACAGAAATAGGAAAAACAAAATGATTTTGGACTGCTCCTTCTTGAGCTATGGATGCCCCTCACTTCTGCTGCTCCAGACTGGTTTTTGGGGGAAACCAGACTGGTTTTTGGGGGGGGAAGGCTTCATTCCCTGCAGAGTGTCAGAGAGAAAAGCAGACCACAAAACCACTGGGTTTTAAGTTAATATTCTGAGCCTTATCCTCTGAGGTGGTATTTGCTGATTGTTAAGATTTAATATTGCAGATAAATGAGAGAGGGCACAGAAACCCCAATTCCAAGACTGTTTTGAGAGTGATCACTGGAGCCCTGAGCTGCCAACACCTGCCTGAGCATCAATAAATGGGCAGAGAAATCCAACCCAGAGGGGTGACACCATCATAAATTTGGGCTATTGGATTTCTGGAGAGCCTGCAGACAGGGTTTTCCCACCTGATTCCCTCCCCTCTGAGCTGCAGCAGCACAGCCCCACAGGTTGAGATGCCAATGTCACACCACTGTGCACTGAGACAGGTCGAGCGTCCAAGACAATTCAAAATCAAAATTCAAATTAAAAATTAATAAAAAAAAAAAATTAAAAAACACAGCTAAACATTTGGGTCACGAGAGTCTAAAAATGGTCATGCTGTGAATTCATCATGGAGCATTTGAAGCTTACCAATCCCCTAGAGTCAGCCATTCCTCTAGGAATCCTTCAGTCTAACGCTTGCTCAGGACAAAACAAGGGAATAACAAGTTACAAAGCAAGAAACAACACAGGAGTTGTTTTTCCACCAGGAAAGTGTGGAAACCTCTCAGAGCTGAACACCCTGGCACTTTTTGGGAGGCTCCACAGCATGGATAAAACACCATTCCTTTCCTATTCCAGCAGCAGGGAGAGAATTCCTACTGCTCACAGGAGCAGCTGCCAAAAAATCCCCCCCAGTGTTCTGTCCAGGGCAATCAGTTTCCACTTCTAAAACCTCTGGGAGATTCCTCATGGATGTTTCTTATTTTGGGATAAGGTGAGAAGCAGCTGGGCTAAAATCATATGTGAGCAAGCTCCTGTTAGGAAAGCTTTTTGTGTAATTTTGCAAAATCTGACTGGCTGTGGTAAACAGGGATGAATGACATCCAAATTACTGGATGTTCACTGTAAAAACACAGGGGATCCTCACCCCTTCATTTCCAAAAACAAAACTCACTCTGGGAGTGATTTTTAAAAAAATAAAAATAAAAAATATTATCTGTACAGCCAAAATAGTAAAATTTTTATTTACTAAGGTTGAAAATGAATCACAGCATTATGCCAGGGCAGGAAAGGAGGAGGGCAGGTCTTTAATCCATGCAGAATTCTCTTCCTGTCCCTGTCACACATGCCAGCACAGACTCTCCTCCCTGGGAGCAGTGTCCCAGCCCTGGAAACCCCTGGCTGGCCACCTCCCACTTGCAAAAAAATGTCATTTTTCTTTTGTGCTGAGAACTGACACGAAAGCCAAGAGCACTTTGGCTCTAACCCCTGTCCCATCAGCACAGAAATGGCCTCATTTCCATAACCATCCCCACACTGCTGGCAATTCCTCACTGGGTCAAGCCTGGCAGTTTCCACACAGAGCTGAAAGCCAAACCCACTCCTCCAGAGACACCAACACCTTGAATTCAGTGCTGTTGCACACAATTCATGCAGGGAGCAACCAAAACCACACGGGACAGGCAGGGAGGAACTCAAGCAGATGGTGGGGGATAATGAGAGCTGTGGAATTCACAGCCAGATTAACCCAGCTTACCTTCACTCTGCTGGCTGCCTGCACTGCCACTGCCATAGCTAAAGCCTGGGTCTTGGTAGGCTGGTGGGAAGCAGGGAGGGGGCAGAGGGTACTGGTAGGGATATCCTTGGCCCAGGGGCCAGGGAGCAGCAGGGTGGGGGAGTGGAGCCAGCGTGTCCTGGTCCGAGGCGCCGCTGGAACCGTTGTTGAGGTTCAGTGCAGCCAGGTCTGGGAAGGAAAGAGAGAAAAGGTGAACATTTCTTAGCCAGCAGGTAAAATGATCACTGTGAGTTCATTTATGGAGGTGTTTGAAGCTTTGTAGACCTCTGGAATCAGCCTTCTCAACCAGAAGTTGAGAGGTGAGAGCAGGGGAGAAAAAGGGTGAGGGCATCTCCCTTTTCCAGGATGGAAACTAAGTGGGACTGACAAGCAGGGAGTCTGAGAAATAAATCCTGCTGTCCTCAGTGCTCGGCTTGATGGGTTCATCCTCCTCCAAGTGCTCTCCTTGCCTGGGCTAACAGGGAGCAGCAACCACTTGCCATAAAATTTCAGGAAAATGGCCTGTTCTGGGACTGAAATCCCACAGGATCCCAGGAGAGCGGGGGTTGGAAGGGACTTCTGGAGATCCCCCTGTCCAGTCTTGGAGCAGGTGACACAGGAACGTGTCCAGGTGTGTTTGGAACATCCTCAGAGAGCCTCCACCCCATCCCTGGGCAGCTGCTCCAGAGCTCTGCCACCCTCATGGAAATTCCTCCTCCTGAAATTCCTCCCCACGAAATTCCTCCTCTCGAGGATGCACAAGGAGCCTCTCTGAGCATCCTCAAGGCACAGAAGTGACCCAGGGACAGCTCTGCCCTCCCCAGCTGGGCACTTACTGCCACAGAGGTCTCCAAAGACGTAATAGCACTGCTCTGAGAAGGTGATTTTGTTCACAGTGTGCCTGAGGTAGCCGTGTTTCAGCATGCTGCTGGCGTATTTCCTGGCCTCCCGGCGGTCCTTGAAGCCTTCCACGTGTGTGTAAAGCCAGTCCACCACATCTGCTCCTGAAAATGGGGACAGCAAGAGGAGAAATGGGATAATCAGAGCCAAACTGTGCCAGCTGAACACCTGCACACACACTGACACTGAATACACACTGAAAAAAATCTTATTTCCACACACTGTGCAACCCTTAGAGCTGCAGGAGTGAAAGTGAATTTTTCTCTGGATTTCACCAGAAAAGGTGACTCTTCTCTGGGAGTCACCTTCAGGAGGCAGATGTTAGCTTGCCAAAAAAATCTGTGTTCCAACCCCTCCCTCAGCAAAAAGCAGCTACAGCCTGGACTGGCTGAAAACCAGCCCAGCTCAGCTCACAGGCAGACTGGCTCTGGTGATTTTGAATCTAATTAAGAGGCTTGATTAAGGTTGTGTGGCTGGAATTTCAGTTGAGCTTGGGCAGATCTCCAGAGCCACCTGAAAACCTGAGATGTAAAAATAAAGCATTAAGAACCAGCTCTGTGTGATCATGAGAAATGTGCAGCAATTTTGGATATCCAGGCTCAACCAGGAGTTATTTCCTGTCACACTTAGAGCTGTCCATAAATGGAATGTAACAGGTCACAGACATGAAAAAAAAGCTCATAAAAAGGTAATTTCTTGAATCTATTTCCATTAAATCACTGATTTTCCCTCCCTCAGATCCCCCCTGGGATCTGCTTACCTATCACTGCATTGGAGATGGTGATTTTTAACCACATCCTGTCCCGAATTTCAAGGCCTGAGTCTGGCAGCTGCATGACCTTGACAATAGTAGCCATGTCACTCTTCACAGTTAAGGGAGATTCTTCTAATTCTAAAAGGAAGAGAGGTCACAGGCTGCTTTGAAATGAACTGAGGCTGAAGGAACTTCTCAGCTCCCACTTTGGATGAAACAAAAATACAGTTTTACCAGCAAATGCAAAAGAAAAAATTAAAAAAAAGACACAAAGGTTCCCAAATGCAACCCTCATCCATGGAATTACAGCATTTGTAGCAATTCTTCAGATTTAGGGCTCAGTGGCACCAGTTTGGTGACAGAAATGCTGAGTCCTCATGGTTTGGCTTCCCAGAGCAGCTACAGGATCCACTCTGCATCACGAAAAGGAAATCCAGGGATTTTTGTGATCCACCATTTCCCATTTGAATTTCCCAGAACTGCCCTTTCCACCCAAGGGACCTTCACTGCACGAAGAACTCCGTGGGACAATCTTTAGGTTTGGGGTTCATTGTCAGGGGTAACACCCATCTGCATGGAGAAGGAGGATGGCCAGGGCTCAATCCGTGCCCAGGTTTTTATTTAAAGATCTGGACATTCCTGGGGAGAAGTGAAATTATAAAAGGAATCTTCTCTCATCAGGAGAAATCAGGGATTTCCTTCTAAGAACCCTTCCCAGGCTCCCAGAGGTGGCAGCCTCACAATCCACTCCTCCCAAGATTATTTTGCCCTGCATTTTTCTTGTGGTACACTTTAAAAAAACCTCCCAAATGCCTCCAGAGCCATTCCCAGTTCACACCATTATGGGCTGAGCTGGATCCCCAGAGGTTTCACAATTTCCTGATCAATATTTACAATAAAATCAGGGTTGAGGTTGATCTTGTCAAATCCTCCTTCCTGTCCCATTTCCACCCCTAGAAAATTCATTTTTGTCTGTGTTTGTTGCCCAGACCCTTCTTCAGCAGGAATTCAGAAGCTTTCCTCCCCTCCCCACATCACCCACCTTGCAAAAGCACAAAGGAACAACTTCTCCAGCCACCCCAAATTTTGGATAAAAAAAGATCCAGCAAGCATGAAACAATGAAAACTGAAAATGCTGCTTTCCATCCATGCACTGCATGAAAACATCCCAGACCAGCTCTGCATGCAGCTTCAATACTTACAAACCTCAAATAAACACTAAAACTTTGCTTTTGCTTTAAGTTAGTTTGGTTAGTGGCAAAAAGCAACGTGTCTGGGGAAAAAAAATACACCAACAAACTAATAAATTGTTTTTTCTTGGAGACTTGTGAGCTACAGATGGATAGAAAATCAACATTTTCTAAGTTCTGGTTGCTGTACAAGTATGGGAAATTCTGAGATGCATCTGGGATGGTCCCATTTTGGTCTGAATTCAATCAGATGTGGGAATTTCACCCAAAAGGTGCTGCTGCCCAGGTGAGGGCTGAAGGTCACAATAAAGGTCAGGGCTTTATTCTCTTGCATTCCATAAAGGAAATATTTGAAGTCACTGGCACAGAAATGAGAAGCTGTCTCCAGAAATGTGGTTCTGCTCCCAAATACCTTGATTTTGTATTTAAATATGACTGAGAGGGTGGCTGCTCCCACTTCCCCATCCCAGCACTGTAATCAAGGCACAGGATACATGAATTGCTCAAGAGGAATGCTGAGCACAGCCTTGCCTGACAGCAATCAGCAGAGAAATTGGATTCCAGCATCACCTGTAAGGCTCAAAACACATCTCAGGATAAAGCAGCCAGCAGCAAAGGGGTTCTTTTGCTTCCTGCTGCAGATTATTTCCCCTCACTGGTGATCTGCTGTCTAAAAACACCTCCAAAAAACTAACCTGGCCTTTCCCACCAAGGTGAGGTGGAATTCCAGCTTATAAAATCTGAGATATTTCATAATCAATACCACACTGGTCTTTAAAATCCTCAGAGTGTTGTTTTGAGTAAAAGGAAGGAAGAGTTAATATTCCTTCAACAGATTTTCCAAGATAAGGAGTTGGAACATGGTGTTAATAAATAACACCAAGGGTTTGATCCCTGTCTGGGCCATTCACCTGAGATTTGGATTCAATGATCCTTGTGGGTCCCTTCCAACTAAAAAGATTCTGTGATTAGAGTGAACTGAGAGGCTTTTGAGTTAAAGAAACCTCTCAGAATCACAACAACCTCCTGGTTCATGGATATGGCTCTTTCAGACCACCACAGACAGACAAACCAGGAAGAAGGCTGAAGTCTAACCTTAATTTCACGTGGGATGTTAAAACTTGGGTTTAGCTTGCCCAAGAAATTCTGGAAATATAAAAAAAGCATAAAAAAGGACAAAAAAGTATAAAGAAAGGCCATGTGAATATCAGGGAAGGATTTCCTAAATGAAACACTAATATTATTGTTGAAAATCATTAAAAACTAATCAGATGCAGGAAGGGAGCTCTCCCATCCACCTGAGCAGACAAACCTGAACCTATCCTAAAAACCCACCAGCAACCACTTCACCCTGAGCCAAAACCCTGCCCAAACACCTCCACATCAACCTCCAACCTTTGCCAAAAGCCTTCCTGCTCTCCCCAAGCGTGAGAAACCACTCAAGGCCTGGCTGGCGCCGCCGCTGTCACCGTGCCCGTGGCTGGTGGCCCCGAGCAGCCCCCTGCCCTGGGCTGGCCAGGGGGTGACTTACTTTCCGACTCGGGAATTGAGCTTGTTAGTGAGGAGCTGGTAGATGTGGTGATGCTCATGGAGGGGCTCATACCGTAACGGGGGTACGCTCCCGTCATGGCCGTGGTATGAGAGATCCACGCCGCGGGGTCGATCGGCCGCACCGGCTCAGCTGGGGACACAAGGGACACACAGCGGGGTCAGGACTGCAGGAAACACCAGGATTCTGAGAGATCTGAGGGGTTTTCAATTGTGCTACTGTTGTTTCTCTGGTTTCCCAAAGGGTTTCACGTGAGTGAGGTCCCACAGACTGTACCACCACAAAGGGACAGAAAACGGAGTCAGGCTTGCAGGAAACACCAAGATTCTGAGAGATCTGAGGGGTTTTCAATTGTGCTACTCTTGTTTCTCTGGTTTCCCAAAGGGTTTCACATGAGTGAGGTCCCATTGTCTGCACCACCACAAAGGGACAGAAAACAGAGTCAGGCTTGCAGGAAACACCAAGATTTTGAGAGATCTGAGGGGTTTTCAATTGTGCTACTCTTGTTTCTCTGGTTTTCTAAGGACTTCACATGAGTGAGGTCCCATAGTCTGCACCACCACAAAGGGACAGCAAAACGGGGACCTGCAGAAAATATCAAGATTTTGAAAGATTTGAGGGGTTTTCAATTGTTCTCTTCTTGTTTCTCTGATTTTCCTAAGGGTTTCAAGGGAGTGAGGTCCCATAGTCTGCACTACCACAAAGGGACAGCAAAATGGGGACAGACCTGTAGAAAATATCATGATTTTGAAAGATCTGGGGGGCTTTTACTTCTTCTTTTCTTGTTTCTCTGGTTTTCCTAAGGGTTTCAAGGGAGTGAGGTCCCATAGTCTGCACCACCACAAAGGGACAGCAAAATGGGGACAGACCTATAGAAAATATCAAGATTTTGAAACATCTGGGGGGTTTTTACTTCTTCTCTTCTGGTTTCTCTGGTTTTCCAAAGGGTTTCAAGGGAGTGAGGTCCCTACAAAAGGCCCAGGAAATGGAGTCACAGTTGCAGGAAACACCAAGATTTTGAGAGATCTGAGGGGTTTGGTTTTGTTTATAGTGCTTTTCCTAAGAATTTCAAGGGAGTGAGGTCCCAGAGTCTGCACCACTGCAAAGGGACAGCAAAACAGGGTCAGACTTGCAGGAAACATCAAAACTTTGAGGGATCTCAGGGGTTTTCTCTTGTCCTCTTGTTGTTTCTCTGGTTTTCCTAAGGGAGCTTCCACAGTCTGCACCAGTTTATTGCATTTATTCCATCCTCATCTTCAATGCCACCCTCATCTTCTGTGGACTGGGAACAAACTGGTTCCAGCACAGCCCTCACCAGCAGGAGGCAGCTGTGTTTGTCACATGAGCACAAATCTTGTGCTGCTACAGAAAATGAGATCATTTTCAGGATGTTTTATGGGCATCATTGCTGCTTGCCTCAAATTTAAAAAACATCCTGTTTTAATTCTCCCTAAGAATTAAAAATGACAAAATAAGGATTTTTAACACTTGCCATAATTATCTCCAAACCTTTTATGAACTGAAGGATTAAGATCACCTCCTAAAAGGTTTGGAGCTTGATCCAAAGATGTGAATCAAGAGGAAAAACTCCCAGGAATTCAGTGGGCAGTGGAAACTCAGAAAAATTACCTTGAACCCCAGGCTCTCAAAACAAAAGTAAACAAATGAAAGAACTGAACTGGTAGAATCTGTCAGATGTCAAAATAGGGGAAGATAATCCAGACCTTGAGGGCTTCTCAGGAACCCAGCAAAGAACCCAAATGTGTACTCACCCCTGGGGATGGTGAAATAACTCCTGGGAGTAGGGTCCCAGCATTTGGCTACTGTTAAGCTGATAGGTCTGGGAAGAAAGAAAACAGGTAAAGAGGACTCTTAACCTTCCTACAGAGCCACAAGAACTATTTGAAACAAATTTATTCCTATCCAGCAGTTGTCAAATACATTCTGAGAATGGTTTTGGGAAGCTTTACAGTATTTTCAGTATGAAGCACACCAGGATGTTCCTTGTTTTGCACACATGATGAGCACTGGTGGTGAAATCTGGTGGAAGATCAGCTCTTGAGATATTAAAATGCTGATCAAATAAACAAACAGTGCTGCAGGAACCAGGCAACTCCTCGTACATGTTGGTTTTGGCCAGAACCAACCTCACCTATTCATCATTTACACTGAGAAGTTCACAGTTGAGATCAGTCGTGCTGATGGATAGCAAAATGTTGATTTCTCTGAGGTTTTTCCCAGCTCCAACAACTGCAGGATGTAGGATAAATGGAGGATAAATAGGAAGAGGTTTTGGGGTGTGCTCACCCTGGTTTGGAGACGATTTCCCGTAAAACCCGAACGGCGTCGTCATTGCTCATGTTCTCAAAATTGACATCATTCACCTGCAAGGGTGCAGAAAGCACAGGTCAGGCTTTGCAGCAGGGAAGTTAAAGATGTTTTAATCACTTAATTAAACCCCCCAATTTATCTGCCTGCTCACTGCTTCCACTCCTTTGAAACTTCACTTCTCCGAGACGTCTCACAAAGAATCACCGATGTCAGCGATCTTTGTGCCACGTTTCTCTGAGCGTGAATAAATTCTGCTCCCTGGTTACTGAAGCCCATGGGGCTGCTGGGATGGCTGGGCCCAGCAGCAGGGTTTGGGGACAGGGACCCACCTGCAGCAGCATGTCCCCTGGCTCGATGCGCCCGTCCGCTGCCACCGCCCCTCCCTTCATGATGGAGCCGATGTAGATGCCACCATCGCCCCGGTCGTTGCTCTGCCCCACGATGCTGATCCCCAGGAAGTTGTACTTTTCTAGATGGACACAAAGTAGAGGGTAGGGAGGGGAAAAAAAAAAAAAGCAGATGAAGTGGTTGGAATGTGTCTTGGTTTGAGACAAAATCTGGGAGAGAACTTCCAGAAGGGGATGGCAAATGACAGCAAAGAGCGAGGCTGCTTCAGCTTTGAAACGTCTCCCAACACATCAGCAGGGCCAGGTTTGACTTGCAGTGATCTCAGGCTGCTCTAAAGGTGAGTGTCTGTCTGGCACCTTCAGGGAGAGGCTGCTAAAGACAGGATTTTTTCATCCAAGACAGTGTTACATTAAAAAAAAACCAAACCAGCAAGAGGAAGAGCACTGAAAAGACTTGTCCACACCTGGAAATCAGCACTGATCACATGAAGCAATGTTTGCTCCACTTGTCAGAGAGGCAGGAAGGGTTTGGTGCTGCTGAAAGGTGCTGACTCCACTGGCAGCCCTGCACGTTTGTGGCTGGCTGAGCAATGAAACACCCGAGCAGCAGAAATGCAAACCTCCAGTGCCCTTCTATCCTAATCCCTCACCATTAACTCCACATGCTGAAATTCCCTGGAATCCCTGGAAGGAACATTGATCTACTGGTGAAAATGGCC
This sequence comes from Eopsaltria australis, assembly GCA_034509425.1. NCBI lineage: Eukaryota > Metazoa > Chordata > Aves > Passeriformes > Petroicidae > Eopsaltria > Eopsaltria australis. The sequence goes on along the minus strand of JAVTVJ010001956.1, from coordinate 121,391 downwards.
CAGGACTATCCAGTTCTGGATTAGGAATCCAGGCACAGCCAACACAGCAGCAGCTCTCAGCTGCCATTCCCTTTATTCATCCTTCCAAATCAAGGAACTCCCTCCTGGCTCCAAAGGCTCCCTCACCATCACAAAATACATCTCCAGCACTTGAAATTCATCATCAAAAACATGGCTTGGCCTCTTACCCATGTTGAGTGTGACAGTGATGATGTTTAGGGACATGGTGGAGTCAGTGATGCTGCTGAACGAGGACGACTGCAAAACACAACAGAAAAGGTTTTAAATGTCTCAGAGTAACAACTACTGAGGATTAACTCATCACCAACTGATTAATAGGTTTCCATTTCAAAGGTATCCAGAAATTATTGAGGTTTCCTCAAAATTATGCTTCATTTAGAAACTTTAAGAAATCTGAGCACAGTCTGCACTTTCTCCTAAGGTTTGATCACAGAACACACAGAGCACGTTCCTATGTTGAGGTTCCTCAACTGCACTTCACATGAATCATTTCTGCTTCCTGGCCATGACTGACAGGCAAACATTTAAATCCTAAAGTGCCCAGTGGAGTGTGAATTATTGCACCCACAGCTCCTCCCTGAAGGGAGGAGAGAACAGCACAGGATCCAGCAGGAAGTCGGAGGACAAACACTCCCCTGCCTCCAAAATTAAATAGAAAGGTGCTTAACAAAACAATGTCCTGGGATAAAATGTGTGTGAGGTCATTCTTTGATGTGTGAAGAGTGAGATTTATGGGAGAACAAAACAGGAACGTCAGGAGTCTGTCCTTGGGGTCACCCTCATCCTGCTGCCAAGGACAAGCACAGCAAAGGACAAAGGAAAAGATCTGGGATTTCCCAGAAACTTGGATTTCTCCTTCCAGCAGAATGCAGGTCTCAGGGTACCTCCCACCCCTTCCCCATCACAATGGAGCTTCTCCTCCAGACACTGGTCTCGGGAAACACAAGAAATGGGGTCAGTGTGCAGTGAAGGGAGGAAGGGAGAGGTGAAAACCTGACTTTGAAGCCGCACAACTTCAAATGCAGAGATTTAGCCCAGACTGGAGCCATGGGGAGCCTTCCCAGTGAATCCAACAGGCACAGACCTGTCCTGGAGCCCTTCCTGAGCCAAGAGCTGCACTCCAAACTCCCAGTTCACCTCCCTGGATGATGCTGGTGCCAGCCTTACCCTGTCAATCTGCCGCATCCTTTGTTTCCTCCTCCGGCGTTTGTGCTTGCGGATGAGGCGGGATGAGGTGCTCTGCTCCGTGGAGCTGCTCAGCCTGGGGGAAAACAGAGCAAATGTCACCCTGGAGAGCTCAGGCACCTGCACTTCCTGCAGAAAGAGCTGGTTCCTGCAGCAGCAGGAGAGGGGGAATCACACAGACAGCTCAGGAGAGGATTCCAGCTCAACAGCAGCAGGGATCAGATGAATAATTTAATATTACAGAGTATAATTTAGCACTTGTTTTCTCCTGGGAGCAGTGCAACTCTTAATGCTCATTTTTGTGAGCCCTGTCATGGTGCTGCTGTATTTTCTTCCACTGTTACCAGGAATTCAAGGCTTGAATTCAATGAAATCAAACAGAAATTGATAACAGGGGCACAGTGAATATGATTTATCTTCGCACATCCTGGTGAGTTTTATTTTGCTGTGGGTTTTTTCCCAGGCTCTTCCAACTTGTAGAATCTAAATGTGCCACATTTTACATATAAATCTTTAACATCTTTAAGAGTTTGGAGCATTAATCATCCTTGTTTTACAGAGAGTGGAAGGAGACAGAAATGGATTTGCCCAAATTAATTTCAGGAGCCTGGAACAAAGCCCAGATTATTAAGATACAACTGAAACACCAGAGACATCTCTCCTCTATTTAATATCTTAAGAATGGCAAGAAAAAAAAGACAAAGCAATGCTCCATCATTAACCAAGATTCAAAATCCAACCTCATCCAACACAAAACCAACAGTGCCAGGTTTTTCTCCAACTTCCACATCCCTGCCTTCCACGTTCTAGCCACGTGTAGGAATGTGAGAACACCTCAAAAGCTTGATCCCAGCAATTCCAGAAAGTGTCCTGAGAGCACAGGAAACCCCTCTGGCCTGAAATGAGGGTGTTTTTATGAAGCATCACCCCTGGAGATGCTGGAGCTGCTCACAGGGTGTGAATCTCCTGCCATTCCCTTTGAGTTCACACAAATATTTCAGGCATGTTCACCTCACACACTCCTCCTTCCCCTCCCAGCCAGGGGAATTGAAGAGCCAAGAGGTGGGATTTTTCCAAAAGAGATCCAAAATGTGATAATTCCTGCTCACACAGCACTTGGGGCTGGGAGGTTTTACCTTCAAACAGGACAAAGAAGTAGGTGTCAAACCCAAAAAACCTGGGCTTGTTCAAGATTGACACAAAAACCTCCTTTTCTATTTTTCTATCAGTATTCTCCCCCTTCCTGCTTTCTCTCTGATTTAATCTCCTCCTCTTCCCTCCCTGAACATCTCACCAGAGGATTCAGCTGAAACTTCCCAGTTTAGGAGAATCTCAGTGAACTCCACACTGGAGCTGCCTGCTCTCTGCAAGGACATTTTTCTCTCAAATTCAACCAGCAAACCCAGAGTTTCTTGGCAAATCTCTGAGTTTCTGTGACCAGGTGATAACTTGTGAGAAGTGAAGTTGTTGTTTGTGGTATTTCTGCCATCCTGCTCAGCGTTAGGATGGAATATGAGAATCAGCTCCTTAAAAAGCCCCAGTTCAGGTTTAGTTCAAGAGGACACAAAACATTTCAGGGAAAAACTGGAGCTAGAACAGCTTCTGACATCAGCTGCAGGAAACTGATGAGCGGGAGGTTCTGCAGAAACATTTTCACACCTATTTTCATGTGTCTGTGGCACATTTCAGCATCTCTCCCTGTAATTTCTGCTCAATCCACGGCCTTAATGCATCCTTGCTGAATCCTTAATATTCTGGGAGCATCTGGATGCTAAAAAGCAGCTCAGACCTGCTCTAATGAGGAATATTTTGCTCTCTGAAATACTGGGTAAAAGCTGTTATTATTACAATCTGATGAGCAAGACAAGACGGTAAATTTGAGCTTTTGAGACAAATAAAGTGCCAAGATGAAAAACAAATCTGGAATTATCACTACCAATGAATTCCCTGTGCCAGCTACTGCCCAAAACCCTGACTGCACTTCTAACAAAGGCCAATAAATCCCACAGATTTTTTTAAAAAATTGTACTAATAATAACAACAGAAGTAATAATAATTGTAACAATTTTTTGTTCATTTTACAACCCCCAAAGCTAAGGGGAAAAAAGGAAACATTCATTAAAGAAAGCTTATCCACATGGCTTAGAAAGAAATTATGGTAATTTCTTCAATGAGAAATGAACAATTTTTTTGCAGTGAATTATTTTAGTTGCATTGAACTGAGAGCAGCAACTGCTGACAATAATCCTGCAGCTACAGATAGATTTTGTTAGACCTTTACTCAAGAGAAGACAGCAAAAAGACTTTTACTGTGAAGTTCCCTGCATGAACCTGTATTCAAAACAACACAAACATTCAATTATAATCCAGTCTGAAAAGAAAGGAAATAAATTATTGTGCTCCCATTGTCACTCTGGGATATCTCTGAACAGGTTAATTCACCAAAACATGACATTATTCTTGAAGTGAATGCAACAGAGCTGGGAATTACCCAGAGCTCTGCTCCAGTGCTCTGAGTTCAAATAAAATAAACCAAATATAGCCAAAAACGATCCTGAGCCTCACAACCTCCCCCCTTCCAGGACAGCAGCATCCTTCCCATCCAATTCCCTCCCTCAGTGCCTCCTCCCCCACAAAGCAGCTTCAGCCATCAGAACCCAGCAGCTGTCCCCAGCCAAACTCACCCCTCAGCCGCTCTGTCCCCAGCCGAACTCACCCCTCAGCCCCTCTTTCTCCAGCCAAACTCATCCCTCAGTGCCCAAACTATCCCCAACCAACCTCACCCCTCAGCCCCTCTATCCCCATCATGTCACCAACCAAACCCACCCCTCAGCCCCTCTGTCCCCATCCACACTCACCCCTTTGTCCCCGAACTGCCACCAACCAAACTCACCCCTCAGCCCCCTCTGTCCCCATCATCTGTCCCCAACCAACCTCACCCCTCAGCCCCCTCTGTCCCCAAACTGTCACCAACCAAACTCACCCGTGAGCCCCTCTGTCCCCATCATCTGTCACCTGCCACACTCACCCCTCAGTCCCCAACCAACCTCACCCCTCAGCCCCCTCTGTCCCCAACCAAACTCATCCCTCAGCCCCCTCTGTCCCCAAGCTGTCATCAACCAAACTCACCCCTCAGCCCCTCTGTCCCCAAGCTGTCACCAACCACACTCACCCCTCAGCCCCTGTGTCCCCAGGCTGGTGCCTCCAGCAGCTCTGGAGCCCTCTCCATTTGCTCTTTGCCTGATTTGCCTCTACACAAAACCTCTCCCTGGCAGCACAATCCCTGCCGTGCCTGAGAACATCCCTGAACACCACAGCATACCTTGGAGCATTCCTCCGAGTGGTTCTTCCTGCCTGGCTGGCCTGGCAGCTCTTCCCTGTGCCAAAAGCTCCTGCCCCAGCCTCCTGAGGGAAAGGCAGCTTCCAAGAATCTCTTTCTTCTCAGCTCAGACTCAGGAAGTTTTATTATTTTATTCGTACAGAAAGATTTCGCTGGGTCTGCCCTAATGTGCCCCAGTGGCCACCCTGAGCTAATCCTGCCCCACTGCATTGCTTGCTGCCATGGAAATGATGAATTTATTTACAAGAAACCCAAATTGTTGTTGTGGGCTTGAGTTTTTAGGGAGGGAAGGAGGGCTCGAGGCCCTGAAGGCTTTGGGGAGTGCATTCAGGGTAAGGACTGATGTTGCCAGCCCTCCCTGCACGTGCATTTCCAGGGGAAGCACATCCCGATTTTTCTGTATCCCCAGGTGCTGGCAACTTCATCACGGAATGGTTTGGGTTGGAAGGGACCTGAAACTCATCTCCTTCCAGCCCCTGCCATGAGCAGGGACACCTTGCACTTCACTGGGACTTGAAATGAATTCAGGATTAAATCTTCAATGTGCATTTAATGACCCTTTCACCCCTTTGGAAACAAAACCTTTAATCAGAATTGAGAGGTCTTTTAAGTCCCCACCAACTCCAAGACCCAACAGATCCCCTGAGATCCACAAGCTGATCATGTTTGTGAACACAGCAAGAGGCTCAGGATCCCCAGGATCAGTTGCTCTTTGCAGTTTTTATTAAAAATACCAAGTTCTGCCTCATTTGTTTTCCCTGCAGATCCCTGTGACCCACCAGAGATCTGGCACCCTGCTGTTCTCTGGCAAATCCATAATGGATTTTCAAAGTCCATTGGGATAAACAACAATCAGATCAACAATCACTGGCCAGAGCCAGTGGCCAGGAAAAGGAAGAATGTTCTAGAGACTGTGGCCAGGAAAAAGAAGAAAAACAGTTTAGATTGATTTTACATCCATGAAAATACGGATTTTGAACCCTAGAAATGTATTGCCTTACAGACTTCTTAAGGAAAAACAGAAATATCTTTAGATATAATAAAGATGTCTTGAAATTGAGAGGTGTTTTTCAAATAGGGAATAATTCACACTCTCTGCCTGCACAAAAAGAGAGAACTAATGAAGAAGCCACAAATATATGGCAGCCTTTGCAACAGCATTAACTTTGATGAATTCCTGAAGTGCCCATAGGTCTCAGACTATGCAATTACCCAGGAATTCCTTTCTAATTGAGCTCCAGTGAAGTGCACACTTATTAACAATCTGTGCTGACAGTATTTTGTTTTAATATTCACACCACCACTTTATAAATAGGTAGGAGGTTGCACAGTGCTTTGATCTTGAAATGTGGCCGTTCTTGCTATGAAAAGGAGAGGAACAGAACTTTTCTTTCAACTGCAGCAGTGATTTGGACAGCCTGGACAGTGCCCCAGTAACTGAGTAGTGATTACACACAGTGAGTGCTTGAAGCACAAAAGAAATGAAAGGAAAATTTTAAAAGAAATAGGAAAAAAGAAGAAGATGGAATGAGGAGAGGCCAGGAAGATGGCAGGAGGCTTTGGCAGCTGTGTGCCCTGGCAGGGCTGTACCTGCTGGTGTTGTCATCGTCCTCGGAGTCGATGAAGCTGCTGGACTCCAGCTCGCTGCTCATCATGGTGGAGGAGCTGTCGTAGCCAGGGGGGTGCTCCCGGTGCCGCTCCAGCTTGGGGTGCCCATTGATCCTGGGGACTGCAAAAGCACAAAAAGGGAAATTGTGGCACTGGGAGCAGCAGGAAAGTCACACCAAGAGCTCTGCAGGAGGAGCTGCCTGCCAAAACCAAGCTCTTTGCAGGACCTGATCCTTCTCTGAACTTCTGTCCTGCCCTTTCCCTAACTCTTCCACCTGCCCAGGGCTCAGTTTCTGGGCCAGCCATAAACAGGATCAGGCAGGGAAAAGCACTCTAAAGGTATCAGGCATCAACAGGAAGCTGTGTCAATGGGAAGGGATGAACAAAAGAAGTCAGAGTTCGACATGGATAATCCCAGCAGCACTGAAATCCTGAAAACAACATTCCTGCATGGATTTGATTAATAATCTCACTCATAAAACCACTTTTACCCCTGTTACACATTCCTGTCCCTCGTGTGGGCAGTGCAGGACATCAAAGTCACACTGCCTTGGCCATCCAGGTGTTGCAGAACAATTCTTTCTAATCCCTGGCTGTGTGAACAAACATTCCCACAGATAATCCCCTCCCAGAAATGCCATTTACTTGAAGGCAGCAGTGACTCATCTTTTTCTGGAGGTATTTTAGGGATTTCCCTAGGGAAAACAAACTCCTCCTGCACCTTTTATTAGAATACCCTTAATCTTCAAGTGCTCTGTTTTACCAGGAATGTTCCTTTCCCTGAAACAGGAAAGGCCCAGCTTGATAAAGAAATCAACAAAAAAGGCATCAAAGATAGGCTGGGATTTTAAACCACCCTCTCCAAACTCACAACTCCCAGGTTTAAGGGATTTGCTCTTCAATTGCAGAATGGAAAACCTGCTTAGGGGAGGAAGGCCTGCAGTAGGAATTACACCTGATGCATATTCAGAGTTCATTACTCAAGTAACAGGTTTGCTTTTCAAGTGAAGTATCAGAGGAAGTTTGACAAGTGATGCTCAGTGTTTATTAAAGATTTCCAGCACCAGGAGAACAATCAGGAACAGAGGAAGCCAAGGCATGGAATAAATCTGGTTTACACCTCCCAAGCAGCACCAGGCAGCCTTGAGCTCACAAGAGAGGTTTCCTCTGTAATTAAGGTGTGCATTTACATCCATAAAGTCTTTTTGCAATTTCCCTGCCCGAGTCAAATTCCCTTTTCCAAGCTTTTCTAATGTTAGCCAGCATTGTTTGGGGGCAATAAACCATTTTTATAATTGAATACTTTCACAAGCCATGATTATAAGGAGTTTACTCATAAAATACTCCCATGGAACTTCCCAAAGCAAGGAGGACTTTGCTTGAAGAGAGCAAAGGGGAGCTCTGACATCCTGATTTTTTTTTCCTCAGGAGTTTCTTGGTGTTTGTATCTGCAGTGTCACACAGCTCCAAAAAAGAGTTCTATTAAATTCCTCAAGCCACCACTCTCTCTTTAAGGGGATTATTTTGAAATCAGGGAATATTCAAGTTTAAAGAAGAATCATTCCCTGCTCTGCTTCAGTGCCTGTTCCACTGATGAGCAGGGACTTTCTGCCCTGCTCACCCCTGCCCTGTCCCTTCATTAGAGGAGGACAGAGGTCACCAGGACAGAGTGACAAAAGCCTTTCAGTGCCTCAAAGAGCTGAGAATAAAGCCCAGCCTGCCAGGGTAAAACGTGTCCTCCTTGACTTTCATCAAGAGCAGAGCAGGCCCTGCCTGAGGGACACAAGCACATCAAAGATAAATCAAACAAGGCCTGAAAGCTGAAAGGGAAGAGCAGCATCTGCTCAGGGGAGCTGTGCAGAGGGTTCTGTGCCACTGCAGAGAACCAGGGGGACGGAGGCTCAGGGAGAAGGGACAAGCTGCCAATGAGGAGGGGAATAAACAGCCCTGCCAGCCCCTTCCAAAGGACTCCCCTATTTATTAACAGGAAATGGGTTATCACCTCCTCAATAGAAACCTGGAACTCTGCCGGGTGCAGGGCTCAGTCCCTGCTGCCTAAACAGGGAAGGACAATGGGATTGTCCACTCCTGTTTGATGGGAATATCCCTGTAGCCTGACTGGCCTTGGGATTGAAGTCCTTTGGAACCTCAAACAGGGGAGAACAGCAGCTCTCCCAGCCCCTTCCAAATTCTTTCCCATTTATTAACAGGAGATGTGTTATAACTTCCTCAGTAAAACCTATTGGGTGCAGGGCTCAGTCCCTGCTGCCTAAACAGGGAAGGACAATGGGATTGTCCACTTCTGTTTTATGGGAATATCCTTGTACCCTGACTGGCCTTGGGATTGAAGTTCTTTGGAACCTCAAACAAGGGAAAGCAACTCCAGCCCTTGCAGCCCCTTCCAAAGGCCTTTCCCATTTATTAGCAGCAGATGTGTTATCACTTCAATAAACCCCACTGGGTGCAGGGCTCAGTCCCTGCTGCCTGAACAGGGAAGGACAATGGGATTGTCCATTCCTGCTCTATGGGCACATCCCTGTACCCTGATCTGCCTTGGGATTGAAGTTCTCTGGAACCCCAGACAGCCCCAGTCCCTGCCCCCCAGGCAGGCTCCACATTCCCATCCCAGCTGTTCCCAGTTCCAGCCCCTCTGCAGATCCCTGGCACACGGCGTGGTAAAAAATCCACACACTGCAGCAGTGAGGGGACATCTGCAGCAGCTCCTCTTCCCAACATCTGGGATCTGAGCCTGCCCACATGAAGGGATTCTCCAGGCACAGGGATTTCTCAGCTGGCTGCACAAGAGTTAAGCTCACCCCACAGCAAACAGAGTGTTGAAACAGCAGCGTCGACACTTGACATCTGCAGACTTGTCAGGAACCGAGCAGCAGCCATAAAACATTCCTCAACACCCAAAAAAACCCCTTGTCCCTTAATTACCTCCCTAATTAGAGCTTCCACAGCCCCCTTTCCCACTGCTCCTCAGCAGACTGACACAGGAGCTTTGTTCCTCCCAGCCAGGGGTCCCCACAACATGTGCCAGGCAGACCTCCCATGGCCCTAATTAAGATCCTCACTCTACTTTCACTTAATGGGACTTTGTCAACTTCCCAGAGCACTTTTGTTGCTTGAAGAGAGAAAGGGGGAGCTCTGACATCCTGATTTTTTTTTTTCCAGATCAGTTTTCCTCGAGATTTTCTTGGTGTTTGTATCTGCAGGGTCACACACCTCCAAAAAAAAGAGTTTTATTAAATTCCTCAAACCACCACATTCTCTTTGTGGGCATGATTTTGAAATCACAGACTATACAAGCACAGATGAAAAGTCATTGTCTGTGCACTTAAACCAGGAATACAATTTAAGGGGAATGGGTGGAAGAGTTTTGGAAATAGGAATGCAGTTTAAGGGGAATGGGTGGAAGAGCTGAGGGATACCCAAAATCCTTCTGCATTTTCAATGGGAAGAGCTGTGAAAACGCTGTCAGATCATCCAGGTGTGTCCCACACCTTCCAGCTGCAGCTGGAATTAACATTTATCACAGGCTGTGTGTAATTGCCCAGTAGCAGTTCAGCAAAAACAGCTTTTCTGGGGTGAGTAATCCTGCAGCAACGAAGGAAAACATCCAGGCTGCTGTGGTGAATAATCCATGGTACCACAGAGTTAATTATCACCCACTGGAGAACCTGGGGAATTTACAGCACCCAGGCTCCAAATCAAACCTCTGCAAGGACCTTTCTGCAGCTCAAGCCCAGACTGAAAGCTGGCAACGTTTCCCAGTAAAATTAGGAAATGATTTTTATAAATTAAAATGGAGAGTGGCACAGAAAAATCTTTGGTTTGTGCCTCGTCTCTTCCCTGGGGTTTTCCCAACCTTAATTCTGTGGAAGCTCTCAATTCCACTGCTCTGGGCTCACTGGATTTAGCCTGTTTAACCTGTACAGGTTTTAACTCAGTGCTTCTCTGCTCTCCTTCACCCCTTTTCTCACTTCACCTGTTTGAAATGAAGGCTGAAACACCCTGCTCCTGTTTTCTTGTGGAACAACACCTCCTTTCCCTTGAGGGAATCCAGGGAAATCCTCTTTGCCAGGGTGGGTGATTCTCTGTCCAAACAGTTACTAACACAGGTGACTGTCCAGCTGGGTGAGCTGTTCCTGTGCCTCTGGAATAAAAGCTCTGGCACAAAGCTGAGTAACTCAGAGCTGCAGGAGATCCCTCACCCTGCCAAGCACCAGGGCTCTCATTTGGGCATTATTCAAACGAGTCTCTGCAGGAGCAGCTCAAACACTCTCACTGCATTTCCTGCTTTCTGCAGGGACAGGAGAATTTATCCATTTCACAACGAGGGGAGAGGACACAGCTGCTGCCCTGGAACAGCTGGGATCCAGCCCTGCTGTCCTTTTCCCATCCTTTCCCCCCATTTTCCATCCAGCTCTGCTCCAGACAAGACCTAGAGGTGCAAGAAGATAATGACTCTGTGACCACTGTAGTGAAAAAGCCTTAAAATCCTTCCCAGGATTAGGGTATTTCACTCCTTTTCATATTTTTCAGTGAAGATTCAGGATGCTTTCCACTAAAAACAGCACATGTTTTTCTGTGTGTTACTCATGTATATATTTCATGTGTTATTATGTGTACTGGATGTTGCTCTTATTAAACAAAATATTGTTATTACCATAAAAACACTATGGACATTAAATAATGTATTTACACTATGGACATGAAATAATGTCTTTTAAAGCAGTTCTCCCTGCTTTATGCACACTAACAAAACTCACCTGCTGCAGGCTGAAGGCCTGGATTCAGCAAACAGGGAATATTTGTGACATTTTCTTGCCTGGGCGTTGACAGAGGGAGGAAATTTTATCCCATTTTTTTTTCTCAAGGTTTCAGACCACTCCAAGCAGAAACTCCTGTGTTCAAACAATTCCATCCACCAACACCAGCTCTTATGCCATGAATACCCACAGCAGAACATGCCCTGGCACTGATTTAATGCTTCAAACAACTCCCCTTTTCACATCCCTCCTGCAGCAAGTTTTTAACACAACCCTGTGAGAGGATTCTGCCTCTTTCTGTCATTTCCCAAAGGAATTTGCAGTCAGGATCATGCACAGGCAGCTCTCTGCTCCTCCCACTGAGGGATTTCCATTCACTCCCAATCAGTGACACTTTGGAAGGGTTAAATGAGCAGAAAACCTCAGTATAAACCTGATTTCTGCTGTTCTAACTGGAGGCAAATACTTGGGTGGGTGGAGCTGTGAATAAAGGCTATGATGGCATCTCTTGGGCCCAAGTATTCCAAATTCTGGACCATTTTAAACACAATGGGTGGCACCTATTAATTCTTAATTAAGCCTGGAAATTCTTGTCTGGCAAGGAATGAAAAACCCAAGCTCCCTTTGATGTACAGACCAGAGGCAAGAGACGGAGCTCCGCATTTTATAGGTGCACTTTGGGTGCATTTAGGTCTAAAAAAAACATCTTCAGAAAACACCACAGCTGATCCAAGCCTTGAGAAATCAGCATCCAGCCCTCTCCAAGCCACCCATCTCCTCATGCTACAGGAAGTTCTGCATTTTGTCCAAAAGAATCCCTGGGCCACCTCGCCGCGCTCGGAAAACACCGAGCTTCAAAGAGCTCCAGAGCAATTATCAAATGATTCCATTAAAACAATCAGAGTCCCTGAAAACAGGCAGGACTGCAGCAGTCTCTGGTGTTCGTGCAGGAGGAGCTGTGAGGAAAGAGAGGAAAGTGGAAGCAGGGGGAGGATGGAGCAGGACTCACCGTCCTCGTGGCCGTCGCGGTTCCTGCGCCGGTGCCGCTCGCGCCGGTGGCTGATCACAGACTCTGTCCCTGTCTCGTTGTCCAGGCCATCCCTGCTGCTGGCAGCGTTGGGGCTGGCACAGAAGAAATGGGAATAATCACTGGAATCACCTCTTTGTCTCTTTCCCACACAGGCAGTCCCAGCTGGGAGCACGTTGGTGTAAAAGGCACAGAACTGATCTGAGGCTGAGAGCAGCAAACTGCACCTGGCCCACCCCAAAACCACCTGAGGGGTGGAAAGATAACCCAAAAACCACCTCAGGGGTGGAAAGACAATAAAAAGATCACCTCAGGGATGAAAAGACAACCCCAAAACCACCTGAGGGGTGAAAAGACAACCCAAAAACCACCTGAGGGGTGGAAAGATAACCCAAAAACCACCTGAGGGGTGGAAAGACAACCCAAAAACCACCTGAGGGGCGAAAACACAACCCCAAAACCACCTCAGGGGTGAAAATGTAACCAAAAAAATCACCTCGGGGGTGAAAAGACAACCCCAAAACCACCTGAGGGGTGAAAAGAGAACCCATTGCTCAGGTCACTCCTGGCCATGCCAGCAGCACCATCTACTGACTCCTGCTCAGAATTCCCACTCCTGAGCCACCTCAGAAGCCAAAGCTGTCTCCAGAAGGTGATTTCCACCCTCCAGAAGGTGATTTAAACCACAGAAAAAGGTGTAAAAACAACTCCCCAAAATACCTGCATTTCTCTCCCCAGAGCTGAGCCCATGAAATGCAGCTCAGAGCACGAAAATCCATTTCCAGAGCAGGTGGGAAAGGAAACTCAGAAGTCACTGCTCTCACCTCCACCAAACTCAGCTCCAAGTGCATTTGGCAACCCCCAAAAAGCAGCAGTGGGGCATGAAATGCAGGATCAGCTTCAGAACCCACAGCAGGGAGGGGGAAAAATGCAGTTTTGTTTGGATTTCATCAATGGTGAAGCAAAATATCAAAGCTGGCAGGCAGGGGTGGAGTTATCAGCTCAGCTCTGATAAGGATCTCGTTCCCTTGGATGGCTTCACCTTTTCCTTGGGTTCTTTTTCTGTTTGTGCAATTGCACAAAACCCAGCTCAGGTGGCACTTGTTTGCATTAGGCCTCCATCAACACTGAAGGAGGTGACAGATCTTGAAGGGTATTGAAATAAAATGGCAGGGATTTAGGAACCAAGAAGGTTCAAGTCACTCTTATTGCACAAACAGCACAGTAAAATCCCAAGAAATGGAGTTTTCCATAATTTCTGGAGGTCAGGAGAGGATTCCAGTCATGATTCAGGCTCATTTTATAATGAAAGACTTGTTAGGCTCAACTTAACAGAGAAACAAATAATTTTAAAAATACAGTGGATCTTTTATCTACTTTAAATCTGCAGTGGGTGTGCTTTAAAATGAAATTCTGACAGTGACAGAATTTAGGGCTTCATGTAGAATAACTGAGATATTCTGCCCTGTGCTATGGACTAAACTCAGGTCATCATTAAATTCTCTTCTGGATTGAAAAAATGAACCACAACAGAAAAATCTGCTGTAAAATGTTGAGATGTTGGGGGAAATTGTGAGAAGAACCCAAAAAAGGCATTAAGAGAAAACAAGTTTTAATTCAGGAAAACTCACCACGAGCCAGAATCTTTACTGAAATTCAAAAAAAGGAAGAAAAAGGGGTGGAAAAGAGGGAAAGCAGGAAGGTGATTGATCTGGGAATGGGAACAGAGACACAAAACACGACCTGAGCAAGGTCCTGCACCCCTCTGAGCATTCCCACATTTCCTCTGGAATATTTGAGAATACTCTGGGAGGAGCAGGAGGAGCAGCAGGGCTTTGGATCCAGGGCTCTGGCACTGAGCAGCACCACAAACCTCGTGCTTTAATTTCATTTCAGTATTTAATTATTATTTAATAATTATTTCTTTTTATTTAATTATTAATTTAAAGATCTTTTTAAACAAAGCTCGACCTTTGCAGCTGTTCCAGGCAGGTTTAGGCCAGGCAAGACAAAAGCCTGGCTTTATTTTCAGGACACAGGAGGGCAGCACAGCCCTTGCAAGGCTCTGCCAGGCAGGGTCAGCATTTCCCAGGGTTTCTCATCCCCTCTGAAAGGTTTTTGATCTGGAAAAAACTCACACACAACACTGAGAGATCTGCCAGGCCAAAACCATCCCAAGAAATAGGAAACAGGCAAATCCAGGCCACATTTCCTTCTCCAAACTCAGCCTAAATCTTCTTCCAGGCAAAACCATCCCAAAAAAATGGGAATCAGGAAAAATCCAGGCTGCATTTCCTTCTCCAAACTCAGCCCAAGAGCACAAAGCCCTGCTTTAAATCTTCTTCCAGGCAAAACCATCCCAAAAAAATGGGAATCAGGAAAAATCCAGGCCACATTTCCTTCTCCAAACCCAGCCCAAATCCTCTTCCAGGCAAAACCATCCCCCAAAAAAAGGGAAACAGGAAAAATCCAGGCTGCATTTCCTTCTCCAAACCCAGCCTAAGAGCACAAGGCCCTGCTTTAAATCTTCTTCCAGGCAAAACCATCCCAAAAAAATGGGAATCAGGAAAAATCCAGGCTGCATTTCCTTCTCCAAACTCAGCCCAAGAGCACAAAGCCCTGCTTTAAATCTTCTTCCAGGCAAAACCATCCCAAAAAAATGGGAATCAGGAAAAATCCAGGCCACATTTCCTTCTCCAAACCCAGCCCAAATCCTCTTCCAGGCAAAACCATCCCCCAAAAAAAGGGAAACAGGAAAAATCCAGGCTGCATTTCCTTCTCCAAACCCAGCCTAAGAGCACAAGGCCCTGCTTTAAATCTTCTTCCAGGCAAAACCATCCCAAAAAAATGGGAATCAGGAAAAATCCAGGCTGCATTTCCTTCTCCAAACTCAGCCCAAGAGCACAAAGCCCTGCTTTAAATCTTCTTCCAGGCAAAACCATCCCAAAAAAATGGGAATCAGGAAAAATCCAGGCCACATTTCCTTCTCCAAACTCAGCCTAAATCCTCTTCCAGGCAAAACCATCCCAAGAAATAGGAAACAGGAAAATCCAAGCCACATTTCCTTCTCCAAACCCAGCCTAAGAGCACAAGGCCCTGCTTTAAATCCTCTTCCAGGCAAAACCATCCCAAGAAATGGGAATCAGGAAAAATCCAGGCTGCATTTCCTTCTCCAAACTCAGCCCAAGAGCACAAAGCCCTGCTTTAAATCTTCTTCCAGGCCAAACCATCCCAAAGAAATGGGAATCAGGAAAAATCCAGGCTGCATTTCCTTCTCCAAACTCAGCCTAAATCCTCTTCCAGGCAAAACTATCCCAAAAAAATGGGAATCAGGCAAATCCAGGCCACATTTCCTCCTCCAAACCCAGCCTAAGAGCACAAGGCCCTGCTTTAAATCCTCTTCCAGGCAAAACTATCCCAAAAAAATGGGAATCAGGCAAATCCAGGCCACAATTCCTTCTCCAAACCCAGCCCAAATCCTCTTCCAGGCAAAACCATCCCCCAAAAAAAGGCAAACAGGAAAAATCCAGGCTGCATTTCCTCCTCTAAACCCGGCCTAAGAGCACAAGGCCCTGCTTTAAATCTTCTTCCAGGCAAAACCATCCCAAAAAAAAGGGAAACAGGAAAAATCCAGGCTGCATTTCCTCCTCTAAACCCGGCCTAAGAGCACAAGGCCCTGCTTTAAATCTTCTTCCAGGCAAAACCACCCCAAAAAAAAGGGAAACAGGAAAAATCCAGGCTGCATTTCCTTCTCCAAACTCAGCCTAAATCCTCTTCCAGGCAAAACCATCCCAAAAAAATGGGAATCAGGCAAATCCAGGCCACATTTCCTTCTCCAAACCCAGCCTAAGAGCACAAGGCCCTGCTTTAAATCCTCTTCCAGGCAAAACCATCCCAAAAAAAAGGGAATCAGGCAAATCCAGGCTGCATTTCCTCCTCCAAACCCGGCCTAAGAGCACAAGGCCCTGCTTTAAATCCTCCTGGTGGAAATCCCAAGGCTTTCCCTGGAAATGGAGGATTCCCCTTGGATCAGGAGCAGGAAATGACAATATCCCAGCAGATATTCCCAGTGTGGCTCACACAGATGGAGCTGGCAGCCTCTGGATGGCCTTGGAGCAGGAATTATTCCTCATGGAAATTCTCCCTGCTGCCAGCAGCGTTCAGCTGGCTCTGCACCCCCCATAATTACACAGAACTCACTAATCAGCCTGCACAAAAAGCATTTGGGGCTCCCTCCCTACTTAACTCATCCAAAAATGAGCTATTTTGGATAAATATTTCACTCTGACAATGACAGGGGTTTTTCATTCCCGTTCCCCCTTTTTAATTCCTCGATATTTGATTTTTATAACCACAACAACAAACAGCTGGCTCGCAGCAGGAAGAGAGAGGAGGGTGAGGAATAGACAGGAATGAGGATTTGATGGATAAATGGGAATTGGGGCTTACTGGAATGAGGGGGGCCGGGAGTCTCCGATGCCTCCCGTCCTCTCCAGGGGTGGGGGAAGGTCCGGGTGGCTCTCGGTGCACTGGGAGCCCGTGTCAGAGTGGGAGCTTTCAGCCAGGACCAGCTGCCAACAGAAAAAAAAGGAAATTACACTGAATTCTCCACTCTGGCCCAAGGTGTTCAGCCAAAATCCCGGGATCTGAGGGGAACTGGAGGAGAAAATCAGGTTAAATTCAGTGTCCACATGAAAACATCAGCCTGGATCTGCGCAGAATTCCTGCAAGCAGCAGGAATTCTGCTCCTCTTGGATAAAGCCCAGGCAGGGAGGGGATTCTGGGGAGCTGGCACTGCAGCATTCCCCGAGTTGCCCAAGCACAGGGGTTGTCAGCATCCCTTGCAAAATGCAGCCAGGTTTTCAGGCTGTGCTCCCAGCCTGGCTCTGCAAATGAAAAGCAAAAGCTGGAACATGACAAAAACACAGCCCAGAGCTGGTGCAACTCCTCCTGCAAGGTCTGCAACCCCCTGAAAATTCACAACCCAGTTTGGTCCCACCTCCAAATCTCAGTGCCACCATCTCTGCTCAGAGCCTGAATTAAACCCCAAACCCACCCAAGCTCAACAGAAAGATGCTTTAAAGGAGGCCCAGATTCCTCCTGTTCATCCTCCTGTGCCCATTTTATCTCCAGATCTTCCCTCAGGGCAGAGCTGCAGAGAGGAAAAGGCATTTCCCAGCCATGCCATGGAAACCAGGATATGCAGAGAGGACTCTTCTGTATTTCATGAGGTCCTGAGAACTTTTTTTGAAGCTACTCTGATGTGATTATCACCTTCAGAACTCCTCTGACACTGACATTCAGGGAGCATGGAGGTGTGGAAGGAAAGGCTGCAGAGCAGCCAGAACACCCATGGAAAAATGGAATTAAAGATGCTGCAAGAATCCAGCTCCTCATTCCTGCATCCAGCATTCCCTACCCTTGGGAAATATCCCAAATTCCAGTCCTGGACAGGGCAGGATGTCCATTTTAATATTACCAATATTCCAAATCATTACCAGGGATGCTCCTGGATCACAGGCAGAGCACTCAGCACTCCCATGGAAACTGGGAATTAAAGATGCTGCAAGGATCCAGCTCCTCATTCCTGCATCCAGCATTCCCTGTCCTTGGGAATTCTCCCAAATTCCAGTCCTGGACAGGGCAGGATGTCAATTCTAATGTCAATATTCCCAGCCATTACCAGGAACTCTCCTGGATAATGGATCACAGCACCCAACATCCAGAATCTCCACGGAAAAATGGAATTAAAGATGCTGCAAGGATCCAGCTCCTCATTCCTGCACACAGCATTCCCTGTCCTTGGGAATTCTCTCAAATTCCAGTCCTGGACAAGGCAGGATGTCCATTTTAATATTACCAATATTCCCAGTCATTAGCAGGAACTCTCCTGGATCACAGCACCCAGAATCTCCGTGGAAATTGGGAATTAAAGATGCTGCAAGGATCCAGCTCCTCATTCCTGCATCCAGCATTCCCTGTCCTTGGGAATTCTCCCAAATTCCAGTCCTGGACAAGGCAGGATGTCCATTTTAATATTACCAATATTCCCAGTCATTAGCAGGAACTCTCCTGGATCACAGCACCCAGCACCCAGAATCTCCGTGGAAACTGGGAATTAAAGATGCTGCAAGGATCCAGCTCCTCATTCCTGCACACAGCATTCCCCATCCTTGGGAATTCTCCCAAATTCCAGTCCTGGACAGGGCAGGATGTCAATTTTAATATTATCAATATTCCCAGTCATTAGCAGAGACTCTCCTGGATAATGGATCACAGCACCCAGCACCCAGAATCCCCATGGAAATTGGGAATTAAAGATGCTGCAGGATCCACCCTCCTGGTTTGTAGCTCATTTTAATGACTGGCACAAGATCTTAGCTTGAATTAAGATCTGATTCCAAACAAAATAGAAAATTTCTATATTCAAAAAAGAAATAATAAATTTTTTTTTAAATAGAGATTTTTTTTGTAAAGAGTCCTTTTGTAGGTTTTGGGTTTTAACATTTATACATAGATTTTTAAAATCTTCCCAGTGTTGGAAAAAAGCTCCTGACTGAAACATACACCCAGAAACCAACCAGAGCAGGTCCCTTCTCTATCAGTGGTTCAGTAAATATTTTATAATGAAATCAGCGTTTCTGCCTCTATTTTCTAACCTAGAAAGGCAATTTTGCATCAGTGAGATGAAGGCAATCAAAAATACCTAAATTCACCCTAAATCCCAGGGGAGGAGAGCCAAGCTCTGGGTAAAGCACCACTCTGGAAAAACAAACATTCACTGATCCAAGACTCCTTTTAATTTATCTCTGCAAACAGAACAAGGTGACTCCCAATTAGGAATTCCAGTTTTAATTCATCCTCACCTGTTGGATTAAGTGGTTATTTTTTATTAAAAAGCCTCACAGTGGAGGAAGAGGTCCCAGTTCTCTGATTTACAAACAGGAAGGCAAATTCCCAACTGAGAGGGTTTGGATAAAAAGAAAAGAGAATTCTGTGAAGGACTCAGTTAATATTTTAAATCACTGTACTGAGATTATTCTCCCATTAAAATGGGAGAATTTTGCATAACCTAATGCAAAAATTGTATTTAATGAGTCCACTGACCCCACCCAGCATTTTCTGACCATGATCCACAGAAATCAGACATGACCTGGAGGTGACCAGGGTGACTTTATCACCAACCCCTGAGCCACTTCATCACTTGGCTGAGCCTCTTTAAACACTGGGATGAAAAGGTGTTTAATTAAAGAAATCCCCAATTAATGATATAGATTAATACCTTTCACTAAGAGCCAACGAGCTCTCAGCTTCCCTTTATTTTTTTTCACTGTGGAAGAAGCAGAGCAGGAGAGATTCCAACTCTTAACTGGTTCATTTATTAAGGACTAATTCTGAAATAATGATGATCAGAGGGATGCTGGCTGTTAAAGAAGGGCATGGAGAGGAGGGAACTGCAATTCAGGATGCAGGGAATTACTCCTAGGAGCAAAAACCATAAATATGAGGAGGAAAACACACACAGGCTGTCAAAAAAGGAACTGCCTGGAGACAAAACAGCTCCACACGGAGGCAGCTGCATTATTCAAACCCTTATCACCAAAGCAGGAGCAGCAGAGGAAACACTGAAGGGAAAAAATAACAAATAACTTGGTAATTAAAGCTGCTTTCTTCCAGGTGAGGAAGTTAAAGGGAGATGTTTAGGAAGTGTGGTGGTGATGTGGAGATGCGAGGATGTCTCTGAGCTTGGAAGATTCCCTGAGGAATCTCTGGGAAAACGACAAATTCACTGACAGAAATCAAACCCAGGGATGAAAAGAAGAAAAAACAGAGCAAAAAAACCTCCAAAAAGTGGGTGTAGGCAAGATCTGTCCACCCCTCAGCCCTCACACTCCAGGCTGGGAATGCAAAACAAACCCTTGGCCTGAAATATTTGGGACTCAAAGCCTGAGTCCAGGATGAGCCAAGGAGACAAATCCTGCCCATATTTTGGGAAAAAATGTTCCTCCTTAAAGGCTGAGTCCAGGATGAGCCAAGGAGACAAATCCTGCCTGTATTTCAGGATATGATGAGAAGAAGAAAAAATAGAGCAAAAAAACCCTTCAAAACGTGGGTGTAGGCAAGATCTGTCCATCCCTCAGCCCTCACACTCTGGGCTGGGAATGCAAAACAAACCCTTGGCCTGAGGTGTTTGGGAGCAGGAAAAGATGTTCCTCCTTAAAGCCTGACTCAAGGATGAGCCAAGGAGACAAATCCTGCCCATATTTTGGGAAAAAATGTTCCTCCTTAAAGGCTGAGTCCAGGATGAGCCAAGGAGACAAATCCTGCCCATATTTTGGGGTATTTGCTCTCCAGCATTTCCCTGCTCCTGGAGGAAGAAGTCTTGGCAAGGCTGAGCTGATCCTGAAAGGCTCTGGGTCACCTTGGGAGTGCAAAATCCACTGCAGCAAAGCATCTCCTGGTGGATGCTGTCCCTGGAGTGTGATTTCTTCAGGGATTTCCCCGTTTCTTACAGATCTGCAGTGGGATCAGAGCCACAAAGAGCCTCAGGCATCACCTCAGAAAGGGGAGAGAGCTGCAGGAATTGCCCATCCCTGATCTCCCAGCTGCACTGAGGAAAATAAACCACTTTAAACCTGAATCAGCTCATTTCCAGACTTGAACCTGAGATACATTTGAACTCCTGACACTGGCAGGATCTCCCAAGCAGCTTGTCAATCCCAGATAAACATCTCCCACACTTCCAGGAGTAAATCATGCTAAAGCAGTGGCCAGTGCAGATATTCCCATGTTCACCTTCCCAAAATGAGTTCCAAGCTGTGCTGGCTGCAGGCATTTCCACACAAAGCACATTGAATTTCCACACATCCTCTGGGGTGAAATTTCACCCCTGAGGAGTAATAATAATAAATAAATAAATAAATAAATAAACCCAAGAGTGTTAAGAGTTTAAATAAATTGTCTGACGTGATTTTGCTTTTATGATAAGGAGGATCTGGGAGCTCCTGGAGGAGCTCAGAGGTTTAAGCAGAATTTGAAGCAATTAAGTTGTTTAAACAAGACACAGACTGTGCAGGTATCTCTGTCTGGTTACAAGTGAAGCACTTTCCCTTCATCAAAGCTTTCCTTTTTCACTTTCAGCACTGAATAAAAATGGGTGGCTGCAGACCAAATGAACAAAAAACACCCCAAAAGAGCATGAAAACAACATTTATCGTGCTAGAAAAGAAAATCTGCAGCAGAAGGTGGAAGATCATTCCCACTGCACTGCCTGGCTGATCCTTCCCATGTATCAAAGGGATCTGAAAGGTGGAATTTCACCCAAATCTTGGAATTCTGGGCTCAGCTGGAGCTTCTGGATGAGCAGCAGCCCTGCCCCTCTCCAGGCAAACACCTTCAGTCTGGTGAGGAATAATAATTCCAGACAGGAGAGGAAGAATTCTGGGCGGAAAAGGAAGAATTCTGGGCAAAGTAGGAATAAACCAGAGTGCATTTGTTGAGGGAATTCCCACATCACTGGCCTGGCTGCTGTGTGAACACACAGAATTCCTGCTCCCTGCTTTGCTGTGCTGCCTTGGAGTCCCTCCCTTCTCCCAGCAAGATTTAAACCCTCACTGAGCAGCAGCTCCTGGTGTTTCTCTGAGCTCAGGGAGAGGTGAGGGACTGATCCCAGCAGAAATACCCAAAAGAGCCATTTATATTTTTGACAGCAGCTTCAGAACAGCCCCATTCATGCACGAGCTGAAGTAATTATTCCCTATAAAGTCCCAGGCATCTCAAATCCCAAGTGAGAGCTTCAGAGCCGTGGCCCGTTATCCACAGCAAGGCTGCTCCCCAAGGAGCAATTGCAGAAAAGGGCTGAGCTCCAGCAGGAATTCTCTCCAAGGCACCAGGACAGCTCCACGCTGCTGCAGAAACCTCAGCAGGAAAGGGATGTTTATTTTAGCAACAAGAAATTGTCTACACTGAGATGATGCCTGGGATGAATGAGGGTTTATAGAATGTGTGAAGAGGCTGAAATCAGCTCATTTCATACAGAAACTCAGCAAGATTCTGCTCCTGGGGATTTTTATTCCCTGCCTCAGCTCTGGGCACTTTTTTTTTTTTTCATTTCCCAGCCCTGAAGCTCCAGTGCTGCCCCTGTCAAATGGTTCTGCCCCACGACAGCGTTAATTGTAATTGCAAATCCAGGCTGGAAAAAGCTGATGGACAAACAGGACAAGAATTATCTGCTGGCACCCAGATAATGGGCAAGGAAAAAAGCAGGGAAAACCTCACAGAAGGCAGTGACATCACTGGCAGCCAATGGGAAACCGCACATTCCCGGCAGCCAGGCAAGGAATTGTTCCCAGATGTTGCAAATCCTTCCTAAAAAACAGAGATAACAGAGCTGGCAGCAGCCACAAGGCAATTCCTGCCACACTCCCAGCTTGCACCAGGCAAAGAGAAGGGAAAAACATTTTAAGCCATTGCAAATTGTATCTTCTTCCACGCGATTTTTTCAAATTGCTCAGTTAAGGACCAACAAAAAAAGCAAAAAGCAGAACTGAGTTAAAAATTTCATTCAGGTAAGCAGTCCCAAAAAAACTCCAAATAAATGATTCCCAGAGAAAAATTATATCTATAATATAATATTCTGTGTTGTGTGTTAGAAAAACAGGACAAATATCAGCTGTTTCTGGTTTGTGTAAATGCATTTACTGTCATTAATTAAGGATTCTAACATACAACTAATGACAGTCTCTGAATTGTTGAAAAAAAAAAAAGATTAACCACTTTAAAAGGCAAAAAGGATTTATAAAGGATTTAAAAGGATTCCTTTCCAAGGAATCCAGGAAGGAGCAGCTCTCTGTCCCGAATTATTCCGTGCTTAAAAAACAACACAAAAACAACAACAACAACAACAAAACCAGCAAAAAAACCACCAAAACACTCAAGAAGAAAAACAAACCCAGCCTGAAATCAAAAGAAGAAGATCTGAGATGCAGAGGAGAAAAACAAGCAGGACACAGGAGGGCTGGGGAGGAAGTTGAAATAGCTAATTAGCAGCAGTGATTTTAATTCCACATTAATCCAGCTGCACAAGGAGTTCTCAGGGCAGCCAAAGCAAAGACTTGCAGATCCTCCCTGGAACATTTTCCCCCTATGGAAATCAGTCCTGCAGATGACACCGAGATCAAAGTTCCCACCTCTGACAAATAGAAGGATTCAAATGTTATTAAAAAAGATGAAAATCTCCCATTTCCAAACGTCAGCCGTGGAAATGACTTCAAAGTGGCCACGGGATCAGCCAGGAGGGGAGGTGTGGGGGGCAGAGGGGGCTCAGCTGTGCTGTGTGCATTCCATTTGCTGGATTTTGAATGTGTGCTGTGGATGTGGAACACGCTGCAGTCATTGCCACGATGCTCACAGATGGGTTTGTGCAAGAATCCCAAGCTGTCTCCCACCAGCTGACAGATTTTATAGCAATGGAGACAAAGAAAGCTCAGGCCCAGTTAAAAAAAAAATAGCTAAGGAAATAACCCTGCCCAAACCACATATTTTTTTTTTTTTCCCCAAAAGGTAAAGCCCCAACTCTGCTATCCCTGGCAGATTTGTGGGCAATTATCTGTTAAGTTCCAGTGAATGGGATATTAAAGAATTGGAAACCGAACAATTAACTTACAGTGAGATTTACATAAAACTCCTCCAGTAATTAGCAGCAAATAGAGGCAGATAAGCCCTGCAATTTTACGGGTGTTAGTGTGGAAAAAGTAATTTGCAATTCATAATGCAGGTCAGACACAGATGTTTCAGCTGATTGCTGAGCTGAGGGAACAGAAGCCCTTGTCAACATCATCTGCAAAAAGTGCATTGTGTGGGCTCCAAAGCAGGATCTGCACAGAAATTTGGGAGCAGGATGAGGGGTGGGAAGGGACGGAAGAGCCCAAATTTTGAAGGAATAGATCCAGCACAACTTTGTACAATCTGTGCTGGCTCTGCTGAACTGGATGGGTTTAGAACTCACCCTGAGCAGCATAAAAAATGTGGTACAGCACACAAAAAAGGCTCCACTAATACCCCCAGATAATGAATTTAAACCACACATCTAAATTTTGCTTTTAGATCTTTGCTGCAGCACCATTCCCTACCAGAGGCCTGGCCAGTGACTCCAACAGAGCTGATTTTTGTGAGGGAGAGGGAGAGGAGAGAGAGAGAGGAGAGAGAGAGAGGAGAGAGGAGAGAGGAGAGAGGAGAGAGGAGAGAGGAGAGAGGAGAGAGGAGAGAAGAGAGGAGAGAGGAGAGCCAGGTCAGGGATGCAGAGGACAACCTGGATATTGAATTAATTGAGTATTTAATTAATATTTACCAGCTCAGCATGGGAGAAAGGGGCAGAAGCAGGGAGGGGATGGCCCTGAGGAGCAAACACAGGGCAGGTGCTGCACAGGAGGAGGAAAGGGGATCTCAGGATGAATTTGCTCTCCTGCCAGGAGCTGCCATCAATCCCCACCCCTCTGCTGCTCACACAGACGCTGCTCTCAGGCCATGGCAGCACAAATCCCATCTCCATTTTCATCCCCCCCTGTTTTCTCTGCAGCCTTTGGGACTCTCTCTTCCGCTCGTTACTCACACATGAAATCCCTTTTTGTCCCGTCCGTTCCCACCCCGCCGGAGCCCCACGCTCAGGCCCCCCAGTAATCCTTGGATTGAGGACAAAAACAGCACCAGCAACACCCAGAGCTCAGGGGCATCCTGAGAGCAGCAAATTCAGCAGCACGGAGCCCTCCAGCCAAATCCAGCCCCTCAGAGCATCCAGGGGCCACCAGGATGGATGTTCCTGCTGGAGGAGTTATCCCCATCCCACATCCAGTTCCCAAGTAAGAACGGACACAACCTCATTAGAAAAGGACTTTGTGCTGTCTCCAGATGGCTCTCAAACATTTCTCTGTTTATTTGTTGGTTTAAACATCAGTTGGATTCTCTAAAGCCAATGGTTTTATTCCTTTGACAACCAATTTACTCATCCAGGGAATCTTTTTTCCTGGAGGCAATTGGTGCTCGTTCCTTTCCCTGAGCATCACCCAGAATCAGAATTAGATCAGAATAGCAGCTTTAAATCAAAATAACTCTGCTTTAAAATGCTCCTCCGTTCCCAAACCAAGGCATTTTGGTGCCTGCTGAGTGGAAATGCATGGCTGAGTTCTTGGAAAAGCTCTGTTAGTCACAGTGCTTCTTAGTCAGCTACTGCTGATGAGGCAAAAGGTTGGAGAACAAAGGTAAAGAAACAGGTATGGGGATCCTAAAAATAAAGGAAAAAAGCAGCTTTTCCTTCTGAACACAGTTCCCAGCAACAACCCAGCTGACTTTGGACAGCACAGCCTGAAAATCCCAATTTTTAAGACCTTAATTTAATACAGAATCCAGTAACTGCATTTGGGTGTGCGTGGGAGGACCGAGCTTTAAGCTCAGCTTTACAAAGCCACGTGTTTTGCTTGCCTAACATTAAAAACCTGTTGGGACTACCCAGCTGCCAGAGTGTGAGTGGCCTGAAATGAAAAGCAATCAATAGAGCAGGAAGGAGTGGCTGATATCGAGCGAGCTCAGCATTTGCAGCTGCTCAGAGCCCAGCAGGGGCTGTCCCTGCTGATGCACCAGGAATCCCTGCTCCAGAAGCATCTCCCAATCAAAGTCAGGTTTAAAAGCCACACTTTGCACTTCTCCTTGCACGAGGTTGGAGTGCACACACGCAGGGAACAGCAGGCAATCCATTCTGGGTTTGATTTTGGATGTTATTTCCATGTAATCCTGCCCACAAGAAGCCAGGCTGAGAAACTTCAAGTTACTCAGCAGGCAGCAAATGTCCTTATCCTGTAAGACTCCAAAGTCTGGGCTACTGGAATATTTTAAGGGCTAAAAGAGTTTAAATATTTAAAGTCGTAAGAAATGGGAGCAAGATTTTCAACTCCTAAAATCAGCACAGGAATGGGGAAAGAGATGGAGACAAAGCTGCTCATTCCACCTAAAAATTCCAAGTAGCCTCAGTTGTTCAGCTGGAAAAACTCCTCTAAACCTACTTTACTTTTCCTTGTGTACCTTCATCCCAGCAAAATCAGGATCCAAACATGGATCCAAGCATTTATTCCATGCTGAAAATCTGTTCCCAATGTCTTCAATATCATTGAAATTTATACCTTTTAAAATTTAGACCTTTTTTAATTTACCTTTTTAATTTGAGATTCAAGGTCCTTCTAAAAATCAGGATCCAGTACCAAACAACAGACTGACACACACAAAATCCAACATACCCAGGACACCACTCTTCCATTGAAGCAAGGCAGCTTTGCATTGTCATCTGAGATCTCTTCCTTCACCACCCTGGAAGAGAAAAAAAAAATGACAACATGAAGAAAAGGAGGAGTTTGGAATCACATCAGATCAGAAGGGACAGTGGTTTTCTCAAATTGTCCAGGGAAAATACAATTTTTTTGTTAAGATGTTGGTAGCAGCAGGTGTTCTGTGTTTAAAGAATGTGTGACTGTGGGAAGTGAGTAAACAAATCAAAATAAAGGGTAAAAGAACAACTTTCCAGACATCCACCCCAAACTGGGAGGCGCAAAAGTGATTTCCAGGATTTTCCCATTTTGGGGGAATTAAAGGCCTTTAAAGATCTGATGGGGACTGAAATCCCCCCTGTGCTCTGCAGCCTCTGGGTCACAGATCACACATTTGCAGCAGAAAAAGGTTTCTGGCCTCAAATTCACTGCAGAACAGACATGAACTTGTTTTGGACAATCTCAAGCCTGGATTCTGGTCAAATTCCATCCAAATGTGAGGATCCACAAGCACATTTCCCTTTATTTATGTTTTTGTCTTGTTGCTGTGTGAAGAAAAACCACAACGACCACAAAAGCAACTCCCTGGGAATAAAACAGAGTCCTGTTGTGGGGGATTGGTGAGGAGGGAGAAGAGAAGAGCAAATGGACAATTTCTTTTGCAAAATCACAAATAAAAAACTCCACCACTAACGCCTGCATTCCCACATATTTTAAGGAATGAGCTCCCTCTTTTCTTTTCTCTCCACGTTTATTTGCATTGTTAATGGCTGGCAGGGCAGTATCAGGCAACCTTCACTCCTTTTTTTCTATCACTGGAAAGAAAAAACGTTGTAAAATATTCACTTAATTCCTAAAACATCTGTCCTGCCTTCATCTTTTGGCAGCAGGAACCAGATCATATGATTCCATTATTGGTTTTAGTCATTTATGCTCGGACTCCAAGGAGACAATTAAGGGAAAAGCAGAAACTCAGGGCTTTAAAAAGCTTTGACAATTGAGTGAAGCTCTCAGACCTGTAATTCTGGAGCTGCAAAGCCAGGATTTCAACACTCTCCTGCATCTCCAGCCCCAATGGACAGACTGGAATCCAGGAATTATCCAGGGAGTCCTGCAGGGAACACTCACTCAGCAGAGCTCCAGCTGCTGGATCAGCAGGGAAAGATGCTGCAATCGTTTTTTCTGGGCCTTTGAAAGGGCAGGATCTGCAGGAAATGACACTCTGGGCATCCCAGAAATCCCAGGAGAGAATTTCTGTGCTGAGAAAAAAATCCTGGGCAGAATTTCTGCACTTGGCTTTAGGATTCAGGCATTAAAACAAAATCCTGGGCAAAATTTCTGCATTTGGCTTAAGGATTCAAGCAAAAATTATACATAGAATTTCTGCACTTGGCTTTAGGATTCAGGCAAAAATCAGGCATTAAAACAAAATCCTGGGCAAAATTTCTGCACTTGGCTTTAGGATTCAGGCAAAAATCCCAGGCAGAATTTCTGGGCTTGGCTTTAGGATTCAGGCAAAAATCAGGCATTAAAACAAAATCCTGGGCAGAATTTCTGCATTTGGTTTTAGGATTCGGGCAAAAATTGTACATAGAATTTCTGCACTTGGCTTTAAGAGTCAGGCAAAAATCAGGCATTAAAACAAACTCCTGGGCAGGAATTTCTGCATTTGGCTTTAGGATTTGGGCAAAACCCAGGCATTTAAACCTGCTCTGAATGTGAGGTTCTGTGCAGAGCACAGGCTCAGGGGACTGCCTGAACCTGACCCAGGCAGGAGCTCCCTGGAATGAATTCCGCACTGACCGGTTCAGCCGCCCTCGTGATGGAGAAGGAGCAGGAGCTCCCTGGACCCACCAGGACAAACCCAGCCCTCGCTGCAGCTGAAGGGAACAACTTCCAGATCTGTTGCAACTTGAACTACTAAATATAGCCCTGAGCTATGAGGCAAGAGAATGACAGAGTGTAATTCCCAGCTTGCTCTGGGGAGCCACAGGCAGTGCCAAGAACATCAAAGAGGGCAGCAGCCGCTCGCTGCAAATATTGCTGCTTTACAAATCTTTATTTGTAATAAAGAGGAGTTTCCTTTCAATCCTCAGCAAGGAGAGAAGGCAGAAAGGAGGGAGAGGAGTGGCTGAAGCCTTTGCTTCAGTCTGAGGCCAACTTTGCAAAAAGGAGATGCTGTGTGCATGGATGTGGAAGGGAGGGCAGAGGGAGCACACGGAATATTTGGAATTAATACGCAGCAGCTGGAGAGCAGGGTGGAGATCGAAGTTCACAACCCAGAACAGCATGGCAAAGAAAAAGAGGTGATTTCTCCCAGAGACCGCATTCTGAGGTGAAGAATATTGCAATCCAAGCCAGCACAGCAAGGGAAAAAAGGTGATTTCCCCCAGACATCTCTTCCTAAGAGGAAGAATATTCCGACCCAAGCCAGCATGGCAAGGAAAAAAAGTGATTTCTCCCAGAGATCTCTTGCTGAGGTGAAGAATATTCCAATCCAAAACAGCATGGAAGGAATAAGAGGTGATTTCTCCCAAAAACCTCTTCCTAAGGTGAGGAATATTCCAACCCAAAAGAGCATAGTAAGGAAAAAAAGGTGATTTTTTCCCAGACATCTCTTCCTAAGAGGAAGAATATTCCAACCCAAGCCAGCATGGCAAGGAGAAAAAGGTGATTTCTGCCAGAGATCTCTTGCAGAGGTGAAGAATATTCCAACCCAAAAGAGCACAGCAAGGGAAAAAAGGTGATTTTTCTTAGAGATCTCTTGCTGAGGTGAGGAATATTCCAACCCAAGCCAGCACAGCAAGGAAAAAAGGTGATTTTTCCCAGACACCTCTTCCTAAGAGGAAGAATGTTCCAACCCAAGCCAGCATAGCAAGGAGAAAAAGGATTTCTGCCAGAGATCTCTTGCAGAGGTGAAGAATATTCCAACCCAAACCTGCACAGCAAGGAAAAAAAAGGTGATTTTTCTTAGAGATCTCTTGCTGAGGTGAGGAATATTCCAACCCAAGCCAGCACAGCAAGGAAAAAAGGTGATTTTTCCCAGACACCTCTTCCTAAGAGGAAGAATGTTCCAACCCAAGCCAGCATAGCAAGGAGAAAAAGGATTTCTGCCAGAGATCTCTTGCAGAGGTGAAGAATATTCCAACCCAAACCTGCACAGCAAGGAAAAAAAAGGTGATTTTTCTTAGAGATCTCTTGCTGAGGTGAGGAATATTCCAACCCAAGCCAGCACAGCAAGGAAAAAAGGTGATTTTTCCCAGACACCTCTTCCTAAGAGGAAGAATGTTCCAACCCAAGCCAGCATAGCAAGGAGAAAAAGGATTTCTGCCAGAGATCTCTTGCAGAGGTGAAGAATATTCCAACCCAAACCTGCACAGCAAGGAAAAAAAAGGTGATTTTTCTTAGAGATCTCTTGCTGAGGTGAGGAATATTCCAACCCAAGCCAGCACAGCAAGGAAAAAAGGTGATTTTTCCCAGACACCTCTTCCTAAGAGGAAGAATGTTCCAACCCAAGCCAGCATAGCAAGGAGAAAAAGGATTTCTGCCAGAGATCTCTTGCAGAGGTGAAGAATATTCCAACCCAAACCTGCACAGCAAGGAAAAAAAAGGTGATTTTTCTTAGAGATCTCTTGCTGAGGTGAGGAATATTCCAACCCAAGCCAGCACAGCAAGGAAAAAAGGTGATTTTTCCCAGACACCTCTTCCTAAGAGGAAGAATGTTCCAACCCAAGCCAGCATGGCAAGGAGAAAAACGTGATTTCTGCCAGAGATCTCTTCCAGAGGTGAAGAATATTCCAACCCAAAAGAGCACAGCAAGGGAAAAAGGTGATTTTTCTTAGAGACCTCATCCTGAGGTGAAAAATATTCCGACGCAAACCTGCATGGCAGGGGGAAAAAAAGTGATTTCTGCCAGAGATCTCCTGCTGAGGTGAAGAATATTCCAATCCAAAACAGCATGGAAGGAATAAGAGGTGATTTCTCCCAAAAACCTCTTCCTAAGGTGAAGAATATTCCAACCCAAACATGCATAGCAAGGAAAAAAAGGTGATTTCTCCCAGAGATCTCTTCCAGAGGTGAAGAATATTGGCACTGGATGTGGTTCACTCTGGAGATAAACCCCCAGAGCTCTCCAAGTGATGATTGTTAATGGACTCCTTGATCCAGAACGAGACCAAAGCCCATCTGACAGCAAGGCCCAGCAAAGGGGATGTTTATCCCCTCTCAGAAAAGGGGGTTTTTATCTCCCAGGTCAGATCCTGCTGCTGGCAGCCCCGTGCCTGTGTGAGGTTGGGAGGCACAGAGCTCCTGTCCCAGCACACAGAGCTCCTGTTCCACTGGGGCTCTCTGGGTCAGGGAGAGGAGAGCAAACAAACACCTGGCCACAAAGGTTCACTCAGAGAACAAAAGTGACACTTCCAGGTCACAGCAGCTCTGCCTGCCTGGCTCTCACTCCACACGTTTTCCCCTTGCAGAGGGAAAGCACAGCACAGCAACAATTCAGAGATCTTCCTTCAATAGTCACAGACTTGCAGCATCTCCCTCTTTACTGCACTCCAGGAAAATCTCCGTGCACAAAATATCCTTTAATTAATCCTTCAAATGCATCTACCAGGTGGAAGGAAGGTAAAAACTCAGGGGAGCAGCTCAGCCAAGGTCACATCAGAGAGAAATCATGAAAAATACCCCCAAATACTCTTTACCCCCAAGCACCTGCTCTACCCCATCAGCAACACCCCCACATCCAGGAATATCTGCAAAAAAGGGTGAGGAAATGTGGGGAAGGAGAGGAGGGAACAGCTCCACGAGCTCACATCCTCTGCTTTATTTGACTTTGGGAGATTTAAGCACTAATTACTAAATGAAACAATCAGTGCTGGGAGCAGCCCCTCCCTCCTCTGCCTTCCTGCAATTGTGTCTGGATCCTCTGGCTTTCCTACACAAAAAGGTGTTTGTGCCTTTCCCAAACCCGGCCCTGCTCACCCTCACACCTCACCTGGTTCTGGGACAGGTTACCCTCCCAGAATCCTGAATTTTTGTTTTCTTCCAGAGAAGATTTTAGCCAGAAAACCAAGGATTGTTGAGGCTTAGCCTCCCTCTGATGGCCCTGCCAAGCTGATTCCACATGAACTGGGATTTACCTGATTCCATCTGAACCCCACAAACCTCTGATGGCTCTGATTCATTAGCACGGAGATAATTGGCTGTTAATTTGGGTTTGATAGTGCTGCATTCTGGTTGCATCATGCATGCCTGGCACAGGCTGCATTCTCCACCATCAGCTGGGTGATTTTTCATTCTGCTCTGAAAACTGAGGTTAACGAGGAAATTCTCCTTTCCCTCCAACACCACAGACTGGGAAATGCAGGGTTGAGACAGATTTATTCCAGGTTAATGTGCACCATGACACAAACAGAGCATCTTAATGTCCTTTAGCACCAGATTAATCCCACCTTATCACTGGGATCGTAATCAAGTCTCTCCTTAATTGTCCTTTACTGATGGGAAAAGGGGAGAGAAGCTTCGTTCATTATGAACTTGTGTGGAAATCCTTAGAGAGAAGGCAAAGGAATTAAAGCTCTTTGTGCTAAATGTACCTTTGATTATTCCTGTCACCTCCAAGGCAGGTAGGAGATTATTCACACTTTAGTTTTCATTCACAGAATCAGGTTGGCTGGAAGATAAATCCAGGTTTCATCTAACCCAGCCCTCACAGAGGGTTTAGGTTGCTCAGGGCCAAGTTTTGAGCATCTCTAAGGATGGATCTTCCACAATCTCTTTGGACAATCTGATTCTTTATGAAGCAGCAGTTTTCCAAAAAGCCATTCCAATTAGCAAAACCAGAAGTAATCACATAATAGCAATTACTCAACTGGCATCGAAGGCTGCAGCTCTAAAAATAGTCTGGCTGGAGCTGATTAACACTTCAGGGTGAATCTTTAATGAAGAATTCCAATTTCAGGATTTTTACAGCTGAGGCCACAGCCCTGAGAGCCTTTCCCACCATCCCAGTGCAGGGAAAGGAATGAAAATAAAGCCCCACGCTGAATTTCCAGGGATAAACGCTGGAATAGAATGGTTTTTTTCTGGAAATAAGAAAGAGGGAAGGAGAGAAATGCCTTTGATGAGCAGGAGCTGTGCAGGATCTGCACGAGAGCCTCAGATCTTGTGAGCACCCTGCAGAGCTGCCAGGCAGGAATTGTGTGGCACCATTCCCTCTCCTCCTCCAGGCTCATGCCAATCACTCCTCAAAACCCCACAGAGCCACGACACAACCAGAATTTTCCTTTTTCCAGGTTTGTATTCCTAAATAACGCTGCCAACGCTTTGCCTTTCCACGCAGGCTCCTGTTGTACTGTCAGACACAAAAGAAACACGCAGATTTTAGCAGGAAGTCAGGACTACTTAGGCAGGACTAGAAAGGAGGGTTTGCTTTTTTTATTTATTCATTTTTATATTTTTCTTAAGACAACCGTGGATTGGTCAATGAGGTTACCACCTCTGCCATTCCACGGGATAATAACACAGTTTATCATCTTTCTCCACCTTAAAAGAATGAAAAACAATCTAAAACTTTAAAACAATCTAGACCAGTTAAAAAAACACAGACTGTGTTTCTAAAACATACATGAGAAATTCTACTACTAAAATAAAACATAAAACACTACAAAACCCAAACCAACAGGCTCCCACGTAAACCTGTCAAAAATGGGTACGATTTTTCTGCCCAAACCTGTGACAGAAATGACACACCCAAAGTGACACAACTGTGGAGTGAAACCCTCCTCAAAACACTCTTCAAACAAAGACCTGCAGCTCCAGTGCAAACCAGCTCCTTCTCAGGGTTTCGACAGAAATTGTAGCAGAACCTGCGTGCAGCCAGTGCTGGGCAAGTCCCCTCTTCACACACAGGTGACAAACACATCAAAAACCACTTTTTCTCCATTGATGGAACAGCTGCTGCTCTGTCTTGTGTTCTTCTTAACCCTTTAAAAAATCCAAACCCTCACCCTGAGTCTGCAATTAGCAGTTAATGATCCATGTGTTTATACCCTGGTTATCCTGTGCCACATCTCATCTGCAGCACCACACCAAACACTCACAGGATTCCCTCTTCCCTGGCTTCTCCACTCCACCTTTACTCCTGCAGGCACATCCAGCACTTTGCCATGCCAGGGATAATCCATCATCTTCCAGGAGAACTGCAGAGAGCTTTGGGCACCTTGACACTGAGCTAAGCTTAAGTATAGGAATGCTGCAAGAATTATTGTGCTCCCCAGGAGAGAATCAAACACAAAGCTTCACTTTTTATGGCAATGAGTTGGGATTTGAGGACAACTCAATTTATTTAGGCTCTGCCCTGGCACCATGGGCTGTGAGACCTCAGGGGGGTGAGCTGGCACATCTCACTGCAGGAAAACTTCGGAATCTCCAGCTGAAAACTTCCTTGGAATGTTCAGGACAGACACTTGGAGCAGCACAAAGCCTCCTTACTTGGTGAGGGAAGGCAGGAGTCCTGCTGAAGAACACGAACCCAAAAAGAACGACAGGAGGGAGGGAGGGAGGGAAGCAGAGATTCCTGTGTGACTCTGAAAGGACAATTTTGATGCCCAGTTTTGCCCTGTGCATCACACCCCTGATGCCGTTTGCTCTCTGCCTTTTTTCTTTTCTATGTTCTCTGTACTCTTTGCACACATATTTGTAGCTCTGTTCCTATTGTATTCATAGCTGGTTTTTCCAGTGCTTTTCCATGCTCTTTCCCGAAGCAGAAAGACAAAACAAATTCCAGAGCTCCAAGCCCTGGAGGGTACAAGGCCCTGTCCTATCTCGGTTCTTGCTGGGAACCAAGGCCCAGAACAATTCTGAGGTGCATTTTCATCAGGAAAGCCCAGCCAGTGCTGAGAGGGGCTCCAGAGAAGGGGCTGCACCTGGGGGGAAATTGAACCACCACTTGATCCTAATTGGTGCTTTTAATCAATTCTGCTAATTTCCTAAAAGCTATAAATATGTACTCACCCCTGGAGGGGCTGGGCTTTTATGGACACCTTTCCATAACTGCTCCTGAAGACCTTCACAATAAAGATCCCCTTTTCTATCCCCTCCTTGCTAAAATGATCTCGAGTTTCTTTTCCAGGTTGGGGGGAAAGGAACACCCCGAGGCCCTGGCAGCTCTCAGCTCTGCCCCAGGGACTCCTTCCAAAAAGCTCCACGTGTTTCCAACCAACTGCAGCTTGGGCTGCCAGCCCAGCTCTGCCTCATCCTCCCATTTCAGCTCAGCCCCGAGCCACAAATTCTGCCCCATTCCCTCCAAAGGGGCTCCAAACACGCTGCACTTTGCAGGAATTGCTTCGAAATGCATGATTTTAAAATCTTTATGAGTGGCTGTCCAAGAGCAGTGGCACGCAGGGAAGAGGATTTGCTTCTCTGCTCCTTCATGAACAATATTTCAACAGCTGTGCTGTGCTCAAGGTGTGAAAATCTCGCTAAAATACAGATATTTGTGGCATTTCAATTGAGATCTACAGAAATGAGGCTGCTTTGATTGTAGCACTGCTAGACACAACTGGGCATGGTGTTATGCTCCACTCCATGCCCAGCTAAGCTAGAAAAAATATTATTCTTAATTATGTGCACAGAGGAGCTGAGGAAATGGGTGATTTTGAGAGTCCTAAGGTCTTAAAAATGTCTTTTCCTCAATTCTTTTCCTCAATTTCCTTCCCTCAGTTTCCTCAGAAGGGGTTTGGACTAGAACTGGGCAAAGCAAGCAAAGCATTTTAGCCACACTGACACTCTCCTGCCTTTTCTCTCAGTTCCCTTTTTTCCTCTGCTCTCTGTATTATTTAGTAAATGATTGATGTGCCTGTATTTCAATCTCACAGGTGTTAATGAATCTCTTCTTGCAGCTGTCCCAAGGGACAGACACATCTCTGCCACAAAAACAGGGAAGTCACAGTACAAAGGGACAGGTCAGCACAATCCTGACCTGAACCCAGATTTCCAATGCCTGAGTTACAGAACAATAAATATTAACAAGCCCCCACAAAATGAAGCAGTTCTTGAAAACAGCTTAGGGAGAAAAAAATCACTGTAAAAGCAGCGAGCTGCTGGTGGAATGCCAGGTTCAAACAGCTGGCTGGGATTTGGGTTCCCCAGGGTGCAATTATCCTCCAAACTCCAGGGCAGGACACTCAGAACAGCACTCAGGGATGTCAGATCAGCAGGGTGGGAATCCAGGGCTCTGCAGGTCCTGACCTCGCAGTGAGAGCTGCTCCTGGAGGTGCTAGGGCTCCAAAAAAGCATCCAAGGGCACCTCCCCCAGCCAGTTTGGGAGCTGGGAATTGAAAAAGCAAAGTTCAAGATGCTTTTAGGGGCTCATCAGCATCCTCCAGACTCATGGATACCCAGCAGGAGATGCTGCACAACTTCTGGGTGCAATTATTCTCCAAACTCCAGGGCAGGACACTC
The DNA here is from genome assembly GCA_034509425.1 of Eopsaltria australis. Classification (NCBI taxonomy): domain Eukaryota; kingdom Metazoa; phylum Chordata; class Aves; order Passeriformes; family Petroicidae; genus Eopsaltria; species Eopsaltria australis. The sequence continues at coordinate 85,658 of JAVTVJ010001956.1, read as the reverse complement.
GGAACAGCACTCAGGGATGTCACTCTGGGCAGGGATGAGCAGGGTGAGAATCCAGGGCTCTGCAGATCCTGACCTGGAGGTGCTCAGGGCTCTGAAAAAGCATCCAAGGGCATTTCCCCCAGCCAGTTTGGGAGCTGGGAGTTGAAATCCAAAGTTCAGGATGCTTTTAGGGGCTCATCAGCATCTTCCAGCCCCACTGATACCAAGCAGGAGATGCTGCAGAATTTCTGGGTGCAATTACCCTCAAAATTCCGGGGCAGGACACTCAGAACAGCACTCAGGGATGTCACTCTGGGCAGGGATGAGCAGGGTGGGAATGCAGGGCTCTGCAGGTCCTGACCTGGAGGTGCTCAGGGCTCCGAAAAAACATCCAAAGGCTCTTCCCCCAGCCAGTTTGGGAGCTGGGAATTGAAATTCAAAGTTCAAGATGCTTTTAGGGGCTCATCAGCATCCTCCAGACTCATGGATACCCAGCAGGAGATGCTGCACAACTTCTGAGTGCACTGAACGTTCCACCTGCCAAATATTCCCAATAAAATCTCCGTTTCTGTGCGAGGGAGCTTGGATTTTGGCAACAAACCCTCCCTCAGCACAGACATGAACAGGAAATCCTTTTAGCTGTGCTTCCAGTCCTTTTGGAGTTATCTGGGGAGCTCTAAGAGCTCCATGAATTCCCAAATGTCAAGGGATAACTTTAATTTACAAACTCACCCACTACTCTGGGACCCCCAGCCAGAAGGGTGTGGATACCTCAGCTTGAGCCTGGAATTCATCTGCTCAAAATCCAAACATTTCAAGGTGCTAAACCCAACTCAATTTTATTTTTAAATAATTAGGTTTTCATCTAAAAAGATGCTTTCTGAATCTTAATGCCTGGGGTGACAAAAAGCCCTCAGACACAGCCAGATCCTCATTTCAGAAAATGAGTGTTTGTCTTAATTTTGCAAAAATTTAATGCCCACCTTCAGCATCAGCCATATAAAGGAGACAGGTGCCAATCCTGCTGATGGAAAAGGAAGGAGAAGAAGAGATTTTCCTGTAAAATTGTGGAGGAAAGGTGCAATCAAACTAAAAATGGTGATTCTGGAGCTGGAGCTGTCCTTCAGGAATCAACAAACTCCAGGAATGAGTCAAAGGGCTATGTGGAATATCACATTTTCCATCAATTCACTGCTCCTAGCATGGAATGGAGGTGAAGATCACTCACTGAGGGCCAGCAGAAGGACCATGAGCTGCCTGAAAATCTGTCCTCACTCTTCACTTTTTGGTCAGAATGATTTTCAGTCCTCCACAAGGAAAGCACGAAAGAATCGAGTCCAACCTTAGAAAATGGAATATTTTTTCCAATCAGCTAAAAGTGAGTTTATTTCTACCATCCTAAGCCTGGCAGCAACCCCAGACCTCTCATTCCAACTGTTCAATTCCTAATTCCAACTGCTCAGTTCCTTTCCAATAAAGCTGTCACACAGCCACGACAAACTCAGTGCCAAACACCACAAACCAAGAAATGCTGAACACACTCGGAGTGGGCAAGATAAGAATCAGTTCTTATTCCTCCGTCAAACTCCTTTTGTGCTCTCTTGAAAGCACCTCATTAAAATAATAAAGCTGGGGCAAAAAGTAGCCACAAGTGTTAATCAATCGCTCCCAGGAATATTATTTACGGATAATTCCAGATGAATTCCAGGAATGACCACATTATCCACCAGATCCTTGGGAGAGAAAACAAAGTGTTCATGAATTTATTTAATATGGTCCCCGTGCAGGAAGCTCCAACACTTCTTAGAGGTAATATCTGCCTCCCCCCCCCCAGGTTATTTGTCTAGACATATTTTAATTAAATGGCATAATTCTGGTCACCGATGTGGCGAGAATGATTGAGTTTAGTTTAACAAGAATGATTTAGTTCAGTTTAACAAGAGTGATTTAGTTTAGTTTAGCAAGAGTGATTTAGTTTAGTTGAACAAGAATTATTTAGTTTAGTTTAACAAGAGTGATTTAGCTTAGTTTAACAGGAATGATTGAGTTTAGTTTAACAAGAGTGATTTAGTTCAGGTGAACAAGGTTCCTTCCACAAGTCCATGACAAGGCAGGGGATGTGACAGCCCCTGCTGCCTCCAGCCCTGGAGAAAATGCAGGTACAAAAGTGGAGTCAAACACCTCTGTCACCTTCCAAACACACCCAGAATTACACAGAACACCCTAAAAAAATCCTTTATTCTGTGGGTAGAACTGGTATCCCCAGACCAGCAAAATTAACCTCAATACTCTCATCAGAATTAGTTATTAATTATTGAAGAACTTGAATCAGGCCCTTTGGGAGCAATGAGAAAGAAGTGAACACCCTGTGAGAGCTGGGACCCCAAAGCAGCGAAATTTACCCCAGCACACTCATTAAACCATTAATTAATTACTCTGGAAATGCCATTCCAGTGGCAAAGCAGCCCAAATTTGTTTTTGGGTTGGACATCTCCAACTGTTTTCCTCACAAAAGGATGGATGGTACCCTACAAAATCCAGACAAATATATTGGTCAGGATAATCACAATTCATGATTAATTATTGAAGAGTTTGAATCAACTCCATTCCTTTGGGAGCAATGAGCAAGAAGTGAAAACCCTCAGAAAGCTGGGACCCCAAAGCAGCAAAATTCACCCCAGCACACTCATGAAACCATTAATTAATTACTCTGGAAATGCCATTCCAGTGGCAAGGGCGACCCAAATTTGCTTTTGCGATAATTGAGGAGTGAAAAGATGGGAAAAAGCAGAGCCTGGATATCAAAGCTTTCCATGCAGAAACAGGATGGAGAAGGAAATCTTTTCTCTTGGTGCTGGAAGAGCTGAAGGCTGAAGGAAATCCAACCACCCTTCCCTGCAACGCAGAAATTCTCCACATTCCTTTTCCCCCAGTCAGTTCTTTGCACATCCCAGAATTCCCAGAATTTCCAGCAAGCCTCCAAGGACAGCCCAGGAGGGTCAGAACAGGAACCCAGCTCATGTTCCAGCTGTTCCACACATGGCCTGGGCAGTTTTTGTGGACAAATCCCTCTGGAATGCAGATCACAGGATAAAATTGTGGTGTTTGACTTTGGAAATTTGGTTTTCCACAAGGGAACTCCAGCTCCAGGCTCAGCCAGAACCCTCCAAAATTCCCTGGGACAGCAACACTGCAGGAAACTCCTCATGTCATGAAAAACTGGGTCCAGACCTCCTGCCTTCAGACCAGGTAATAAATTCCACCCACACTGCAACTTCAAAGTCTAACTGGACCTACGAGTTTGTTTAGGCCTTAAAAGAGAGATTCCCAGCCTGTCACAAAATCCCAAGTCAGATAGAAATTACGGAACAGGCAGTTTCTGGATCTGTGTCCCCATGGGATTGTGGTCACTCTTTAGAGATTCTCACCTCACAGAGTGAAAAATCTGTGTTTTCACCACGGGAAAGGATTTCCAGCAGAGAAATTAAACCAGTCCTTGGTAGTAAATGCAATCCCCCAGCCCCACGTTCATGTTTAGGCATGGGTTTGGGATTTCAAGCTACACTACAACACATTTTCAAACAAAATCTGTTATTTCACTAAGAAAAATAGCAATGATAGCACAGGGCTGATGGATTCAATTGTCCTGATAAAAATGGATAATCCAACCTCCCTCATTGCAGGAGGGGCCCCTTCAGTGCAGAACTGGTAAGAGAAATACAGATATTATTTCATTCATTATTGTGCTCCTGGAGAACAATGAACAACCAGTGCTCAGGGACTCACTTGGGTACCTGACACAGATCTTGGAGTTCTTTAGAATTTGTCCAAATTATTCTTGTTCAGAGCACCCTGAATCCAGCAGGACACAGGAATTCTGTTTTCCAGGGGGATCACAAGCTTTGCCATCAATCACCAACTCCTCATTCCTCATCCAACAAGACACATTTACCAACAGCTTTTACAGGCACTCTTTTAAGGGAAATAAAAATTATTTAGGTCTGAAATCCCAAATCATTCAACTGAGACTTTCAAAAACTGCCACCAAGAAATGGTGCTCCTCCAAATATTCCTCATGGAAACATTATCCAGGAGCTGGAAAAACACCCAGGGAGAGCTGGTTCTGGGAGGGGCCCCATGGAAATGTTCACCTGCCCAGCTCTGCCTGTTTGGTTCCCCACCTCCCACTCTTAAAAGTCATTTCAGCACCTGAGAGAAACAGCTCAGATAAAAGGGGCTGGGATTTTGTGCATCACAGGCACAGAACTGAACCTTTTCCATATGTAAAAGGAGAGCAAAATGCAAAATTTCATTCCAAACCTGCCCCAGCCCAGCTGCATTTGACTTCTAAATGAGAATTTCATGGAATCCCAGAAGGGTTTGGGATGGAAGGGACTTGAAAACTCATCCCAGCCCTGGGCAGAGACACCTTCCACTGTCCCAGGTTTCTCCAAGCCCTGTCCAACCTGGCCTTGGACACTTCCAGAGATGGGACAAGCACAGGTTTTTTAGGAAATCTGTGCCAGGGCTTCTCTACCCTCCCAGGGAAGAATTCCTCTCCAAAATCCCATCTAAACCCCCCCTCTGTTTCTCTGAAACCACTTCCTCTTGTCCTGTCACTCCGTGCTCTCATAAATTTTTGTCAACCTGCTGCTTGTAGCTTTAAATACCGAACCCAACAGGACTTTGCCCTTCATTTTCCAGTGTATTAATGAGGGAGAAAGCGGGGAAATGCGGGGCCTCTTTATCACTTTTAACGAACAAATTCACCCCAAGAAGGCTGAGCTTGAAACTGGGGAGAAATTTGAAATTTTCTCTATTTGTGGAGTTGCTAGAGTTGCAATGCCAGGCTGGATTTCTGTGTCCTAGACTGGATTTCTGGATATCAGGCTGGATTTCTGGATATCTTCTGGATTTCTGGATACCAGGCTGGATTTCTGGATATCTTCTGGATTTCGGGATATCAGGCTGGATTTCTGGATATCTTCTGGATTTCAGGATATCAGGCTGGATTTCTGGATATCTTCTGTGTTTCTGGGTATCAGGCTGGATTTCTGGATATCTTCTGGATTTCTGGATATCTTTATTTCTGGATGTCTTCTGGATTTCTGGATATCTTTATTTCTGGATATCTTCTGGATATCTTCTGGATTTCTGGATATCAGGCTGGATTTCTGGATATCTTCTGTATTTCTGGATATCTTCTGTATTTCTGGAGATCTTTATTTCTGGATATCTTCTGGATTTCTGGATATCTTCTGGATTTCTGGGTATCAGGCTGGATTTCTGGATATCAGACTTTATTTCTGTGTTTATTCCTGTGTCCTGCTCAGCCTGGGACACACAGCAGAGCTGCAGAACATTTCTCCCAAATCCCATCAGAGCAGCAAAAGCCATTTGCCACATCAAATTCAAACGAATGGGAAGAGCCCAAAGTCGTTGTGCTGACAAGCAGCAGAATCCCAAAAGCTACAGTTCAGACTCAGAGCAGTTTTTACAGGAGTCAGAGCAATTTTTTGGAAGTCAGAGGAATTTTCAGGAGTCAGAGCAGATGTTTGGGAGTCAGAGCAGATTTTACAGGAATTAGAGCAGGTTTTTGGGAGTCAGAGCAGTTTTTCAGGAATCAGAGCAGTTTTCCAGGAGTCAGAGCAATTTTCAGGAGTCAGAGCAATTTTTACAGAAGTCAGAGCAGTTTCTTCAGGAATCACAGTAATTTTCAGGAGTCAGAGCAGTTTCTCAGCAATCAGAGCAGTTTTTACAGGAATCACAGCAGACTTTTGGAAGTCAGAGCAGTTTTCACAGGGGTCAGAACAGTTTTTTGGGAGTCAGAGCAATTTTCAGGAGTCAGAGCAATTTTTACAGGAGTCAGAGCAGTTTTCAGGAGTCAGAGCAGTTTTTACAGGAGTCAGAGCAGTTTCTCAGCAATCAGGGCAGTTTTCTCAGGAATCACAGCAATTTTCAGGAGTCAGAGCAGTTTTTCACAGGTCACACTCTGAACTGACTCAAGCTGAGCCAACACTGGAACAGGCAAACCCTGAAGTTTGATTTTCTTGCTGCTTTTTGTCCCAGACACAGAGCAGAGCATCCCAACAGCTCCAATCCACCCCTTAATCCCCCAGAGCTCCCTAAATCCTGCTTTTTGCAGGAGGACACCAATAGCACCTCTCCAGAGCCAAACTCCACTTTGTCACTCCCTAATTCCGAGTTCATTGGGACATTTCTCCTCCTCCTTGGCATGGGCAGATAAGGAGAGCCCCAAGCCCCTGGGGGTTTGTAATCTGCCCATTCTTTATTCCAGCTCTGCTCCTGCCTTTACTCATTTTCTGGGCAACACCAGCAGCATTTCCCAGTGGTTATTCAGGGGCTGATTTCTTAATTACTGATCCCTGGAGCCTGAAGAGAGAAGCAGGAGCTATTAAAAGGAGGCAGCAGGGATGAGAAGGAGGGCAGGGGGGTGGTGGGGATGGGAATTCAACACAGAGCAGTTTAAATGAGCCCAGAGTCATCCTGAGTGCCTCATCCTCAGGCGAAGGCGGCGCTGTTTAAAGCCAGCAGCCAAAAATCTCTTTAAAAAGTCATTCTGGTGGGGAAATCACAAATACACATTAAGCAGCTCTGTCTCAGTGGATCCTGGAAGTGTTTAGAACAACTTCAGTGTCTCTGAATTTTCTAATGCAGGTATCACCTCCTGGCCATGTCCTGAGCCACTGTTTGTCAAAGAAAATCTGTCCCCAAGAAAACTCAGATTTAATAAAAGTTCCAGGTTTGTATCCTGCCTCACCCTTTGCAAGGTATCCGACATCTGCCCTTACAGCTGAACACTCAGGAGAATAAATCACATTTGGAGGGGAATGAGGTGTCTTCAAGGGTATTTTGTTTTGCATTTAAATTTCTATACCTGCTGTCCTTGGAGAAAAGGATGCACAAGGAGCCCATGAGCTGCCAGATGTGCACATCTCTACTGGTTTTATTTATTTTATTTATTTTACCTGGCTGCTGCACGTAAAATGAAAATATTTGAAAAACAGGAACATGTGAAAGTGAGAAACCCACAAGGAAAAGTCAAGGTAATTCCAGGACTGCTTTAAATGACTTTTTAAGCAAATACAGCTTTTAAGAGCCAGGTTTTCCAAGAGCTGACACCATTTAACCACCACCACTTAACCTGACTGGGACCCCACAGTCATGAAAGTTGACAAGAATATCCCACTTGAAATCACATTGGCACAGGGACTGCAAACCTGTTATATTTAATTTTAACACCTTTTTTACCAACGTCAAGAGCAAATACCACCAGCAGCAGGGCAAAGAAAATTCCCACAAAATTCCCTGTCAAGGAGATGCCTCTTAAAGCTCAGTTTTTCCCATCCAACATCCCAAATTCTCAGGGTTTTTTTTGTTAGTCACACAAGTGAAGTCAGCAGGGCAAAGAAAATTCCCACAAAATTCCCTGTCAAGGAGATGCCTCTTAAAGCTCAGTTTTTGCCATCCAACATCCCAAATTCCCAGGGTTTTTTTTGTTGGTTTTTTTTTTGTTTTTTTGGTTTTTTTTTGTTAGTCACACAAGTGAAATCACATTGCACAGGGACTGCAATACTGTTATATTTAATTTTAACACCTTTTTTACCAATGTCAAGAGCAAATGCCACCAACAGCAGGGCAAAGAAAATTCCCACAGAATTCCCTGTCAAGGAGATGCCTCTTAAGGCTCAGTTTTTGCCATCCAACATCCCAAATTCTCAGGGTTTTTTTGTTCGTTTTTTTTGGTTTTTTTTGTTAGTCACACAAGTGAAATCACATTGGCACAGGGACTGCAAACCTGTTCTATTTAACACCTTTTTTACCAACGTCAAGAGCAAATGCCACCAGCAGCAGGGTAAGAAGAAAATTCCCACAAAATTCCCTGTCAAGGAGCTCTTAAAGTTCAGTTTTTGCCATCCAACATCCCAAATTCCCAGGTTTTTTTTGTTGTTGTTGTTTTTTTGTTTTGTTTTTGTTTTTGTTTTTTTTTTTTTGTTAGTCACACAAGTGAAGTCACATTGGCACAGGGACTGCAATACTGTTATATTTAATTTTAACACCTTTTTTACCAACGTCAAGAGCAAATGCCACCAGCAGCAGGGCAAAGAAAATTCCCACAAAATTCCCTGTCAAGGAGATGCCTCTTAAAGCTCAGTTTTTGCCATCCAGCATCCCAAATTCTCATGGGTTTTTTTTGGTTTTTTTGTTAGTCACACAAGTGAAATCACATTGGCACAGGGACTGCAAACCTGTTATATTTAATTTTAACACCTTTTTTATCCATGTCAAGAGCAAATACCACCAGCAGCAGGGCAAAGAAAATTCCCACAAAATTCCCTGTCAAGGAGCTCTTAAAGCTCAGTTTTTGCCATCCAACATCCCAAATTCTCAGGGTTTTTTTTGTTAGTCACACAAGTGAAGTCAGCAGGGCAAAGAAAATTCCCACAAAATTCCCTGTCAAGGAGATGCCTCTTAAAGTTGAGTTTTTGCCATCCAACATCCCAAATTCCCAGGTTTTTTTTGTTGGGTTTTTTTTTGTTTTTTTGGTTTTTTTTTGTTAGTCACACAAGTGAAATCACATTGGCACAGGGACTGCAATACTGTTATATTTAATTTTAACACCTTTTTTACCAACGTCAAGAGCAAATGCCACCAGCAGCAGGGCAAAGAAAATTCCCACAAAATTCCCTGTCAAGGAGATGCCTCTTAAGGCTCAGTTTTTGCCATCCAACATCCCAAATTCTCAGGGTTTTTTTTGTTAGTCACACAAGTGAAACCAGCAGGGCAAAGAATATGCCCACAAAATTCCCTGTCAAGGAGATGCCTCTTAAAGTTGAGTTTTTGCCATCCAATATCCCAAATTCCCAGGTTTTTTTTGCACTGCCTGGTGTTAGTCACAAGTGAAGTCAGCCTGGCACAGGGACTGCAAAGCTGCCCTGCAGCAAAGGATAATTCACAGGAGCATTATCTGCAATTCCTGGGCTTACTGGTAATTTGGGCTGAGCAGGAGGGAGGGCTGGGGGAGGCTGAGCAAAGACAAAAAATAAGCAGATGACAAATTTGCTTATTAGCCACGCTGAGTATGAGCTGCATGAACAAAAAAAACCAACCCGTGAAGGAGGGAGGAGGGGTGAAAAGCAGGATGTGAGAGAAGCAGGAGCTGGAACAGCCTTGGTTAATGCCAGCCATGAAATGCAACCCCTGCTGCGACAATGTGAGAGGCAGAAAGGCAGAGATTTTTAATATTAACTATTTGATTGCTCTGTTTCAGATGCACCCAGCTGATAGCACAGCACTGCCACGTTCCCCCTGGGTGATCTGCACCAGCCACACGCCTCAAACAACACAGAAATCCACTCTGCATCGAAAACTCGCCTCCAAAAATTCCAATTTCTCGTCGCTCAGGACACACCTGAGCCGTCCATCAGCAAAAGGCTCTTCCCAAAGGCTGCAGCTGCACAGGTGGCAGGGCTGGCTTCACCTTTCCTCCAAATCCTGGCAGCCCTGGGAAGGCACATCCTGTACCCAGGCAGGATTAGAGCCACGCAGGGTTTCTGCACACGCCGAAATCAGGAACTCGTCGAGCGTGTCCTGCGCTCGCCCAGCCCTGCAGTGACTCAGAATCCCCACATGACATCAGGGATCCAACCTCTCCCTGGAATTCTGCATCCAACCAGCACCTCTGGGTACAAACAGCACCAGAGATTCCTGAATATTCCTGCTTTCTGCACCCTGCCATCACTCGCTGCAGTTTAGGTCAAGCATTTTTTTGTATATTCATTTTTGTCCTGCATCCCTTCTCCCTCCTCATCTCTGCACCAGCCAAAGCTCTGGCTTCAACTAATTTTATCCTATTTATTTTATTTTTATTCATTTTACTTTAGTTTTATTCTATTTACTTAGTTTCATTTCTATTTACTTAGTTTCATTCCATTTACTGTAAATTTTTAATGTTTTAATTTGGGCCTGTAATACAACAGGTCATAAATGACAACTGGAAATAAACATATTTTAAAACCAGCCCCAAGAAGTCTTGCAAATACATGGTTTTTTTAACTGGTTCTTTCTGTGTTGGCAAATTATTTTATGTAATTTTAAGTATTCAACTACATAGTAAAATCAATGGAAAATGGACAGAAATGAAGCTGGTCAGTACACAGAATTTCTGCCAAAAAGCAGTGGCAGCAGACATTTATCTTTAAATGTTCACATTTTAAAATGTTTATTTAAATGCTATTTTTAAATGCCCTCCTCCAAGGGCACAACTCCTGGACATGAATTAGGATAATTACGAATTTAACTGGTTGGAATCTCAGGGATTAAATCACTTATTCAAGATCAAACCCAGAGGAGCTGGAAGAGGGAAAACTGAACCCAGACCTCAAATCCCAAACCACAGAGTTCCTTCCTCACATTGCAGAGGCAAAGCAGAGAGAAGTCATTTCAATATTGCTGGTTTCAGGTAAAATTTAACTAAAAAAACTTGAATGTTGAGATAATTTTCAAGTCTATTTGTTCCTCTCCATCTTTGTGTGATGAATTCTTGGTTTGAACAGCAGAGAGTTTTAAAACACAAGTTCTTGTCCCAATTCCCCACAAAAGACACGTGTTAAAAAACATTCTTCACACACCCACCAAGGATTTTCCAAATGTTTCCACACCTCACAACTCAGAAATCCACAGGCACGTTTAAAATACAGAAATAAATCAAAATCTGAAGGGTCCTTCTAGGCCTGCTCCTCCCAAATTGCTCAAGAGCCTTTACAGGACACTCCATCCAAAATCAGAGATATTTGGAATATCCTCCCACATGATTTTCATACTTCATTTTACCAAGGCCGCTGAAATAACCAAAAACTGATGGTTATGGCCTCAGTTCCTCCCATTTCACATGGCAAGGAGCCACAGCACAATCACAGGGCAACTATTGAGGCCATTCCCTCCCTGTGCCCTGAGAATTGCTCTGTGTTTGCTCAGCAGCCTGTCTGAAGTGATTAAATTCTGCTGCAGGACCGGCAGCACGAGCCTCCAGCAGCCCCCTCGGAGAGCTGGGACCCCAAAGCAGCGAAATTCACCCCAGCACACTCATTAAACCATTAATTAATTACTCTGGAAATGCCATTCCAGTGGCAAGGGCGACCCAAATTTGCTTTTGGGTTGGGCATCTCCAACTGTTTTCCCCACAATAGGGTGGATGGTACCCTACAAAATCTGGACAAATATATTGGTTAGAATAAATAGAATTTGCTATTATTGATGAGCTATTGAATTATACAAGAGTTTCAATCAGGCCCTTTGGGAGCAATGAGCAAGAAGTGAACGCCCTCTGAAAGCTGGGACCCCAAAGCAGCGAAATTCACCCCAGCACACTCATTAAACCATTAATTAATTGCTCTGCAAAATGGCATTCAAGTGGCAAGGGCAACTCAAATTTGCTTTTGGGTTGGGCATCTCAAAATGTTCTCCCCACAAAAGGATGGATGGTACCCTACAAAATCCAGACAAATATATTGGTCAGAATAATCAGAATTCATTATTAATTACTGAAGAGTTTCAATCAGGCCCTTTGGGAGCAATGAGCAAGAAGTGAACACCCTGTGAGAGCTGGGACCCCAAAGCAGCAAAATTCACTTCAGCACTCTCATTAAACCATTAATTAATTACTCTGGAAATGCCATTCCAGTGGCAAGGGCAACCTGAATTTGCTTTTGGGTTGGGCATCTCCAACTGTTCTCCCCACAAAAGGATGGATGGTACCCTACAAAATCCAGACAAATATATTGGTTAGAATAAATAGAATTTGCTATTATTGATGAGCTATTGAATTATTGAAGAGTTTGAATCAGGCCCTTTGGGAGCAATGAGAAAGAAGTGAACACCCTCTGAAAGCTGGGACCCCAAAGCAGCAAAAATTCACCCCAGCACACTCATTAAACCATTAATTAATTACTCTGCAAAATGGCATTCCAGTGGCAAGGGCAACTCAAATTTGTTTTTGGGTTGGACATCTCAAAATGCTCTCCCCACAAAAGGATGGATGGTGCCCTACAAAATCCAGACAAATATATTGGTCAGAATAATCACAATTCATTATTAATTACTGAAGAGTTTCAATCAGGCCCTTTGGGAGCAATGAGAAAGAAGTGAACACCCTGTGAGAGCTGGGACCCCAAAGCAGCAAAATTCACCCCAGCACACTCATTAAACCATTAATTAATTACTCTGGAAATGCCATTCCAGTGGCAAGGGCAACCTGAATTTGCTTTTGGGTTGGGCATCTCCGACTGTTTTCCCCACAATAGGGTGGATGGTACCCTACAAAATCTGGACAAATATATTGGTCAGAATAAATAGAATTTGCTATTATTGATGAGCTACTGAATTATTGAAGAGTTTGAATCAGGCCCTTTGGGAGTAATGAGCAAGAAGTGAAAACCCTCTGAAAGCTGGGACCCCAAAGCAGCAAAAATTCACCTTAGCACATTCATTAAACCATTAATAAACTACTCTGGAAATGCCATTCCAGTGGCAAGGGCGACCCAAATTTGCTTTTTGCTAAAATTAAGGAGTGAAAAGATGGGAAGAAGCAGAGCCTGGATATCAAAGCTTTCCATGCATAAAAATAAATAGTAAATAAAAATAAATAATCCATAAATATGATGGAGATGGAAATCTTTTCTCTTGGTGCTGGAAGAGCTGAAGGAAATCCAACCACCCTTCCCTGAAACACAGAAATTCTCCACATTCCACCCCCTCTCCCCAAAAAGCCTCCAAATCTGGTGTAATTTGTGTATTACACACATTTCTATCCAAATTCTGGGGTTTTAGAGCTTGGGGCATCTCAAACTCTCCTTCCCACAAAAGGAATTGTTGGTATCCTACAAAATCTGAACAAATATACTGGTCAGAATAATCAGAAGTATTATATTATTATAGATCTATTATATATTATGGTATATAATAGATAACATAGAATATATATTATATTACTATATTATAATAAAAATTAATAATTATTAATTATTGAAGAGTTTGAATCAACTTTCCTTTGGGAATTATGAGCAAGGAGTGAACACCTGTGTAAGCACATGATTAAATATTTGGATGGATTTGCTTCTGAGATGTAGGATAAATAATAATCATTCAAAAATTTGATTAAATTAATTAAATTAGGGTTTAAAAGCTCTGTGTGTCACCAGTTTCCACCATCACCAGATGCTCCACAAACTGCTTGGACACCACAGCAATGGGGCTTTAGGAGCTCCAAAACACACAAATATTTCCATTATTGCCAAAAAACAACCACCAGATGAAGCAGCAGCAGCAAAATGAGCAGATTCCTGAATATTGAACACCCTGGAAACACCACCCCAAGATGACAAAGCACCTTGGGAGGTAAAAGGCTGGAAATTCTGTATTTTTCAGCACAAATGGGGGTGTATTTTCACTATATGAAATTCTCACACATGGTGAGGATAAAACAATTGGACAAAAATATCCTACAAAAATAAAGATGGTTATAAATATATTTTTAAGACGAAAAAATGGCTTGTGCACTTATAAAACCGCTGCATTTCTGCTGGAAAGAACAGCCTCAAACAGCTCAGTTTCAATCCAAGTGATTCTTTTCGACTCAAGGTCATGATCAAGTTTGAGAAAACACAAAAAAATTCCAAAAAATTCCGAATTGAAAAGGATCTTCTGAGGAGCTGGGTGGGTGCAGCTCTGAGCTTTGCAGGTTTGCTGCACGGGAGTGACCTCTTCATTTTTCCCTCCAGAAGAAACTCATCTCCCTGCCAATTCTGGGAGGGTGTGTGAGGACAGGAATTCTCATTTTTGTGTTCTCTCAAAGCAAAAGAAGGTCAGGAACCAGCAGGAGCTGCCCTGAACTCCGAGGGAGAAACAAAAATGAGATGTTACTGTCAGCAGATGCTGCTCCCTCCAGAATGTCTCCGTGAATTTGCTTTAAAGTTTGGATTTTGAAGCTGATTAAAATCACAATGAAAAAAATGTCTCCCAAAATACTTTAAATGGTTGTTGAGGGACTACATCTAATATAGTTTGTAGGTGTAGGATGTGTCAGCATGTTCCAAATTAACCTTGGAGAAATCTGTGTCGTGGCATTGGAACGTGTAATTACGATTTTCATGATTTCCCCGTCAGCAGCATCCCCTCCAACAGACATTTTGATTTCATTCAAATGAGGTTTCCAGCTGCAGCAGCAGATCTGTGAGTTAAATTAACAACGCAGAGCAATTTGAAAGCAACATTCACTGAGAAATCCTTGAACAGGAGAAAAATGAAGGGGAAAAAAAGCCCGATTTGAACTCTTGGAGAGGCAAAACTGAGAATGATGAGATTTTCAGGAGTGGTTTTCCTCTAAGTTCACTGGAATTACAGTCAGACCTACCCTAAATGATGATGAAAAAACAACTCTTGAGACAAGAAAAACAGATGAGTTCAATCATCTGCTCAACTCCAGCACCCCCAGCAAGTGAATAAAAGCAAGCAGAGATTAAACAAACAGCAAAAACTGATATTAGCTCAGGAATGTTTCATTCCCCATTTTCATCTTCCCAATTGAACTTTGCAGTGGATCTCGTGTGCAAACAATTCCTTGGAACTGGGGTTGTGCATTTTGCCAAGTTCTTAAGAAAGAGCTGCACTTAAACTGAACTTACTTCTATTTTTTTAAGAATTTACTTCTTTTTTTTTTAAAAAAGAATTTACTTCTTTTTTTTTAAAAGAATTTACTTTTTTTTTAAAGAATTTACTTCTTTTTAAAAAGAATTTACTTCTTTTTTTTTTAAGAATTTACTTCAAGAATTTACTTCGCTCTTTGAGAACTTCTTTTTCTAAAGAATTTACTTCTTTATTTTAAAATAATTTGCTTCTTTTTTTAAAAGAATTTACTTTTTAAAAAATAATTTACTTCTTTTTTTAGGAATTTACTTTTTTAAAGAATTTACTTTTTTAAAGAATTTTCTTTTTTTTTTAAAGAATTTACTTTTTTTAAAAAGAATATACTACTTTTTTTTTAAACGAATTAATTTCTTTTTGTAAGAATTTACTTCTTTTTTTTTAAATAATTTACTTCTTTTTTTTAAAGAATGCACTTTTTTTTTGAAGAATTTACTTTTTTAAAAATAATTTACTTCTTTTTTAATAATTTACTTTTTTTAAGAATTTACTTCTTTTTTTTTAAAGAATTTACTTCTTGTTTTAAAAGAACTTACTTCTTTTTTTTAAAAGAATTTATTTCTTTTTTTAA
Source organism: Eopsaltria australis (assembly GCA_034509425.1). Classification (NCBI taxonomy): domain Eukaryota; kingdom Metazoa; phylum Chordata; class Aves; order Passeriformes; family Petroicidae; genus Eopsaltria; species Eopsaltria australis. The sequence continues at coordinate 70,387 of JAVTVJ010001956.1, read as the reverse complement.
AAAAATTTACTTCTTCTTTTAAGAATTTACTTCTTGTTTTAAAAGAATTTACTTCTTTCTTGTAAAGAATTTACTTTTTTTTAAGAATTTACTTCTTTTTTTTTTAATAATTTACTTCTTTTTTTTAAATAATTTACTTCTTTTTTTAAAGAATGTACTTATTTTTTTTTTAAATAATTTACTTTTTTTTTTAATTTACTTCTTTTTTTTAATAATTTCCTTTTGTTTTTTTTAACGCTGCCTGCTGAAGGCCAGGATGCTCTGACATAACTCGAAATTAGCAGAAAGGATTCATTTGCAGCTCCCACACAGAGCCCTTGCAGAACTCTTAATTAACACCACACAATGGCACAATTAGAGCACATCAAATAGAATTCAGCACAAGATGAGGCACCTGGTTTTTTAATAAATAACCCAGCCAGGGACAAAATGCAATCCTGGATATGAAGGAATTCAATTCCATCAGAATTTTTAGTTCAATACAGTGCAGAAGATTTTTTTTGGGAAATTAATTAATTAATTAATCCTCATGCAAAGGAATGCAAACAAAGGGAGCAATGGAGAATAACCATGAACAGGGTTTTTAAAAAGCTGATTTTACTCCCAAAAGAGATGCTCAAGTCACCCAGAAATGCCAAACCATCTTCCTATTCCCACAGGAAAAACAGGAATAAAACTCTCCTAGATATTGCCTTTGCTCAGTAAAGTTTCATACTTGTCCTTTACTTCTTCTCTTTTAATTTTTTTCCAAATGAAACCCAGAAATCTCAGCCCCAAGCTCAGAATAAACTGCAATAATACAGCTGGAAAGAGTGGGTTTTATATAAATTACATGATAGATGTGTTTTGAGTCAGCACCGTTAATTGGAATAATCAGCTGATAATTATTTTCCCCTCTATTAATTTCTATTAATTTCCCCTCCCACAAGGTGAGGCACAGGAGGGACCTGCTAAGGAGAGGGAGCAGGGTTTAATGACTTTAAAATATTGGATTTTAATGATCTTTGGAAGGAAAGTATGAAAAAAGAGGAAAGAGAGCAAGAATGAGCCAGAATTCAAGGAAATCTCAGAATTTCACCTACAGATTAAAGCAGGAAAATAAGGTGAGGCACAGGAGGGACCTGCTAAAGGAGAGGGAGCAGGGTTTAGTGACTTTAAAATATTGGATTTCAATGATCTTTGGAAGGAAAGTATGAAAAAACACAGAAAAGAGAGCGAGAATGAGCCAGAATTTAAGGAAATCCCAGAATTTCACCTAGAGATTAAAGCAGGAAAATCTGCTCTTGATCATATCAAGCACAACATTTCAACCAAACCTCACTGTGGGGAAAAGAGAGGAAAGAGGAAACATAAATTATCCAAACATCCAAACTGAACCAGGCCATGACTCCTGAAGGAAATAAAGAGCAGAGGAACAGAGAGAGGGGTCTGGAAGTGATGCCACTCACAGGAAAATCCCAGTGCTGCCCAAACATCACCTGAAACTGGGGCAAAACAGCTGAAAGAAATTCCTGACCAGGCTGAGAACTGGCCAGGTTGCACAAAGCCACGGCAGCACCTCCCAGGCTGCATTTCAATGGAATCTAAAATGCAAGAAAAGGCTATTTTTGAAAATAACCTCCCAGGCTGCATTTCAATGCAATCTAAAATGCAAGAAAAGGCTATTTTTGAAAATAACCTCCCAGGCTGCATTTCAATGCAATCTAAAATGCAAGAAAAGGCTATTTTTGAAAATAACCTCGTGCTCAGAGGGAAGCAGGACCCTCTGAAGGGAGTCTGCTGCCACGAATCTCAGCTCCACCACGGGAATCTGCACAGGCTTTATTACTGGATGTAAATGAACTCCTTAATTCATCATTTTCATCTGTTCTGCAGCTATTTAGGGTGGCTTTCAAAGCTCTCTGCATCTCCTGGTGCATCTGGATCTCCTCCTGCTTCCCTGCTCGCTCTCCCATGGCAGGCTGGCATGGGGATAATCCTTCCAAAATTATTATTTAATAAATCCCACTTAATTCAACCTCCTGCACAGGCAAATTTTAATTAGAGATACAGCCAGCCTATAGATAAATTGCTGAACTGGAATCCTGAGTGTTTCCAGGAGCTGCGTGGGGATTCTTAAACTCAAACAAATCTACCTGGGAAAGAGAGAAAAAAAAAGAAAATAAAAGAAAAACAAAACCCTGCATCCACTCTGAGGAGGTGCTCATTAAATGAACAGCAGTAAACTTGTTTTTCTAACTTGTCCCAGTGCAGATCAGCAGCCACAGGAAGCAAAGCAAACCTGATGGATCCCTTGAGCGTGTTTTCACAGCGTTAGCTTTTAATAAATGGAACACACTCCACCCTCAGAGCAGAGCAGGGCTCAGGTTCCAGCAGGAAAAAAAAAAAAAAAAAAGGGGTTGTTTTAAATATTTAGATTACATTACAGCTGGGACATTAAAATAAGCAGTGGCTTGTACTGCAGACAGGTATCAGAATCAGCTTGGTGAAATAAAATGTGTGTCAGGCAGGCTGCTGGGGCTGCAAAGGCTGAGCTCAGGGGGGGTTTGGAGTTCTTTTATATTATTTGTATTACAATGGTGCTTTCTGATGTCAGCAAGCAGCAGAACACCACGGTGCTGGATGTTGTGTAAACACAAGCAGTGGGAGTCTCCAGAAAGTTTCTGTATTTCAGCAAGAAAATGGGGAAAAGGAAGGAGAAGTAAAGGCTGTTAGGAGCAGGCACAGACCTCAAGTCACTGTGCCCAAGTATTTTGCTGAGTCTAAGCCTAAATACATTTTTTTGTTGTATTTCCAAGTCTCAGTTCAGTGCTTTAATTACACTGATCCATAACAGATCAGTTTTTTTCCATCAGTAACAGCTTCCCAGCTTTGTGCAGGTTTAAACTCTCCCCTGAAGCCTGAATTCTCCCTCCCTCTAAAGGGCTGCTGCTGATCCACTTACTCAGGCTTAGGACCTGCTCTTAATAATCCCAATTTCCAGGCTATTATTCCAGATTTATTTGATTGAATCAAGCTGGGGACTTCAGGTCACTCAGGGACACGGTTCAGTGATGGACTTGGCAGTGCTGGTTAAAAGTGGAACCCCAGGATTTTAAGGATCTTTTCCAAGCTGAGCAAATGTGGAGAAGAAAATCTGGAAAAGCACAGCCAGAGCCACCAGACTCAGGTTTGGGAGTTGTGTCAAAGAACTCACGAAGATGAAACATCTTCACAACTCAATCTCCCCAGCCATCTGTGGGGTTTTGAGGAAAGCCTTCGTTAAAAAGCTTTCTCCTCTCACTGCACTCACTGCAAGCCACACACTGCTCATGTGAGCTAGAAAATAGCTCAAAATTCAATATATTTGAGGGGAAAAAAGCCCCTCAGTGAATTCACCAGGTGCTGGATCGGTCCCAAGCAGTGTCAGGGCTGGCAGAGCAGGGCACAAGGGTGGTGGATGTCACCCCTGGGCTGTGCCATGCCTGCCATTCACCCCCTGGGCCAGCCCTGCCTGTTTACAGCCAGCAGCAGCTGTCCCAGCCTGACCTGCAGCCAGGGGGGCTCTTACACAATCCAGCACTCACTCCCCTGCAGCCTCCAGCCACGCAAACCTGGCCAAAAAGGAGGGGAAAAAAACCCTTTTACAAGAAACCCACTTGCTGCTCCATCTGCTGCTGGCCAAAAGATCTTTTCAGTAAATGTGCCACAGGCATTTAAGGTCTGTATGGGAAATTATGGGGCTGAATGAGTTGAAGCCCCAACCTGTGTCCAAATAAACTGTATTTTTCTCAGGCTCTGAACAACTACTCACTGATGGAGAGAAAATACAGCAGGTAAACACTGAGAGGACATGAATCTTCAGTGAAGCTGTTTTTTATTAGTCCTGCCCTCATGGAATTACTTCCTGACTCTCCTAAAAATACCCTCAATAACACTGAGGGTAAAAGAGACCAAATGAAGAGGAGGAGACAGGGAAAACAAGCACAGAGGAGGGAATTCTCCATGGATGCTTTGCTCCTACTTCAGTGCCAGAGGTTCCAGGCAAGTCCCCAAAAAGGTTCCAGGCAAACCCCAAAAAAGGTTCCAGGCAAATCTACCTGCCCATCCTTCAGCTCTGGAATGTGCACATCACCTTGAACTCCCTGGCTGCTCCCCAGTCCAACCCACACCTGGCTCTCCCTAAAGCAGCATTTCTGAAACTTTCCATCTGCACAGCTGCAAATTCGTGCCACAGCTCTGATGGCTGCAGTTGCCTCAACATCCCCTGGGCTGGTTCTGATCCATCCAGGCTCCCTCTGTGGGCATCAATCCCTGTCCCAAAGCTGCAAAGATCATTTTCCTGAACTGCTATTTTTAGCACATGCCCCCCTCTGCACATTCCCCTGCCAGCTCCGTGTTTTCTACAGCAAGTAAGAACCACTTGCCTTGGTTTCATTTTATTTTATTTTATTTTATTTTATTTTATTTTATTTTATTTTATTTTATTTTATTTTATTTTGTTTCAATTTATTTTATTTTATTTTATTTCATTTTATTTAATTTTATTATTTTATTTTATTTTATTTTGTTTTATTTTATTTATTTTATTTCATTATTTTATTTCATTTTATTTTTATTTTATTCTGTTTCAAAAAAGACAAACTCCTACCTGTAACTGACCTATATCAGCCTCTGTCACCTGCTTGCTCAGTTTTCAAACAAGGATGGGAGGGAGGCATCCTTTCATGTGGCTCTTTAGTCTTGAGAGGGTCTCCTTAAAAACACCAGCAAAAATACCTCATTAAAATCCGTGCTGCAGCAGCTGCCCCAAAGAAAAACCAACCCAAAAACGTGGCCTTGCTACTCCAGAGTCCACCTAAAAGGCAGAATCCTTCCATCCTGTCTGCTGCACATCCCTGAATGAGCCTGGAAAGAGTTTGCCAAGCCCAAAAAACTTTCCTTGCTCATAGAACTCTGGCTTCTGAGAACTGAGAACAGGAAAAATGAAACTTCCAGGTTTTTGTCTGCTATTCCTCTGCTTGCTGGATTTTTACAGCAGATTTCACTCAGTGAGTGTGGAATTCTGTGGATGTAACATCCAAATCTACTGGGTTTTCCAAACTATTTATGTCCAGTGTCCAAATGGCACTTTAAATATCAGGAAATCCCAGAATGGTTTGGGTTGGAAGGGATCTTAAAGCTCATCCAGTGCCACCCCTGCCATGGACAGGGACAAATTCCACTATCCCAGCTTACTCCAGCCTGGCCTTGGACACTTCCAGAGATGGGAAAACCACAGACTTTTTAGGAAATTTGTGCCAGGGCCTCCCCACCTTCCCAGGGAAGAATTCCTTCCCAATATCCCACCTAAACCTGCCCTCTGTCAGTCTGAAGCCATTCCCTCTCATCCTGTCACTACAAACAGTCCCTCTAAACTCTCTGAGCCTTGTGGATAAATAAGCAACTCCTACTTTCATTTCTCCCCCTAAAATTATTCTGTGTATTTTTAAAAAAGCTCTTATCTCTAAAAGCTTTCCTAATTCTAGAATTACAGCACAGCAAGATGTCTGTCAATTATTTCTACTTCTAACTCCTCTTAGGGCAGGGGTGAAGACAGGGATGGTTCATTGCCTCCATGAGGAAAGGCATAAAATGCTTCCCATGTCCCTCTCCTATCAAGAATTACCCCATTCAGCTCACAAGCCCAATCCCAAACTGGATTCCTACAGAATTCCTGCTGATTCCTACTTTAAATCCCATTCTCTCACCAGTTTTCAACCAAGAAAACCAATTTTTAGCTGCACCTCAAAATGCAGTTTGAAAAAAGGAAGCTCTTTTGCTGATACCAAAGGAATGCTTGGAAAGCCACTCCTCAGAGTCCTCCCTGAAGAAGAATAACCAAAGGAGTATTAGTTCACACAATGGAAAGAATGAGGATTTGAACCTCACCCAAAGGGTGGCAGAACAGACACACTCTGCTATCCCATAAACTCTTCCTGCCCCACTCACAGGAGGAATGAACAGGGCAGAGGAACCACAACAATGCACAAAATGTATCCAGTTTTGGACAGAGCACGACTTTAGGATGGCTCAGTTCTTCCCTGAACCCCTCCTGCCACAATCCTGTCCCAGCAGCACATCCCAGAGTGGAACAGCAAAGCCTCAAAGCAGGTTATTGTACAGAAAGTGAAACTCATGGGAGAGCCTGGATCCTCCACATTCATCATTCTGTGCTTCTGGAAGTTACTGATCGTGTTTCACAAGCAAAGCTCTGGAAATACCAAATATTTAAGAGCAAGCAGACAGGAATTCCTCTTGTAGGATCTGTCACCCAGATTCATTATGAATCATTTGGATCCCACACAGCTGTCACCGTTTCAGTCATGAGAGCCCAGGCATCACAAGCTACAGCTTTATTTTTAGATGGATTCATTAGCTGTCATTTTTTTAATCATCAAAGAATGAACAGAACTGCATTCTGTGCTCCTGCAAGGACCTGTGGGGCTGTAACCTGAGAATCAACCATGTCACTGATGGGAAGTGACCTCTGAGCTTTGCCCTGAGGAAAGAATCAGTGGCTGGAATTAATTAAATCAGCTGATGACACAGCTCCTCATCTATAAAAACATACCTCAAACATCACCTCTCCTAAATGTCACTGCTGGGGGATGCTGTCACATTAATGAGGCTGATCCTGTACCGCCCATGCTTGGTTTGCCACCAGTCAGAACAAAAACAGAAGCTACAAAGCACTTCCAAGGGTTGGGTATTAATGCCAGGGCACAGCTGGACATGCTGCATCTTAAAAACAGCATCCTGTCTACAGATGGAGGCAGCAGGAAGCAGAGAAAGGCAGGGCCATCCCTCCAGGAGTCAGGGAAGGAACTGGCACAGGGGAGAGTGGCAGAGCAGTAAATTCAACTGTGAGCAAAGCTCAGAAGGGAACGTGACACCCCCACACCTCCTCCTGCACCTTCTGAGGAGCAGAGCTGGGCTCAGCACAGGCCCACAGAGCACAGGGCTTTAATTCCATCACACATCCACGACCCAGCTCCATCCCAACCCTCAGCAACAGTTGGAACCCATTCAGCACATCCATTGTTTCTGAGCACACAGGGCTTTAATTCCACCACACATCCATGACCCAGCTCCATCTCAGCCCTCAGCCACTGCATCTTCCACAACTGGAACCCATTCAGCACAGCCCCTGTTTCTAAACACACACAGCACAGGGCTTTAATTCCACCACACATCCATGACCCAGCTCCATCTCAGCCCTCAGCCACTGCATCTTCCACACTTGGAAAGCATTCAGCACAGCCCCTGTTTGTGAGCACACAGAGCTTCAATTCCATGACACATTCATGACCCTGCTCTATCCCAGCCCTCAGCCACTGTATCTTCCACACTTGGAAAGCATTCAGCACAGCCCCTGTTTCTGAGCACAGAAACAGCACAGATTATTTATTCCATTATTTCAGCATCCAGGAAAGGCTGGGCCTTAATTACAACAGCATGTGCAGAACTGCAAGGAGTCAGTTCCCAATGCCTGGCTTCCCAAGGAGGCTCCAATCCTGCAGGAAAATATTTGCTTTTCTAACTCAATGAGTGCTTTTCACATCTCAAACTCCACTTTGGGATTTAGGGACTGCCCTGCCAAGTGACCAAACCAAATCTCAGCTTGGCACAACTGGGAAGGACACCAGGACACCACAGGGACACCCAAAATGTCCCTGCAGCTCCACCGCGAGTGCCACTTCCAGAACATCCAAGGGCTTCTCTGGAGGAGATTTTCAGGCACATAAGGGAGGAATTAGAGAGACACAGTTCTGTTATGGTTTGTGGCAGCAGCAGCAGGAATTGCCTGTTTGCAACAATTAAAAGGATGGAGCTGTGCCAGGGGGATTGGGATGGATTTTAGGGAATTCTTCCCCCAGAGAGTGCTGGCCACTGCCCAGGCTCCCCAGGGAATGGGAACAGCCCCAAGAGCTCCAGGAGGGTTTGGACAACGCTCCCAGGGGTGCACAGGGTGGGATTTTGGGGTGTCTTGGCAGGGCCAGGAGTTGGATGATCCCTCCCAGCTCAGGATATTCCATGATCCTACAAAAAGTCAGTTTGCAGATGAGATGATGAAAACAAAGCCGATATTTACTACTAACACTCACTAAGACAGCCAAAATTCATCTGAATTTTCTTCTAATTTTCCCAAATATTTCCGATTCAGAGAGGCACAAACACAGAAGGAACAAGATTACAAAATAAATGCACACAAAGCTCAGGAGTCCCACGTGCAGAGTCACTTTGAGCTGTCTCAAGGCAAGGGATTGTCACCCCAATGCTCTCAGCAGTTGTATTTGAGACTGTTAGTTAAATAGCAGAGACACAGTTTCCAGGTGCTGATCCTTGCAGCCCTTCACCTTCCCACATCTCCATTTCCAGGAGCAACAGACGAGCTTCACTCAGATTTCCAGACTAAAAACAAAATCCACCTGGTCAAAGACCAAAACATCCCTGCGTGTTCAGGATGCCTCAGCACAGTTTATGTTTCCTAACCCTAAATTTCTGTGGCAGTGGGAATGATGCAGATGCTGCCTGAACAACCCCAACCTCCTTCAGTGAAATCAAACCACAAACACAACTTGAATTTCTGCGACAGCAGCGTGTCCCTGTCACTCGGAAAAAAATTTACCAACAGTCGATTTCAAAGACATTTATTTTGAAAACAAACATTTTGTATGGTTGTTCCCCCCCCCAAAAAAAAATGTTTGCACAACTGAGAAAAACAAGAAGTCAATCCACGAACACTCCTATGGTTACAAGCCAACACTAACAACTCGCCACATCAGAAATACGTGTCAACAAACAACATCCACATTCCACCAGGGATAAAAACACAATCAGCATGAAAGGCTTCGGGTCTGAAGGATAAGAAAGAGGCTGCACAACACGTCCAAGGATGCTCGGGGTGATCCATCTCACCAAACACAAAACCTGCACCTCAGCCACGGCGTTATTTTGGAGTCAGGTCCGCAGGAGTTTCCCACAAACCTGCTCCCTTATTTTTTTTTCCTGGCAAGGCATTTAACTGTGCAAAATTGCCTTGCCAGCGACAGATGCGAGTACAAAGAGAAGTGATTTGCTACAAAAGGATTAATACATTTTGAAAGTTACTGTCTGGCAAACTGTCAAAGGGACTTTTATTGGTTTATTTTATTCTGGCTGTCGCTAAGCCCGGTGGCACGCAAGCCACACTGGTGTGCAGGGACCAGAACGATGTCAAACATGCCCTGGCTCTGCTCACTCAGCTGGCTCTGGTCACCACAGAGGTCATTTCAAAGTCCGGCCCTACTCTGCTCCAGCACTGCCAGCCCAGTGCGTGTCCTTGCAGGCGGGCGTTTGGCCACTGACCGCTGGTCACCTGTCTGAGCACTGACCATCTGGCAGCCGTGTGACCACCGAGCTTTGACAGCTGCTGGCCCAGCACAGCCCCTGGAGCCAGACAACCGAGCGCTTATCACCCTTTGAACAGGGACTGTGTGACACCCGTCTGACCCCTGACCACCCGACACCTGTTTGACCACTGCCCACTGCACTCCTGGATGACCTTGGACCGTCTGACACCCGTTTGACCCCAGCGGATTTGACTGTCGCTGTCTGAGCGCAGCCCCTGGACCTGTTGGACCACTGACCACGGCTACCAGTTTGACCGCTGACCAGTTCATACCTATCTGACCACCAACGTTTGACACACATTTCGCCACTGACCATTTCACACCCGTCTGACCTCGAGGATTTGACAGCTGCAGTCCGAGCGCAGCCCCTGGCACCGTTTGACCCCTGGCCACCTGTCACCCGTTTGACCACTGACCATTTCACACCCCTTCAACCACTGACCATTCCACACCTGTCCAACCACTGACCATTCCACACCTGTCCAACCACTGACCATTCCACACTCATTTGGCCACTGACCCCTTGTCCCTCATTTGACCACCGGCCATTTGACATTCATCTGACCACCAACCACTTATCACCTCTTTGACCACTGCCCATTTCATACCCGTCTGACCACTGACCACTCGTCCCTCATTTAACCACCGCCCATTCCACACCCGTTCCACCAGGACCGCCTGTCACCCGTTCGACCCCCGAGCTCTGCCAGCCGCCGTCCCAGCGCTGCCGGGGGATCCCCGCTCCTCGCCCCGATCCCTCGCTGCTCTCCCGGCCCAGCGCCCCGCGGCCCCTCCGGCCCGCCCGCCCTGCCCGGGCGCTGCCGCGGCCTCCCCGGGCGCGGTGACAGCTGCGGCCGCCCGTCCCCGCCGCCTCGGCCCGGGCCCGGGGGCACCGCGACAGCTCCGGGCGGGCCCGGGGGGCTCCTGCGGGGGGCACGGGGGGCTCTGCGGGCACCGCGGGCCGCGATCGCGGCAGCCCCGAGCCCGCGGCGGGGCCGGCCCGGAGCGCCCGCCATGTTCGCGGTGCTGCCGGTGCCGAGCGGGGCCGAGCGGAGCGGGGCCGGCCCGGCCGAGCCCGGCAGGTGCCCCGGGGATGCTGCGAGCCCGGCCCGGCCCGCGGCCGAGACGCGGCACCGAGGGCCGGGGCTGCGCCCGGAGCGCGGCCGCTCACCCGAAATCCTGGTCCATGGACTTGAAGAAGAACTTGTAGCTGTGCACGGGCCGGTTGCTGAGGACATTTTTGAAATCGGCCAGCGTGACTTTCTCCGGCGGCACGGGCAGCTTCACCAGGTACGGCGTCTCCTCCTCGTCGATGTGGTAGATGATCTTGGTCTCCGCCATGGGCGAGCGGAGCGGGGGCGGCCGGCCCGGGCCTCGGCCGGCGCTCGGCTCCGCTGTCGGCCTTGCCCACAGGAAGGGAGCTCGCGGCTGGCGCTCCCTGCACTGCTCTCTAGCTGCCCGACCCGGGAACGGCAGCGCGCCCGCCCCGCCCGCATCCTCCGGCCGCCCCGCCGGCCTCGCTGCGCCACCGCCGCCGCCGCCGCCGCTGCAGCGCGGGCCGGGCCGGGCCGGGGGCGGCGGGCCCGGCGTGAGGGGAGCGGCCGGCCCCGGGCAGCGCCCTCCGCCCGCTCCGCTCCGCGCCCCCGCTCCGCGCCCGCAGCGCCCGCACACCGCCCCTGCCGGCCCGGCGGCACCAGCGCCCGCACCGCGCCGCTGGAGGGGTGGGGATGGGTGGGAAAGGGGATGGGAATGGGGATGGGGATGGGGATGGGGATAGGGAAGGGGAGAGGGTGCGATTGGAAACGGGATGGGGAAAGGAGAGAAGGTGGATGGGACAGGAGATGGGAGTGGGGAGAGGGTGGGATGGGAAAGGGAACGGGGATAAGGAAAGGGGATGGGAATGGGGACAGGGGGGGAAAGGGACCGCGGATGGGAAAAAGGAAGGAATGGGATTAGGGATGGGAAGGGAAAGGCAATGGGAAAGGCAAAGGGGGTAGGGAAGGGAATGGGAATAAGAATAGGGATGAGGAAAGGGAAGAGGATGGGATAGGAAAGGGGATGGAAAAGGGAAAGGAGATGGGAAAAGGAAAGGGGATGGATATAGGGAGGGAAGGGAGATGTGGATGGAGAAGGGGATGGGGATGAAGAAAGGAAAGGGGATGGGGATGGGAAAGGGGATGGAAGAAAGGGAAGGTGATGGGGAAAAGGGATAGGAAAAGGGAATAGGGATAAGAAAGAGGCTAGGAGAAGGGAAGAGGGATGAAAGAAGGGGAAAGAGGATGGGAAGGGAACTGGGATGGGACAGGGAAGGGGATGAGGATGGAAAACAGAATGGAAATAGGTGAGGGGATGAGGAAGTGGAATGGGAGAGGATGAAGAATGGGAAGGGAATGGGACAGGGATAGGAAAGGGACAGGGAAGGGGATGGGGATGGGAGTGGGCATGGAGATGGGAAAGAGATGGGGACCACAGAATCAGAAAAAAACTCTTTTGTGCCACACAGGTGATGTATTTGAAAAGAATTCACCTTTATTTCTAGAAATCCCCCAAAAAATGACAACCAGAAAATGAAGATTTCAGAACAGTGTCCTTAAGTCTCAAAGAACCTCCTGCTTATTAAAAAAATCCTTTTTCAGTTAAACCCCAAGCTAATGATGTTCTGTTTTACCCTTGCCAGGCAAGGGCACATTCACCTCTCAGGATGCTCAGCTCCTCTCTCTGAAGGGGAAAATCACAGCTCAGTGTCTGAATTACCTGTGGCACTGCCAGGATTTGTCTACCAGCACCAAACACAGGAGCCCAACTCTATCAGAGGCTGCCAAAGGGTCTGGTAAGGTTATTTTCAATTTTCTGAAAGTTTAATCGTTGCTACCAACACCACCTGAACTGATGCCACTCCCAAATTCTGTACAGAGCTGGGGCTGGGTAATCCAGATTTTAACAAGGTTTAACAATAGTGAGAGACCAAAACATCATCAGTTATTTCCTGCCATTGCTGGTAGGGTGAAGTAATTCCAAAATCACATTCCCAGCCCTCATCCCTGCTCAATGTGTGATCATCAAACAGGACAAACAGCAAGGGCAAGGCATGGCCTGAGTCCTCACCTTGTAACCACTGATTTGGTGCTGGTTTGAATCAGGAATCACCAGTTTAGAGCACTTCAAAGTGTTATTTCCGAGAGTTATTTATATTTATATAGTTATTTTCAAGATGATTGGGTGTTTCTCACTCTTAATTTTGGAATTCTGAGAATAATGGAGATTTCTGTGAAAATATGAGTTCAGCTTTCTGTCCTGCCAGGTGTTAAAGCTCTGCAGGCACCCCAGAGTGGCCCTGGCATGGAAAGTGCACCATGAATCCACCAGTCCCACCATGCAGGAATGGGAAATGTCCCTTTTGTGGGATCACAACTCTGGCATGAGCAATATTTCCTGAGATCCTGAGCTTTGTGCCATTTTTGCAGCATGAAACTGAGGCAAAGCATTCCCACCCACCCCTTTGGTCTCCTCAGCTCATCCTTAGAAACCTCCTGGGTTCCTCAGGTGGAGCCCCCGCAGAGCCTGACCCTGCTGGGAGCTCTGTTCCTGCTCCCTGAGCTTCGCTTTCACTTTTGACAGCTGGAAACTGAACGAGTTTTATAATTGTCAGATGATTACCTGGGAGCAGGCTGGGCCTGTGACTCACAGAAAGCTCTCCAGAAAGCACAGGAGACAGGAGATAACTTTCATGCTGCAGCCAAAGCAGCAGCTAATCCAATTAAAGGGAGGACCCAGGGATGCAGGATACACCCCTGGCCCAGCAGGGCTGATGCCTCGTGTCCTGCAGAGCTCAGGCCTTGACACTTCAGCAAAAAATAAATACTGAGGCACCAAATCTCCTGCTAATAGTGCTGTGCTCTCTGTGATAGAGGGAATTGGCTTGCTGGGCCCTGCAGGGAGCAGAGATGTCCTGAGGTATAAAAGCTGCTCACCCTTTTCTTCATTTACACAGCAGTTACCACACAAAGAATGAGCAAACCCTTTAAACATTTACACAGCAGTTAGCACACAAGGAATGAGCAAACCCTTTTAAAAAGCCATATTTGAATTATTGCAATGCTCAGTGCTTGTCTGGGGCAATTCTGAGAGCTCAGCAGAGTTTGTGAAAGGCTTCTGAACTCAACTGCATCAAAACATCAATGCTTTTGTTTTGGGGGCTTCTACATTTTTAGTGGAGAACCTCTAAGTCAATTATTATTTAGAGTTATTACACTCTAAAACAATTCTTGAACATCAGGTGGGACACACGACCTGAATATTCCATGGGAAAACAACCGAAGCCTCCAAATTTGGGCAAAAAGTTTGCAACAATAATTCACACAATTAATGTTTGTGAGAGGAGATGGGACAAAAGGAAAACCAAAGCTCTGAGCACCCACCCCGAGGTTTCCTGGGTGGTTTTTATTATACACCTGCAAGGATTTATCTGGAAAAGAATAAAGTTTCACTCAGAGGATCCTTGGTGAGATTGACATCGATGCAGGTGAACTAAACATGGAAATGATCCCAAAACAGAAAAAGAAGCAGAAAATGTCACTGCAGCCACACAGTGCTCACTCAGAATGGAGAGGCTGTGGGCTGGGGGGTGTGAGCAGGAGCCAATCCAAGCCACTTTAAACTTCTCCTGGATGTGCTCTGGAAGATCAGAGAGGTTTTTTTCCCTGTTTCTTCTCCCTCTGTGAGCAGCAGGCCTTGGGCAGTCACTGACAAGGAAATTCAACACTAGAGGGAAGCAAAAGACTTCCACTGCAGCAAGCTCTCTCTGCAAAGCTCCCCGGGACCTAAACACGAATAAACCTGGGGAAATGAGGAATAACAGGAGGTATCTGCATTCCACAAACCCCTCTTAATTTAGGAATGTGTGTTCAGGAGGGATATTGCCCCACAGGGAGGGGAAAAGAGGATGGAGGACAGCACTCGTGTGGGTTTTCAAACACTTCCATGGGATGCAAACCCCATAAATGATAAATTCAGTGATGATCCCAGCTCATCCTCATCTCTTTTCTTTCCTCTGCTTTTCCTACCTCTCCTTAGCAATACTGTTTTAAAAAAAAGGAACTTGAACAATTTCCCTGCAGGAATTGTGTGCAGAGCAGCTGATCTGCTGAGGGCCACAAAGAGACCTCTAAGAAAACTGGGATTTTGCTTAGAAATGTTTATTTGGGTCTGTGTCTTCCTTCTCTCTCAGTGTTTCTCCTTTTCCTCAGAAATTGGTTCTGTTCATGACTTACAAGTCCCTCCCCTGGTAAAACTCTCCCCAGAGTGGGAGGCAAAAAAGGGACAAACTGGGCTTCACTTCAGACAAGTGGAAGAAAATGCAAAGATTCCATTTCAGGGGTCTGCTGGTGTCTAAAGGAGCTTTTCTGTGTTCCCAGCTGCTTCCCTGGAAAATCAGATCCACTGACAGAGAAAAGTAAAGATGCCTCAGAAATAAAAAACCAGCAGGGGCTGGACTGGAGTGTGGCAGCAGAGACCAGCAAGGCCCCACAGCAGCTCCAGGGAGGATTTTTTGGGTGATACTCACCCCAGAGAAGAGCTGCTGGGGATTGGCAGTGGGGAGAGGGAAAATGACACTTTCAGCAGAGTGAAATAATCTCAGTTTGCTAAGTGCACTTTTTTTGCCACTTTTTATTTCATATCCTGCCTTGATCCTTCAAATCCTGGCCCCTGCAGTGTCCAGCCAGGCTGCAGCAGGAGCTGTTTCCATCAGTGTCCCTGGAAGAACTCAGCTGGGGAAGTGCTCAGGGGGTGGAAGGGCTCCAGGAGCAGAATGTGCAGCAGGAACTCTGCAAGGTGTTAGTCCTGCAAGGAAAAGAGGAATTTGGGCTGGCAGGGAGAGCTGGATTCCAGCAGGATGTGCTCCCTTCCCTTCTGGAGCTGCAAAATGAAACCCCCTGGAGGGGCTGCCAGCCTTCCTCTCTGATGGATGGTTTAAGGTCCATCTCCAGCTGCAGATTTGTTCATAATACAACATTTCTGGAGAGCTGAAATTCCTCCAGGGGCCCCATCGAATAATGATGTCCCACGTGGAAAACTTATTGGGATCACTGGAATAATTTATTGGACCCAAGCTGCACTTTGTCAGGCACTTTGGGATGCTCTGAGATGAAACATCTCCTGCTCTTGGGAAGAATTAGGTAATGCTGGCTGATAGCTGAGAAAGCACCTCCAAAAAGAGTGAGAAATAAATTCAATCTAAGCTGGAAAGTCCATTTTAATCTCTTTTATTTCTTAAATGTCTGGAGATTTACAGAGACAAATGGCAAAAGTTAAGCAACAATAATAATGAGAATTAATTCTGTTACAACAAAGGAAAAAACAAGATTTATGGAGGAAGTTCTTAGTCTGGAGAGTGTGCACAGAGCTGAAAAGAGGGGGCTTTAGTCCTAGTTCTAATCTCAGTTTTAACCCCTTTTAAGGTCACTGCCAAACCCTTTCCTTGTCCCACACCAAGAGCTCACAGCCCATTTATTACCCTCAAAAACTTTGATTGCTCTGACCTCACAGAGGTAAAGTTCTCACTGAGGAGCAGCTGCTGTACAAATACTGGGGATTATTATTATTATTTTAGCTAATTGAATACAAAATCCATGTCTCAGGAAACCAGGGGGACTGTGATGGGGCAAGGCCTGCAAAAGAAGGTAAAGGACTTTATCAAAGTGCAGGAATTCATTAGCACAGAGAGAAAATTGGAATAACTCAAGCCAAGTGCTACAGACATGGGGAAAGTGTTTCTCCACCAGAGGCAAATCCCAGATTAGGGAGAGAAAGATGAGAGAAGGACAGAGAAAATCAAATTGTGTGGGAGGGCAGAGTGGGAATGGGGAGCAGAGCTCCTGCCCCAGCCCAGGGGGGAATTCCATGTGGAACCCTCTGATTTCCATGGATTTCCAGCAGTGCCACAGACTGGGAATGCAGAGTGCAGTGGGAAGGGCCTCAGTGGCTCCTCACCAGGATTTAGGGCAAACAGACTTCATTAATTCCTCTGCATTGAGAAATAACCAAAAAAAACCTCCAGAGTTTTCCTTTTCTCTTGGTTACCCGGCAGTTTCACCTGGCTCTCTCTGTCAGGCAGAATTTTAATTTGCTAAATTACAGAGTGGCTGCTGCCGAAAGCACGGGGGTGAGCTCCAGGCCAGTCACACAACATTCCTCTCCTGAAGGAAAAAGGGGCAGAATCCCATCCCATCCTCACCAGGGAGGGTTATCCTGGGCCAGAATCCCATCCCAAACTCCCCAGTGAGGGTTATCCCATCCCATCCTCATAGTGAGGATTATCCTAGGCCAGAATCCCATCCCATCCTCACCAGGGAGGGTTATCTCATCCTCATAGTGAGGGTTTTCCTGGGCCGGAATCCCATCCCATATTCCCCAGTGAAGGTTACCCTATCCCATCCTCATCAGGAAGGGTTTTCCTGGGCTATAATCCCATCTCATCCCATCCCATCCCATCCCATCCCATCCCATCCCATCCCATCCCATCCCATCCCATCCCATCCCATCCCATCCCATCCTCCCAGTGAGGGTTCCCTGTTGTGTCTGACCATCCCCCAAATCCCAGCCAGTGATCAAAGCAGGAATGAGGAACTCACAAAGCCTTTCCCAGCCCTTGTTTCATAGAACACATTAATTTCCCCCCCTCCTTAAGCTATTCTGCAGCCCAGGAGGCAGAAAGAAATCAACAATCACAGGGTGAGAAACAGAATTCAGCTCTGAGCTGAGCCCTCAGCCATTTGTGGGCTTCCCTTTCCCTGTAAAATGAGGATAATGGCATTTCCCTATTGATAAAATGAGGTTTTTCCACTGCCATTTGTGCTCTTTGTGCTTCACCTGGAACACACAAAGTGCTGTGTGACACTGATTTGTGCCAGCCTGGGAGGGAGATCAGGCTTTGCCATCGTGATCCTGGTGGATTCACACATGGAAAAATGCCTGGTGTGATGATGGCTCAGGATTAGTGATGCAGGTGGTTTTATTTAAAGCAATAACATCAAAGCAAAACGTCTGCTGATTCAGCTCATAAAAATCATTGCTGCATAAAAACCAACAATAATTGTCAAGAAAGGAAAAGGGGAAGGGAGGATTGGGAGAACAGAGGAAGAAGAAAAGGAAACCCAACCCCATAAATGCACACAAGACAGAGTTTAACTCTTTCAAGAAGCATTTGCACGCTTGTGTGGGGGAAAAGTCGATGTGGAAAAAACTCTCTGGGAACTGGAGGGAGATGGAATTAAGAAAAGGCATCTCTGTTCCACGTTATCCATCTCTGATGGAAGCTCCTGGTCCAGCCAGCAGCGTGGGAGTGTCTTCATTTACAATATTCCTTCCTGAAATCTGCAAGCAAATGGAAACGGGGTCAGCGCCAGGCGAGAGCTTCCAAACCATTCCAAGAAGCACAAAAATGTGGATTTATTTCTAGGGTGAAGCATTGGCAGCCACCCACATCCCTGATATCAAAAAGCCCCCCAGAGAGACAGACTGGGAGTAAATAAATGATTGCTCAGATCAGCCCTGCAGGATGCAGGAGAAGATGCCACGAGAATTGCAGCAGGTCCAAGGCAGCTCCTGGGCTCTCTGGTGTCATTCCAGCCCCATTTATTCCATCCTGATTCCTCTGGAATGACTCATGGAATCTCCCAGCTGACACAAGTGCTGTCCTACAAACGCAGGCACAGCCCTGGGGATTAATCCCGGATCAGCAGGAGGAGATTCAGCCCCCAGGGAGGGAGAGCTGTTTGCTTTCCTTGGATGAAGTAACTGCCCATTACCCATAAATGAATCCATCTCCAAACACTCCCTTTCTGCAGTGTTTTCTGCCCAAACACCACACCAGGACATTTTTGGGCTCCATCTCCTTCCCTCTGAGGTCACAGCAGAGCAGGCACCATTCCAGCCCTGCCGGGCTTTCTTTTCCCAATCAGGAAAAATCCCAATTTGTGCCATGGCCGAAGCTTTTCAAGGCCTAATCACTGCCTGCATCTTGTGGCTCCGGGATGAAAGGATGGGCAGGGAGCTGCCTTCTCATTCCTGCTTTTGCCATGGGGTTTCTCATTCCTCTCTGGCTGTGGCTTGGTCACTCAGTGCTGGACTGTTCCTCCCTCCTGCTGCCCATCAGAAGGTCCCTACAGCCACCAATTAAGGGGAGGAAAGTCATGATTACCTTTGTCTAAATCAATGTTCTTTGCTGGGAAGCTTCTGGCTTGCTCAGCCTTCTCCTTCAGGATGTTGTTTTTGTAATCTGTGCAAGGGAGGAGCAGAATTCACATCAGGGTATGAAAAGAAAACAGTTTTATGAGCAAGCCAGAGGTGATCAGCCTTTCCTTGATGTGCTCTAGGTCTGGCACCTCTGATTTCTAGGAATTATTTGTGGAGTTGCTCAGCAGGAAAACAGCTCTGACTTCATTTTAGCCCCTGGCATGAATCAGTTGTGCAAATCTCAGCTCCCTGCTCCTCACAGGCACCACAGATCTTCCAGCTCTGGATTATCTCCTCAGAGCTCCCCTGGAGGTGACTGATGCAATTATCCAGAGAATTTGCTCTCCTGGGACACACAGAGAAGGATTTTTGCAACCCAGCCCCTGCCATTCCTTTCTTTACTTCCAATTTTTTGTTTACTGGGGCCTTCACAGCAATTTTTGGAGCTCAGGTTTGTCAGCTCATTCTTTTAAAGGTTGTTCCTTTACTGGGGATGCAAATTTTAAAAAATCAAAGGGACAATGATTTCCTGGTTAATCAAGTTTGAATTTGGCATCGTGGCAAGGCTGCAGGAATGGCAAGGTGGTGCAGATGAGCAGCAGTTTTGTGGGATGGATTCACTCCAAGACCCAGCAAGAACCAACCCTTGATCAATTATTGACACAAAAATCCCAAGGCTGCTTCTTCAAACCCCACAAGGAGCAGCATCCATCTCCAGGAATGCTGGAAATTCCCCAAGTCACTCCTATAAATCCCCCAAAAACACTTTCACAGTGAGAGCTGAGCTTGCTTCCCCTCTTCCATTTCACCACGAGCTCCAGAGGGATTTGTATTTTCTCTTTTCTATCTCAGGGCCTCTGTTGCAAATTTTCTTCCTCTCATTCTCTGTTTATCTGCCTTAATTGCTCTCACAGCTCTTGTCAGAAGGCCCAAATGTTCACTGGAGGATTTGACATCCAGGGAGGAGGAAACCAGAAAGTTAAACCAAACTGGCATCAGCAGAAGGTGCAGACAATGAACTCAACTAACCCAGGGCTTCTCTTCACCCAATTTTGGTCAAATGAAGTCCAAACCCACTTCCAGAGGTTAAGGAATGGGTTAAGTCACTTCCAAATATCCAAACACCATTAGAAATTTCAGATTTACAAGGATTTTGGCCTGGTTTGGTCAGGGATACCTACCCAGCCTGATGTCTTCACTTTTGTGTGGGGTCAGGTCTGTTGTGTCCACTGTAAATTCTTTAAGGTTCACATCCTTCCTGGAAAGGGAATAATGGTGGGAAATGGTGTTGTTCCATCCTTTAAGAACTGCTCCTTTCACACTTCTCCCCAGTAGCTTTCCTAATGCTTCTTTAGAGAATTTAATCTATTTAATTTTTAATTTTCCCCCCACTTTGTTTGTCCAGAACTCAGATCAATGGGCAGCCAATTCTGGAATTTCCTCATTTTTTCCACTTTAATAATATAAAATAAGGTCTGGAGGAGCCCAGGTCCATGACCTCGGCCCCATCTCACAGCAGGTCTGTGCATTATTCCTTCACCACCAGCTCCCAAGGCCATCTCACAGAAACTTCATCCCTGAATCAGCTCCCAAAGTGTGACAAGAGGGAATGAAATTTCCAAATCCCAAATTCCACAAACCCTTTTCTCCTTCCACTTCCTCCTCCTAAGCAGATCCTCAGCTGCTTTAGGCTCTCAGCTGAGGAGAGGGGCCAGGAGTTCATTTTCGTGCGTTCTAAACCTAATTAACAGTATTAATTATATTATAATTAATTATACTTACTCTCCATATTTCTTCACATTGTATTCATAACCTAAAGAGGAGGAAGGAGCAGAATGAGCATTCACAGCCAGTCCAGATCCATTCCTGGTGTTTGCTTTTTGTGTGGCACCCGAACCCAGGGCTGTGGGTGTCACCCAGAGATCCCAGTGTCCCTTTCTGGAATTCCAGAGCCACCCAGCACAGCAAGGACTGCACACCACAAATCCCACCTGGGAAGGGCTTTTCTCCTCCCTTCTCCAGAGCAACTCAGCAAATCCTGGGTGGGATTCAGCCAAAGACCTTGGAGGTTTTGCCCAACCCCAACAACTCCATGAAATCAAGGCCTGGACATCTTCCCACCACACCAACCCTGCAAATCCTCCCCTCTGGGCAGGTCCCTGCTTTTCCAGGAGGAGAAGTGCCTCCAACATTGTTCCTTGGAGAACAATATCCCAGGATGTCCCTCCAAGCAGCACAGCAAGGACCTGCACACCTGAGTTCCCAAAGGGACAAATCCCACTTGGGAAGGGCTTTTCTCCTCCCTTCTCCAGAGCAACTCAGCAAATCCTGAGTGAGATTCAGCCAAAGACCTTGGAGGTTTTTCCCAACCCAAACAATTCCACAACACTAAGGCCTGGACATTTTTCCACCCCACCAACCCTGCAAATCCTCTCCTCTGGGCAGGACCCTGCTTTTCCAGGAGGGAAAGTGCCTCCAGCATTGTTCTTTACTGGAATTATTTGCAGAGCAATGTCCCAGGATGTCCCTCCCAGCAGCACAGCAAGGACCTGCACACCTGAGTTCCCAAGGGATAAATCCCATCTGTGAAGGACTTTTCTCCTCCCTTCTACAGAGCAACTCAGGAAATCAAAGTGAGATTCAGCCAAAGACCTTGGAGGTCTTTTCCAACCCCAACAATTCCATGAAATCAAGGCCTGGACATTTTTCCACCCCCCCAACCCTGCAAATCCTCTCCTCTGGGCAGGACCCTGCTTTTCCAGGAGGGGATCCCTCCTCCAGCACTGTTCTTGCAGGAATTCTTTGCAGCTCAATGTCCCAGGATGTCCCTCCCAGCAGCACAGGGCTGGCTCTCCCTGCTCTCACCTCTCTGCCGGCGCCTGCGGGTGACCAGGACCACGATGATGAGGAGGACGAGGAAGAGCAGCAGAGTGGCCAGGATGTAACCCAGCTGCTGGAAAAAGTGCAGCCTGCTCTCAGGGATGATGACATTGATGACATTGTGGCCCCTGACCACGGTTGGATCTGAGGGAAGGAAAACAGGGGGGAATCACTGGGAGTGGCAAGAGAAAAGCAGGATCGCAGGTGGGGAATGTTCAGGGAGAAATTCTTCTGAATTGTTGGAATTAAAGGGAGAAATTCTTCTGAATTGTAGGAATTAAAGGTTCTGAACTGTAGGAGTTAAAGGGGAAATTCTTCTGAATTGTAAGAATTAAAGGTTCTGATTTGTAGGAATTAAAGGGAGAAATTCTTCAAAATTTTAGGAATTAAAGGGAGAAATTCTTCTAAATCGCAAGAATTAAAGGGAGAAATTCTTTTCAAACTGCAGGAATGTTCAGAGAGAAATTCTTCTGAATTTTAGGAATTAAAGGGTGAAATTCTTCCAAACTGCAGGAATTAAAGGGAGAAATTCTTCTGAATTTTAGGATTTTAAGGGCAAATCAGTGCCTGGTTTACACCACCCTGCACCTCTGGCAGGTGGGAGATGCTGTGTTCTTCACCAGACCATAATTCCCAGGATTTAAGAGGATTTCACATCCCTTCCCTGGGATCAGTGAGTGATCCCTGGCCATCAGAGCGTTCTTGCAGAGGGGAATTGCAGAGCAAATCCACCCCAGGCAGCCCCAAACCTTCCAGAGGGTCCCACAACCCTCCCCTGGCTCCCTCCCAACACACCCCACTCTGCTCTGGCTCCAGCCAGGGTTTGAAGCAGCCCCTCCCTGCCAAGAGTTATAATTTATGGAGTGGGAAGATTTTTCAATGCCAAGGAATGAATTTCCTTTGAAATGAAATAAGAATCGATAAAATAAATAAACTCCCCCCAAAAAAAACCCCAGAGGGAAGCCAAGATTCCATTCCTTTTGCTGGTGCAGCAGCATTTCAGTTCCACAGGATGGGCAAGGGGAGCTCAGAACTTTTACATTTTACATTGGAACTTTTTTTTTTTTTTTGTAGATCTCAAATAAATAGGTCAATGTTTTACACATGTAAAGAGGAAGTCAGAGGAATGGACAAAGGCAGCCCAGGCATGGATTAAATCCCTTAGGATTGTGCTGGAGAGGGTTTTTTTCCTCAAAACAGAGCTGAAATGACACCTCCACCCCTTGCACGAATGCTCACAGAGCACCAGGCAAGGACAGGATGGAGCCCTCACCTCCCATTCCCTTGGGAGTTCCTGCTAATTACCCAGAGGGAATTAGGGGGAAAGTGGGGGGAAATACCCCAAAAACCACAGTGCCCTTGAGCAGACGTGTTCTGACACTTCTGGCAGTGCTGGCACAGGGACTGCTTCCAGTTTTTTAGGCAGTTTGTTCAAAAACACCAACCCAGTGAAAATAAAACCAAGTAAGGCCAGAGTGGATTGAAATAAACGCTGAAATCAGAGCTGATTGTTTGCTCATGCCAACAGCAGCCCGAGAAAATCAAAAGTTGGAGGGCTGTGCTGTGTTGTGGTGGCCCAGTGCTGCACTCCAGCAACACTCTGGATTTCACTGGCATTTCCAGATGCCCTCAGTACAGTGCTGGGAGAACCATGGGGTTTCCAGCACTGCCAAGCTAAAAAATATCAACTAAACCAAAAAACCCACTTGCAAAGCTGCAAACAGCACATGGGACAGCTCTGCTCTGTCCCACCCTGGCTCCTCTCTGCCATAATGAGATGGTGCCACAGCAATCCAAGGAATTCTATTCCTGGTTTTTTGCTTTCCCACAGCACTGCAGGACAGGGGAAGAGCTGGGTGAAACTTGAGGGACGTCACTGATCTTTGATTTGGTCATTGCAAAGAGCAAAGAACTCAGGCAGGTCAAACCCCTGAGATTCCATCTCACTTCTGAGCAGGCAGGGAACCACTCAGGACAACATCCAGCAAAGAGAGGGATAAATTCCTCTGGAATAAACGCTGGAAACAAGGTCTGATTTCCAGCTGTGGATGAGGCTCAAGGGCTGTGTGCAGGAACTCTGATATTTGGGTCTCCAGCCACCTCTCCTCAGCACTGCCTGGATTTTCTGGACACCAACCTCAGCCCCAGGGAAAAAGTTTAGGTCTCTGTGGCTTGAGAAAGCCAATTTCTACAGGAGAATAAACCTATTGAAAAATGTATGAGGCAAATCAAAACTCAATATTAAACAGCCAATAAATATTAAAGCATGATGAATATTTTAAAGTGTTAATAAAGAACTATGCCCAAAAGACTTGGAAAAAAATATTAAACTCTGGATTTTTGTTTTCTTTTTCTGCCTGAACGAAGCGTGATGGTTTTGAGTTTGGACAGGCTGACAGATGATAGCTCAGTGCAGTGGAAAATATGAAAATTGGTTTAAGGCACACACCAAAAAAAGAAAAAATTAAAAAAAAAGAAAAGCTGAAGGGTGGAGGAAAATTCCTGGTGGTTGATTCTGCATGGTCTGGCACCTTGCACAGCCCAAACATCCGTGCAAGGGGGAGAGAAACTCTGGGGAGGAGAGCTGTGACAACAAAGGCAGGGCAGCATCAACCCCCTGGCCACAGCTCCTCCTGATCCAGAAAAGCGTGGAGGAAAAAGAGCCCAAAAAAGGGAAAAGGAGCTGCACAAAAATACAAGAAAAATGCAAGAAAAATGCAAGAAAAATGCAAGAAAAAGGCAAGAAAAAGGCAAGAAAAAGGCAAGAAAAAGGCAAGAAAAAGGCAAGAAAAAGGCAAGAAAAAGGCAAGAAAAAGGCAAGAAAAAGACAAGAAAAAGACAACAAAAAGACAACACAATCCCAGGTTTTTGCCTCAGGGGCTGCCAGCAGTGCAGAACTGCCCTGGGCAGAGGGGACAGGCGCTGCCCTGTCCCCACAGTGCTGAGAAAGCGGGACTGACCCCTCGCTTTTGTTTCCATCTCTCAGGGCCTGGGACACTCAGGTGTCCTGGATTGCCAGGCCTGGAGAGGAATTGCTGTGTGTGAGCAAAATGGGAGAGCAGCAGCTGCCACTGGAGATGGAGCTGAGAGTTCTACACTAAAGAACTGCAGGGTTACAAATACATGAAAAAATATAAATAAGGCATCAACGCCGGTGATGGGGGACACCCCACAGCCTCCTCACTGCCCCTGTGCAGCTCCAGGTGCACCCAGGCCATGAAAACAGCTTGGAATCAGCCAGAGCCGGGCTGGCTGAGCTCTTAGGGGCCCAAAGATTGAGCTGTGGATGCTTCCCGTAGTGTGGAAAACCCCTCTGTGAAAAGTCCACGGAATCACAGAATGAACCAGATTGGAAAAGACCTTTGACATCAAGTCCAACCTGTGACCCAACAGCTCCTCATCAACTGAACCATGGCCCCGAGTGGCAGAGGAATCAACTGAAGCACCAAATGAGGCACCAAATGAGGCAGAGAATTTCTGTGGTTTTATCCAACTAAAGGGACAGAGTCTGGCTTTTCCCAGCGGGATTTCTGTGAATTCTCCACAGAAGAGGCCACAAAGTCCAACCTGTGACCCAACAACCTCCTCATCAACTAAACCATGGCACTGAGTGCCACGTCCACAAATCCCAGAATCCCAGAATCCCAGAATCAGCAGGTTGGAAGAGACCTTCAAGATCATCGAGTCCAACCCATGCCCCAACACCTCCACTAAACCTCACCACCAAGTGCCACATCCAATCTTTTTTAAACACATCGAGGGATGGTGACTCCACCACCTCCCCAGGCAGACAATTCCAGTATTTTATCACTCTTTCTGTAAGAAACTTCTTCCTAATATCCAACCTAAATTTCCTCTGGACTGTGTCCTCTCGTTCTGTCGGTCGCTGCCTGGAAAAGAGACCAACCCCCAGCTGACCACAGCCACCCTTCAGGGAGGTGTAGAGAGTGATAAGGCAGAGAATTCCTGTGATTTCATCCAACTGAAGGGCGAGAGTCTGGCTTTTCCCAGCAGGATTTCCTGCAGATGCTCCACTCACCTGCAGCCGGGGCCACAAAGTCCAACCTACGACCCAACACCTCCTCCTCATTTCTGTGATTTTATCCAACTAAAGGGACACAGTTTGGCTTTTCCCGGCGGGATTTCCTGCAAACTCAACAGGAGAGGCCACTCACCTGCAGCCAGGGCCACGAAGTCCAACCTATGACCCAACACCTCCTCATTTCTGTGATTTTATCACAGAAGGGAGAGAGTCTGACTTTTCCCAGCGGGATTTCCTGCGAACTCTCAACAGGAAAGGCCACTCACCTGCAGCCGGGGCCACGCCGTGCGTGGTGAGGTTCACCACCCTCCTCTCCCTCTCGGGCTCGGTGACGGACACGTGGTAGATCCTGCGCTCGTGCAGGCCGCAGTAGTGGTGGTGCAGGTGGCAGGAGTAGGTGCCCTCGTCGGCGCTCTCCAGGTGGGAGATGCGCAGGGAGAAGTCCCCGAGGGCGAAGGCGCCGCGGGTGACGTTCATCTTCTGCCGCAGGAACTGGGGCCCGTAGGAGCGGCGCTCGCCGGACGCGTACAGATCCACCAGGCGGTCGGCGCGGTCGTGGGGCACCCCGGGGGGCTGCCGGTCCCAGTGCACCACCTGCTGCTCCTCCTCGCTGTGCCGCTCCGTCCAGATGTGGTTGCGGTTGACGCACGGCAGCGTCACCGTGCTGCCCTCCGGGGCCACCACCACCGGCTTCTCGCCGTCCCAGTACTCGCTGGCCTCCGAGCCTGGGGGGACACAGGCTTGGGATGTCCTGAACCCGTCCCATTTTGTCCCACCTGTCTCATTTTGTCCCACCTGTCTCATTTTGTCCCACCTGTCCTGTTTTTTCCCACATAATCAACTTAAGTTTCAGTACTCGCTGGTCTCCTCATCTGGGGGGAAACACAACCTTGGAATGGGCATTTTGTCCCACCTGTCCCATTTTGTCCCACCTGTCCCATTTTGCCCCACTAGTCCTGTCTTTCTCCCATAACTGACTTAAGTTTCAGTACTCGCTGGCCTCCTCACCTGGTGGGGAAAACACAACCTTGGAATGGGCATTTTGCCCACTTGTCCCATTTTGCCCACTTGTCCCATTTTGCCCACTTGTCCCATTTTGCCCACTTGTCCCATTTTGCCCCACTTGTCCCATTTTGCCCCACTTGTCCCATTTTGTCCCACCTGTCACCTTTTGCCCCACCTCTCCCATTTTTCCCACGTAATCGGCTTAAGTTTCCTTTCTAGGTTTCCTTTCCTTGGTCAAAATCAGCAAAGTTTTGGCCCAGTTTGCTGTCGCACGCCACGATCTCATGGACGTGGTTGATGAGAAATTCCCACTCGAGTCCAAGTGTCAAGGACAGCCAGGAATAACTAAGATTGCTCTCAGGCCATGGAATCCTGAATTCCAGGTGTCAAGGACACACCTGAGATTGCTCTCAGACCCTGGAATCCCATAACACATCCCCTCAAAAATCCCAAAATACCCCACAGGGTTAACGTTCTTGTCCACTTCAGCAGGCAATAAAGAAAACCACCTTTATCTTCTACATCCTTGGCCATTTCATGAATCAAGGCCACTTTCCCCTCCTCCTAACTGAGAGTTAATCTCCTGCTTCAGAAAGCAGGAAGCAAATTCCCTCCACAGGCTAAGAATGGAACGAGGATCTTCATCCCAATTCTCCAAGCAGGAAATGCTTTCCTACCCACAAAGGCCCTAATTACTGGAGGAGCTGAAGCTGCACTGCTCTGTGCTTGGCTCTTGAAAAGGAATAACAGAAAAACCAGAGCACAGAGGAGCAGATTGGGGCTCTCAGGGTGTTTTTATTGCACTGTGAGAGCAGCAGAGGAGATGCACTCCCACCCCAGCAGCTCCACTGGTGTTATCCAGGGGTTTAAATGGATTTTACTGGGTGCCTGTGTGGATGGGTGGCACTCCCTGAAGCTCCTCTGGTGTTATCCAGGGTTTAAATGGATTTTACTGGGTGCCTGTGTGGATGGGTGACACTCCCTGAAGCTGCCAACAGCTCTGTTTTAGAGCTGGGCTTAAGATGTGGTAACTCGAGGTGGGTTTTTAAGTACAGGCTGCCTAGGGCAGGCTCAGCAGGCAGAGCACAGGCAGCTCCTTGTGGCTGAGCTGAGGTGTGGATTGTCACCAGGAGGAGATTGTCACTGGGGCTGGATTGTCACCGGGGCTGGATTGTCACCGAGGGGGGATTCTGACTGGGGCTGGATCATCACCAGGAGGGGATTGTCACCAGGAGGGGATTGTCACCAGGAGGGGATTCTGACTGGGGCTGGATTGTCACCAGGAGGGGATTGTCACCAAGAGGGATTGTCACTGGGGCTGTGCTGCTGCTGCAGCAGGGACAGTTTGGTAACGACCAAGAGCAAACACTGAGCTGAGCAGGCTCCAGGCTTGGCCAAGGAAGAAGAAGAGAGGTTTGTGAATAAACCCTCTGAAACTCAGGGAAGCAGAGAGCAAACAGCACAGAGAGCACCAGGCTCTGCTGGAGCTTCCCAAGCCTCCTGTGGCACCTGTCACACCTGGAGCTGTCACCACCCACCTCTCTTGGCGATGACCAGCTGGATTTTCACAGTTTCGTACAAGTGGCAGTAGTGATGGTGAAGATTACAGGAATATGTGCCTTCATCACTCTCTGCAACACCTGGGAAGAGAGAGGAATTCAATGTTTTATACTGAGACTGATTACTTCTGTCATTTACAGCTTCCCAAATCCTTGTCTGGATGAAAATAACTTCATTCGAAGCCATCCTTATCACCAGGGTGGGTTAAACAGACAAATCATCTCACCCAATATCACAATTTGGTCACCTAATGAAATAATGTGTTCAGTTGATCTGCTCTTGTGAGGAAGTGTCGTGGGTTGACCCCGGCCAGGTGCCAGGTGCCCACTCAGTCACTCTATCACTCCCTCTCCCGCTGGGAGAGGGGAGAGGATAATATTGAAAAGACTATCAGGGTAAGAAAAGGCAGTTTTATTACAGTGGGAAAAAATAGAACAAGCAAGTTGAAAGTTGCACGCGCAAGAGCAGAGGGGAAAACAATCAATCTCTACTTCCCATCAGCAGCGATGTCCGGACACTTTCTGGGAAGCAGGGCTCCAGCACACGTGGTGGTTGTTCGAGGAGGCAAACATGGGCCAGTCCTGAGTGCCCCCTCCTCCTCCTCTCTTCCTTCCCTTCTATATCTGAGCTGATGTCATATGGGATGGAATATCCCTTTGGCTGACTGGGCTCAGCTGGCCTGCTGGTGTCCCCTCCCAGGATCTTGCCCCCCCCATCCCCCTCAGTGGGGGAAGGAATGTCAGAGGGACAGCACAGCTTGGCAGCACCCAAAACACTGCTCTGTTATCAACACCAGCTACCAAAGCAAAGCACAGCAGTGTAAGGGCTGTGAGCTTTACCCCAGTCAGACCCAATACAGGAAGGCATTTGTATGAACAGGTGGGAAGGGGGAACTGGTTTAGGTTTAGCTGAGAGCAGGCATGGGAACAGTGGCCATGGAGCACAGGCAGGTTCTGGTGCCTGAGCTGAGCTGAGGGGGTGGATTGTCACCAGGGGCTCTTCTGCAGCTTTCCCCACCTGCCTTGGCAGCCCCTTCCAAACTCCTGAGAATTACCCTCATTAACCTGATATTTATCAAAACTACACTGTGAACCAACCATTGACACCAAAACCCCCACACCCCATCGAGCCCACGGGAGGAAAAAAAAACCCTCCGTACCTTTGATCACCAGCGAGAAATTCCCATCTGCAAAGGCATTTTCAGGCATGAGGATCCTGCCCTGGTTGTAGGAGCTGTAGACACGCTGGTCCCCAGCCGAGTACATGTCACAGAGCCTCTCCATCCTGCTGTCCCCATAGTAGGAGCTCAGCAGGTCCCAGTGCACCACGCGCTGCCGGTCGTTGAGCCGGTCCTGGGTCCACACCATGCGGTGGCTCTTGCAGGGCAGCACGGCCTGGGAGCCCAGCACTGCACTGATGTTCAGCACAGACACCACCACGCTGGTGGGGTTGGAGGCGTCAGCTGGGACTGAAAACCAAGAGCAAAAAGCAAAAAAAAAAGGGTTGGAGGGGTGTGGAGTTAATGGTGGGGAAGGGGGTGCCGGAGTGGGGGTCAGGTTTGTGCTGGAATCTCTGCATGTTTTTGATTCTGGTTTCAAGGCCAGCACAGGGAACTCTCATGGAGAATCACAGAATCCTGAGCTGGAAGAACCCACAGGATCCAACTCTTATCCCTGCAGAGACACCCCAAAATCCCACCCTGAGCATCCTTGAGAGCGGTGTCAAAATGCACCTGGAGCTCTTGGGACTGTGCCCATTCCCTGGGGAGCCTTTTCAGCACAGACACCACCACACTGGTGGAGATGGAGGCATCAGCTGGGACTGAAAACCAGGAGCAAACAGCAGAAAAACACGGTTGGAGGGTTGTGGAGTTAATGGTGGGGAAGGGGGTGCTGGAATCTCTGTACGTTTTTGATTCTGGTTTCAAGGCCAGCATGGGGAACTCTCATGGAGAATCACAGAATCCTGAGCTGGAAAGGACCCACAGAATCAACTCTCTGATCCAGCTCCTATTCCTGCACAGACACCCCAACAATCCCACCCTGTGCACCCCTGAGAGTGCTTGGAGCTCTTGGCACTGGGACTATTCCCTGGGGAACCTGTTCAGCACAGACACCACCACACTGGTGGGGTTGGAGGCATCAGCTGGGACTGAAAACCAGGAGCAAACAGCAGAAAAAAAGGGTTGGAGGGGTGTGGAGGTAATGGTGGGGAAGGGTGTGCTGCAATCGGTACATTTTTATTCTGGTTTCAAGGCCAGCATGGGGCACTCTCATGGAGAATCACAGAATCCTGAGCTGGGGACACACAGGATCGCTGATCCAACTCTTATCCCTGCACAGACACCCCAAAATCCCACCCTGAGCATCCCTGGGAGTGTGGCCCAAACCCTCCTGGAGCTCTTGGGGCTGTTCCCATTCCCTGGGGAGCCTGGGCAGTGCCAGGAGGAAGAAACTTTTCCTAATAAAGAAAATTTAACACATTGATTTCATTCCTGTCTGTTATCAGGGTTTTACACTTGAGCTGTCCTACCCTCCCTTCCTAATCATGACCCCAGTTTAACCCAAGTTTAGAGACACCAGTGCATGGGATGCACAATCCATGGAATTTAGGAATGAAAGCCCCAGTGCTTGCCATGCAATCAGGGTCCCTCTCACTCCTCCTCACCATCACAAAGCCAGGCAGATTTACAGAGGTGTCACTCACCTGAATATGAGCACACAGAACCTGTCAAAGCAGAAAATAAAGAGAGTTACTGACAACAGAAGGATGAGAAAACTACAAATCCACCCCAGCCAGGGCAGCAGCCACCTCTGTCACTGCTCCATCTCTTCCCCCTTCCCTGTCAATGCTGGTGTTTCTCTCTGGCTGCTCCATTTCCCACCCTGACACACGCTCTGGCTGCTCAGTGAATTCTGTGATGCTCCGATGCAACCCCAGCCCTCTCCGACCCCCATGACTCAGATCCACACAGGGAGAACTTCGCCAGGGATGAACCAATTCCTTTGATTCTGCATTTCCCCGGTCCAGCCCCTCCTGCTCCTCGTGTGGGAGGGGTCTGGAAGGTCTCGTGGCATCATCTGTGCTTCCCAACACAGATTCCCAACACAACACCGCCATTCATCTCCCCACACAGCCAAGCCCAAGTGGGTTCCAGCAAAATCATTGGATGTTTTGTCCTGATAATGTCAGAGGCACAAAGTCCTTCAGACAAAGGCTGTAATTTTTTTTTTTTTAGCCCCAGAATTTATGAATTTCAAATTCAACTCCAAACTGGGGGTATTTTAGCACACCCCCAGTGCTGAGAATAAATTTGGTTCCCTCCCCTTTTCCTCTCACGAAACACTGGGCAGGGACAGCAGAGAACAAAAACTGAGCAGAATTCTCTGTTGAAGTGCCAGCTCCAAGGCACTCCAAACAGGAGGTGTTTTTTCCTACATTTATGATCTCAGCATCCCAAAGAGAAAAATATCTTGGACAAGGTCAGTGCTCTCTGTTTATAAGAAAGACACATCATAATTCCATCATTTGATGGTCTCTCCTGATAGGCTGCAAAATAAATCAGCCGCAGCTCCCGGCTCTGCAAGCCAGGACTTAGATTTAGCTTAGAAAAACAAAGGAATTGATAAAAAAGCTCTTCCACGGCACCAAATCAAGCAGGAAAAATCGGTGTGACGGGTGGCAGCCCAGCAGAGGTGTCACTGTGAGCTGTCACTGTGAGCTGTCCCCGTGCCCGGGCAATGTCCCTGGGGGTGTGGCTGCCCCGGGGCAAGGCGACATCGCGGTGTCGTGACATGAACGGCGATTTGGGAGCTCGGGAACGGCGTCTGAGGCTGCTCCCAGAGCCCTGCCCGAGCAGCAAATTGATTTGGGACAGAAACATCCTCTGCTGGCTCGGGCAGAGGAATGAAGGCTTTTACTGCTCTCCTTTCCTCCGGCGAGTTAATGGGAAAAACACGGAGCAGAATCGAATTTCCGCAGCAGATTCACGAATGCAGCAGCGTCAATCCAGCAAGTGACAAAAGCTCGGCCATGCAGAGCTCTGAGCTCACACCTGCACCTGGTTCGGCACCTTTTGGGAGCCCTGCACCTTCCACCTGCCAGGGCAAGGATGGGAAAAGAGAGGGAAAAGGCAAGGGAAAGGGACAAGGAAAAGGGGACAAGGGAAAAGGGGACAAGGGAAAAGGGGACAAGGGAAAAGGGGACAAGGGAAAAGGGGACAAGGGAAAAGGAAAAAGGCAAGGAAAGTTGGTGTCCTGTGGGTTCTTTTCCCCTCCACTCTTCAAATTTCAGCCAGGATCAGGGCAGGAACGCTGTTGTTTCCTCAAAAATTCCAAGGCATTTCTAGGTTTGCCCCTCAGTGAGCAGGAGATGCTGCATCCTGCTGGGACCGGGGAAGAGCCTGTGGATTTTGTATTTTGCATTTCATAGACTGGATTTGTGACTTGCTGGGTGCTGCCACACAAAGCTGGGCTGACACTGAGCACCTCAACAAAACCCATCCAAGATGAGGTGAACTCAAATATTGGAGCTCAGCACAGAGAAGTGGAAGAGAAAGGGTTTCTCACTTTGTCTGTGCACACACAGAGTCTGGACAGAAATTTTGGGTCTGAGCCTGCCCCAGGATATCTCACCCACAGCCTCAGACAAAAAGGAAGGTGCAAATATTTTTAAAAAACTGATCACAGCCAAGAAGAAAAATTTTAGAAGGGGAAAAAAACCAAAAAGGATAACTCTTGACAAGAGGCACAGGAACTCCAGCAGACAAAGAAGGAAGAACTGATTGTTCTGATTCCCCAGCCATGCTGGAAATCTGCACACATCCATCAGCTCGTGGGCAAGGCTCAAACTTATTTGACAGAGCTGTAAATGAGATCACTCAGAAATCCGAGGAATCTGGGATGTCTCTGATCTCTTGCACGCCTGGAGAAAATGGAACTTAGAACAAGTGACCCTCAATAACCTGAGCAGAGAGCAGCAGTGGAAGGAGGATTGAGCCTTTTTCTCTTTTCAGTGTCCTCCCTCTGCTGTGGGGGACAAGCAGAGCAGCCAAGCCCTGCTTTTTAAAGGGATTTTATGGCACAGCAGCTTCTGGACAGAGATAAAGCCACAGCCCAGCAAAGGTGACAGCTCCTGAACTGCAGCTCTGGGGTCAGCTGGAGCAGGGATTTTGGTGAGAACTGTGAAAACAAAGAGTCTTCGTGCACCTGGTGACAGCTCTGACCTCTGTCACCATAGGACTCCAGGACCTGGAGCTTCGAAACCTCAGCGGCCTCCAGAGCTGTCAACACAGAGCTCAACTGCTGCTTTCATTTTGAAAGTTCAAGTTCCAGGGCATGCAGAATTATTTTGTCTTCTCTGGGTGATGTAACCACCAAAAAAAAAAAAAACCACCAAAAAAAACCCCAACAAAAGACAATTCTGTGCTGTCCCCTGACAGATTCTGTGCTGACTCAGCAGGATCCCAGAGATGCTCTGTGGTCCCACAGCAGAGGAAGAGGAAAGCAGCCTGGAAAACGATTTCTTAATCCCTTGTAAAAGGCAGAGCCAGCTCTCACTTCTTGAATCCCATCCATTTTTCATGTGAAGAATTAAGCCACAATAAAACTGTGGGCAAACTAGGAGCAAAAGGCTCGGGCTGTGAAAGCTGAGTGATGCTCTCAGAGCTCTCCAGGCGGTGTCCTTGGAGCAGGGCAAGGACAGAAAACTGTCCCTTGAGCCCTGCCTGAACAATCCTGGGATCAGCTCCCTCCTGGGACAGAGGAGCTGCTGCTCAGCTCGGTGCTGCTGAAACCAGAGCTCCTGGTTTATCCTGGGGGATGAAAAACAACCAGAGCAGAAAAGTCCTGCAGAAAGGACACGTTCTTCCCCAAAGCTGTGTGTGCAAAATTCCCCATTTCTCCCATAAACTCCTCTGTTTATAGGGGTTTAATGGGCTCTGTAGGGTCATTACACAATGATGGGAAAAGCAGCAGCCACCAAAGTGTTCCCAACCCCTCTGGGCAAAGGCAGTGGCTCCATCCTGACTCTTTAGGGGGCTTTTGAAGCAGCAGCATCATTAAGGTGACAGCGACATAAATGCCCCCAGGTCTCCTCTGGGAGCCGGGTTGTTTTAAACCCACTGAGCAGTGACCAGGAGAAACATCTGAGCTCATCTGGAAGGGGGATATGGTGAGCAAAACAGCTCCTCCTAAACTTCCCCCATTCACCTCCTGTCCAGCCTGCAAGACTCAGCTTTTCAGTAAAACAAAATTTCCCTTCCAAGCACACTGAGAGTTAAGCCAGGCTTTGAACTGGGCTTTTCTCTAAGTCTCTGTGTTTGTTTATTTTTAAAGGCTTCCTGGGACAGCTTTCCCAGCGGCAGAGTCTCCCCCTTCCAAAGGGGGATGGCAGAGCCTTTCGGAACCCGTCCAGCCCCGACAATTCCAGCGGTGCCTGCAGGTAGGAGCACGCCGGGAGCAGGAATGTGCTGCCTCTGCAGAAAGGAGCAGCTCTGTGGCTGTGCAAGGAGCCGATCCCCAGCCGGGGCCCGGACAGGATCCCTCAGAGATGTGCCCCAGCTTTGGGACAGGATTTGAGCTGAGTTTAGAAACCCTCCCGTGCCTGGCTGTGCGCTCCCCCTTGGCTGCGGGCCCGGGGTGGCTCTGCAGAGCCTTTCCAAACACGGAGCTGCCACATTAACACTTGAGGGAATGGTTCCTCTGCAGGACGGGGCACGGATTTCCTCCCTTCTCCCCTTCCCATCCTCATTGTTGAGTTATAACCTCATCTGGGTGGGCTCAGACATCGGGGCTGCCTGGGGAGCACAGGGTGACTCCAAATGCAGCTGGAATTGGGTCAGAGATTCTCCGTGCCCAGGTGGGACCTTCGGCTCTGCAGCAGCCCAACCTGCTCTTCCTGCCCCGGGTGCTCTGCCAAACCCCGCTGCGACTCACTGGGCTGGTTGGAGCTCCTGGAATAAAAACTGGGGCCTCTCCTCCTCCTCCTCCTCTTTAAGCCACCCCACAGCCCAGAGTTCGGAGCCGCTTTAACCCTTCTGTCCCTGGGACTGATCCCATCATTTGGAATTGCCAAACCCCGCCTTGGGGCACTGCAGGAATGCCGTGGTGACATGGAAAGTGGATTAATTAGGGACCGTGGAAAGTGGATTAATTAAGGACCAAAGGGAGAACTGCTCACCTTACTCCACCTCAGTGCTGAGGAATTGATGAGCTCAGGTATCAGGCACAGGCTTTTAAAAGGGCTGGGAAGAGCAGGGGCCACCAGTCCCCAGAGAAGTTGTGCTTCTCGTTTCCCACTCCTTTCTTGCACCTTGCTACCCAAAAGTGAATTCTGGGTCTGTCTTTGTGCTGACAAGAGGAAAAGAAACCCAAAAACCACACATCTTTTTTCTCCTCCATCTGAACCCTCACACACACGCACCCCCAGCTGCTTCTGCTTCTTCAAAAGGAAAAAACAACCTTAAATCACATAAATCCGACTGTGAAAGCTTTGCTGTACTCACATCCAAGCTTATTTGTTTTGAATTTGCTGATGGGAGAAAAAAATTGCACAAACATGCTGAACAGAGCTCCAGCAACCTCAAACATTTTTCCATTCTCTCCCCAAAAAGCAGAGGAAATCCACGACTCCCTCCCCTCCCCGGAGGAAAACAGAGCAAATTTAGGAATCTGAACAAAATCTTACAAAGATAACAGCTCAAAATCCCACAGCCAACCCCCAGCCCCATCGTGCAGCTGAAATAAAAACAAGCAACCCTACAGCAGCAGCAGCTCAGAGCTTACTTTGCTGGAGCAGAATCTGCCACAGGAGGAGTTTTGCAAGTTGCTCCATTTCTTCGGCTTCTCGGAGATTTCGCCTCTCTTGAAAAACAAGTTCAAGACTTCTTTTCTTTTTTCCCCCCCTTAACTCTCTTTTCTGTAACTGGAAAACACTATGACCTCATCAATTTACATCCCCAGAGCTGAGGACAGCAGCTCAGACTCTGCAGGATTTACTCCACCTCCAACTTCCAGCTCCCCACCTCCCCTGTCCCACTCCACCTCCTTCCCTTCCCTTCCCTCGCACTTTCTGCGGATCCCTCTCCTCCTTCCCCTCCCTCCGGGCCCTTCTGAGCCCTCCCCGACTCTGACATCAAACTTTCATCGGCTCAACGTGGTCCCACACAGCTCTGGGCTGACAAAACAAATCTTCCTCCCTCCCCCCTAGGGATGGAACCAATTTTCGTCGTTCTTTACTTGATCCAGCTGTTCCTCCCTTTGTCTGACACTCCTCCAGCTGTCTGCTCAAAAAATGGATTTATTTTGCTGCCTTCAATGGGGTTGTGATCTTGGTTTCTTCATATGGTTTTACTTCCAGCTCCAGTCTCCAAAGACAGCCTAGAAAACAATATTTACCCTGTCCTGTGATTTGTAAGCAAGGGCTGGATATTTGCAGGAAAATTATGATGAGTATAAATCAGGAAATAGAGTATAAAATAGGAAATAAAGCAGCTGCTGCTAGGATATTAAAAGTAAAATTACATATTATAGGAAAATTTAAATCTGGTGAATTTTTGTGCTTTCTTGCATTCTGTTGTCAGGTTATTGTTGCTTAGGGTTAACACCATTGGTTGGATTTATTGGATTTAACAATTCAATTAAATTAATCATCAAGTGAAGAAAGCAAATTAAAACTGACTGTCCTTAAACATCTGTGGGACTCTATGAGAGAACTTAAAAACACAAGTCAGGAGCTTTCCCGTGGGATCCATGGGGATAAACTTCATTGCCACGCTTGAATTTTTCCTTCTGACATTTTTCTGTCTCTGCTCTACCAGAAAATGGATTCCCTCTATCCCACAGGGGGAAACTTCAGGAAAGAGGAGAGTATTATAATTGTAATTATAATTATAATAACCCCTTAAATAAGCATCTAAATAATTTCACACTGCAGCAAGGGAAACTTTGGGAGCACCCAGAGCAGATCAGAACTTCACCCAGCCCAGGATCCTGTCTCCAGCAGCAGACAGAACCAGACACTTCCAAACAAATTCCAAGAAACTGAAGCTATTATTATTATTAGATAATATGAGCATGAAAAAAAAAAGCCTGCTGTTAACTCCACGCTGTCCAACCCAGATCCAGAGAGCTGCTGGTTTCTTTCTAGGGAAAAACCCTGAAATATTCTTCAGATAAAACCTCACAAAATTTCCCTGCAAACTCTGAGATTTTTATGAAGTGAGGAGATTTGGGATAATGGGATAGGAACAGCCCCTCCCTGAGCTGTGGCACCACCTGGATATTAACAAATCCAGCCTAATTACAGCCCTAATCCCATCGGCTTCTCTTTGCCAGCCTGGGGAATTCCCATTACTCCAATTCCAGAAGCACCTGCAGGCAGCAAAGGCTCCTGATCCCCGTGTCCCTGACCTGTGCCAGGTGTCAGCACCAGGACAGCACTGACCCAGAGCAGCTGCTGGGCCAGGAACCTCATGGAATCTCTGGGAATCTCATGGAATCTCAGGGAAGAAGGAATTTTCCTGCTCTCTCAGACCAGGCTGTGTCAGAGCAGGAAAATGCCTGGCTGGGAGGCAAAAAGCTGCTCCCAGTGCACAGACAGCAAACCCAGCACCTTCTCCTTCCCCTGGTCCTTCCCAGCCACGGGAAGAACCTTCCAGGCTGCAATTCCAGACTTTTTCCCACCTTTCTGGTGGGAATTCCAGGGTTTTTCCCCAGCTCTCTGCCTCCCAGCTGTGGCACTGCAGAGGTTACTGCCTGCTCCTTGCAGGGTTTTTGGGAGGGAGCAGATTGCTGTGGTTGCTGCTGTCATGGACTGGATATTTCCTGGCTGCAAGAAGCCAAGTCCGGGCTGGACAAGGCTGGAGTCTCCTAAAATCACCCACGGGAAGGGAAGGGAAGGGAAGGGAAGGGAAGGGAAGGGAAGGGAAGGGAAGGGAAGGGAAGGGAAGGGAAGGGAAGGGAAGGGAAGGGAAGAGCAGCAGCTTCTCTGGGGTTCACAGAGGGGAGGAAAGGGACTCAGGGTTTGCAGATCCCTGCCTTGTCCCTCTCTAGTCCTGCACATTCTGCAGCCAGCCCCGCTTCCTGCAGCTTTGCTGCTCCAAAGGCGCCCTGCAAGAGCAGCTGTGTCAACATTTTTCCTGGTCAGGAGCTGAATTTTTAACGAGCTTCTCCACTCTGAGCTGAGCAGAGCTCCCCAGCCTTTCTCCTTCCCCACTCCCCGGGGAATTGGGATTGATTCTCACAACACCAAGCATCCCTTGGCTGCCCACCGCTCATCTCAGCTGACCACAAACCCTGACCAGAGAAAGCAGCTTCATCCAGGCAGGGGAAAGGGACTTTCCAGCAGCAGCAGGAGTGGTTTTGCAGGCTCTGCACCTGCCACCAGATCAGCGCAGCAGCAGCAGAAAGGCTCCCCTGTTCCCAGGGTCGCTCCTTTTTCATTGTGGCTAAAGGAAATAACGATTTCACGTTTATTTCAGATCTAAAGCAGTGACTCAGGTGGACAAAGCCCTGCTGAAAGTGCAGGGGTCACAAGGGTAATTGGCTTGTGGGGAGCTGGGACTGTCAGGAAGTTTCCTCCTCCCCATCACTTTTAACATTTTTGTTTCCAGGCTGCACTGAGAGACCTCCCAATAAATCCAAATTGAAGATCAGCAGCCAGAAAAACTGAGCAAGTATCAGATCAGGAAGAGGGTCTGGTACACGGGGGAACCCTCCATCCTTTATTGCCATTTTTGGGAGCCACTGACCCTGGGAAGCAGGAGTGGAAGTGGCCCCTTCCACCCCATCTTCACAGCCATAAACACATGAATTAAAGAGGAATGCCAGCATTAATGATCTGTTGACACAAATTACAGTCCAAGGCCGTGTGTGCAGGGTTTGTCAACACTCCAGCGTTATCATCAACAACTTCTTTAAATACAGGACCCAGAGTGCTCCAGCAGGATCAAAGGAAGGGAGAAAATACCTACCCATGGGAAGAAGAAAGGATGAAATTCCTGGAACAGAAGAGTAGTAGGGAATGCTACAGCTTAGGAATAAAGAGTACAAGAGTTCAGCTAATTGCCATTGGCAACAAGGATTCCTCAAAATAAAATATGGAGAAAAAGAACTTTGCATGGGAGCAGCAAAAGAAAGGCACAGCAGTCCAGGGTTAATTCGCACCAACACCATTTTTCACTCGGTGGCAAAGATTTTCTCTTTAAACCAAATCTTCCAGCAAGCCTGAAATAACCCAGCTGAGAGCAAGAACTGTGAACTGAAAGGCCAGAACTGAAAGCCAACCACAATGACAGAGCTGCCAGACAGAGCCTGTCATTACTGCAGGGCTGGAACAAGCCGGGCTCCTCTCAGCCCCAGAATTACCCTGCTTGTTCCCCAGCCACAAACACAAAAACCCTGATTTGCCTGCTCTGAAGGGCACATCCACAATGACAAGGTGAGGCTCTCAGCAGATGTTTTCCTGCTTTGTTTCATCTCACTGGAGTCCACTGGAATCAGCAGCCACCAAAGCAGGGCTGGGGAGGGGGAGGGCAGAGCTCTGACACCTTTAAATTTGGGATAAATTTAAAAAAACATCGTGGGAACATTAAATACCAGCCCTGAGATGGCCAGAGACAGGTGAAGTGCACAGAAATACCCCACAGGCAGCCACTGCCATGGTCTAAACCATTTCACAGGATCCTGTGAAATCCCAGGATTATTTGGGTTGGAAAATCCTTCCAGGATCAGAGTCAGGTCCCCACCTTGTCCCCAGCGCAGGGCTCTGAGTGTTCCTTGGACACCCTCAGGGATGGGCACTCCAAACCTCCCTGGGCAGCAATTCCCATGTTTAACAACCCTTTCCAAGGAGAAATTCCCTGTGTCCAGGTGTCCAGCCTGACCCTGCCCTGGTGCAGCCTGAGGCTCCATTTGGAAGCAAAACCAGAGGAACGGGAACAGCACAAGGGTTTGGGGCTGTCCTTTGCAGGCAGCTCCTCAACTTCCTCCTGCCTTGAATCTCCACTTCCCTAAGTGGCCAAGGAGCAGAAATTAATTAATGTGGACGTCCAGGAATGCAGGAATTTAGCTGGAAACGCTGAGAGGTTTCTGACCTGCTGAACGAGCTGAGTGGAACAGGTTTGGATGTGCCCGAGTGAGGAGTCAAACAGCAGATCCAGAGATCCAGAGCTCTCCAGCTGTGTGGATCATTCCCATTAATCCACGTGTTTGTGTGTCCCTGCAGCCCTGCTGTGCTCAGAGCAGGACACAGAGCTCTGGCTGCACCCACAAGGCATCTCCAGGAGCTCCCTGCATTCCAGCACCCTCGGATGGCACAATATTCAAACACCCCCTTTGGCTGGAAAAGCTGCAGATTCCTGGGATTCATCTCAAAACCATTAATAGAAACCAGTTACAAAAACAGAGAAATTGCCCAGGAAACCAACTCTGATTTTTTTAAATTTTTTTTTTTTTTTATTCCAGACAGAAGCTACCCAAAAAAAAAAAAACAACTGACCAAGGAGAAACGGGGAAACAACAGGCAGCAAGTAAATCAGGGATGGAAAAAGAGACACAAAGCAGCACCTCACTGTCACCCACACAGCAGGTGTAAATTACAGTTTTCTGTTAAGTTTAATTATTTTTTTTGCATGACCAAACTGTAAGAAGGTAAATCTGGAAAATGAGCTCTCTATAAAAATAATTTTTAGTTGACAAAAAATTAATTTTAAGCAGCTTGCTATGATTGTTTCAATTTAAATGCTGTGAAAAAAGAAATAAAATTATATAAAATGTGTTTTCTGGTCCCTCATTCATGTGTGCAAGGCCCTCTCATGGTCACAGCACACTTGGGTCTGTCCCACACAGCACAGGCAGCTCCTGGTAGGAAAAATTTGGAATCTAAACAGACAGGAGCAGGAGGGAACCATGGGACACAAAAGGAAATGAGTCACCCAAACTCACAGAGCAGAGCAGTGGCAGAACTGGGAGCAGAGCCTGGACCAGCTGCACTCCAGCCTGGGCAGAATTTTGGGCAGAATCCTGGTTTTTTACTTCCCAAAGCCCCTGTTTCATCCCTCTTGCCTCTCAGATCTTCCCAGTATCCCCATTCCCTAGGGCAAACAGGAGTCATTTCTACCTGCTACTTCTTTACCCCACTGAAATTTCTATTTTCTACCTTTTATTTCAATTAGATTATTAAGTACTCATCTCCCTGTCTATTCTGAGAGTGTCTTCAACTCAGAGAGTTAAAGAAAAAGCAGGTATGAGCTCAAAATCCCTCCATGAACCATGAGGGGATGGAAAAATGTGCAGCTCTGAATTGGAGTTACAGCAATCAGAACTCCAGGAGTGGCTCTGTTCATGTACCTGCATCTTTCATCCTCCCCTAAAGTTCACAGCAGCAGCCAGCAACTGGATTTTCCCAGGGAATCGGGAATTTTTCAGGGCTGCTTGCAACTGAGTGCCCCCAAACCTTCTGGATTTGTACTAAAGATCCCCCCAAAATCAACTTTTGAACCTGGAGTGCCTGAGACAGCAGAATGTCCGAGCCATGACACGGGGCTGACTCACTGCCATGTGGTTCTGGAGCATCTCAGCTTTCCCAAATCCACAAAGAATCCATCAGGGGGACAAATCCCCAGTCCTGCTCCAATTTGGCAGCTGGCAGAGAGCACCGAGGCTCAGGAGGAAATGGCTGAGGCATCAAATCACCCCTTTGAACTCTGCCCAGCCCCTGTTTGTCTCCAGAAATGCGGGAGAAAGCTGCACCTCCTGCCTGCTCCTCATCTCTTTCTGAATCCCGGGGAAAAGGCACCAAAGCTGGCTCCCATCTCTAAAGGGGCAGGAATTTGCACCATTTTACTTCCAGATTTCGAGGCATTTTACATCAAAGTTGTTAATCCTACACAAAGCTCTGGGGGAAAGAGGGGAGAAGCAACTGGGTTGGAAAAGTGTCCAAAAATCCTCCATCACTGTCCAGTATTCCAGGTCATTCGCAAAGCTCTGACCACACCACAGCCCTGACCACAAGCACAACTCAAACTGAATTTCACTCCTCCCACAAGCAGCATTAAATCAGGTTTCTCCAACCTGGGAAAAGCTCAATCCATGAGCACCCAACACAGCACAAACTGAATTTCACTCCTCCCACAAGCAGCATTAAATCAGGTTTCTCCAACCTGGGAAAAGCTCAATCCACGAGCACCCAGCACTGCTCATCCCTGTGAAAAATGAGAATATTCTGGGAGTCCTCAGGAGCTGAGAGCTGACATTTTGTGTCCCCTCTGTGGCCACCAGCACCGTGCCTCAAACCACGTTTTGTGGCCTCTCTGCACGTGGGAACAGAGCTCTGCTACCAGGAGGACTGGACACAAATTGCAGCCCATCCATTGCACCCGCCTAAAATAATGAAGCAGTGGGATCCCAGCTTATTTTGAGATCAGAAATGACTGGGAAAAGAGTGGAAAAATTAATGGGTTGGTCCTGAAGAGGGTGCTCAGAAGTGCTCCCAGAGTTGTGTTATTTGCCTCAGGTTTGCAGGCTGTTTCATTAAAAATAAAAATAAAAATACTTTGGGTGAAAGGCGGTTGCTTTCCATAATTCAATATAATCCTGCTGCTAAATTTAGGCACACAAACATGGAGCTTGGTCAGTTTTTAAGGGTAATCTGTGTGAAAAGTGTGTTTGCTCAGGATTAACCCAAGAGGACTCTGGCAATCATAATTTTAGCTAAAAAACCCCAGGGTGCTGCTTTGCCTCCTTTAGAAACCAAGTGAGAGCTCCCACTCCACTTTGGGGATGACACCAAACGTGGAAATGCATATTCCTCCTTCAGAAAAACATGGGAATCCATGTATCTCCCTCAGAACAATGTGGAAATGCACATTTTTTCCTCAGAAAAAATGTGGAAATCCATATTTCTCTCTCAGAACAACGTGAAAATGCAACTTCTCCCTCAGAATAATGTGGAAATGCACATTCCTCCCTCAGAACAATGTGGAAATACTTATTTCTCCCTCAGAAAAACATGGAAATCCAAGTATTTCCCTCAGAACAGTGTGGAAATCCGTATTTCTCCCTCAGAACAATGTGGAAATGCACATTTCTTCTTCAGAAAAATGTGGAAATGCAACTCCTCCGTCAGAAAAATGTGGAAATGCAACTCCTCCCTCAGAACAACGTGGAAATGCAATTTCTCCCTCAGAACAATGTGAAACTCCATATTTCTCCCTCAGAACAATGTGGAAATGCACATTTTTTCCTCAGAACAATGTGGAAATGCAACTTCTCTCTCAGAATAGTGTGGAAATGCACATTTCTTCCTCTGAAAAATGTGGAAATGCAATTTCTCCTTCAGAAAAATGTGGAAATATACATTCCTCCCTCAG
The DNA here is from genome assembly GCA_034509425.1 of Eopsaltria australis. Lineage (NCBI taxonomy): Eukaryota > Metazoa > Chordata > Aves > Passeriformes > Petroicidae > Eopsaltria > Eopsaltria australis. The sequence continues at coordinate 26,883 of JAVTVJ010001956.1, read as the reverse complement.
AATAACCTGGAAATCCATATTTCTCCCTCAGAACAATGTGGAAATGCAATTTCTCCCTCAGAAAAACATGGAAATCCAAGTATCTCCCTCAGAACAATGTGGAAATCCATATTTCTCCGTCAGAAAAATGTGGAAGTGCAATTTCTTCCTCAGAACAATGTGGAAATGCACATTTTTTCCTCAGAACTATGTGGAAATGCAACTTCTCTCTCAGAATAATGTGGAAATGCAAATTCCTCCCACAGAATAATGTAGAAATTCATATTTCTCCCTCAGAACAATGTGGAAATGCACATTTCTTCCTCAGAAAAATGTAGAAATGCAACTCCTCCCTCAGAACAGTGTGGAAATGCACATTTCTCCCTCAGAATAATCTGGAAATCCGTATTTCTCCCTCAGAACAACATGGAACTGCAGTTCCTCCCTCAGAACAACGTGGAAAAGCCCAGGTGGCTCCAGAAGGAGCTGTTCCTACCCTGAAGCCACATTTTTCTGTGCTCTCCTTTCCCCAGTCAGAAATCCCTCCAGGAGAAGGTGTTGCCATGCAAGGCACAGATATTGCTATTTTCCACTAGTTTTTTTTTTTCAATCCCAGGTTTTTGCAGGAATTGCTGGTGAGTGAAAGCTTTTCCTGCCTTCCCTTCCCCAGGGGATGATGTTCTCACCTTTACCCCTGCCCCACCTTCCCAGGGGCCTTGGGGAGAACTCGGGGGTGGCAGGAGGTGAAGAATACCACAGAATATTCTCCAGCATCACAGAGAGAGTGAAACTGATGCTGTTTTGGGCTGCCTAAAAACAGAGGCCAGGCAAAATGAAGAGAATAAAAAGCAGTTTATTTATTGAAGGGCCTTCAGGTGCGTTTAGGGCAGACAAAGCCCCTCAAAAAATGGATGATGGGTTACAGGTATTTGTATTTTTATAAGTTTGGTCCATTTGCATATTGGGGGTTCATCTTCCAATTACAGCTTCAGCTAATGAAGTCATTCACCCCAAGTTTGCTCCTCACAACTCACTTTTGTTTTTACTTTTTTGGGGCCTGGGACACTCAGGTGTCCTGGATTGCCAGGCCTGGAGAGGAATTGCTGTGTCTGAGCAAAATGGGAGAGCAGCAGCTGCCACTGGAGATGGAGTTTAGAGTTCTACACTAAAGAACTGCAGGATTATATATGAAAAATAGAAAAGCTAAAAGCCTAAGGCATCAAAATCAGGCAGGGAGAGTCCTCTGGAGGTGCCCACTCACACCTGGGCAAAGCCACAGATGCAGGGACTCAAACTGTGAGCAACGCAAGGGCTGCTCACTGAAATCAAGAGGGGCAATCCCAAATTTACCCTGGGGATGTACCTGGTGCTGCTGGGCACATTCCAGCGGCCTGTGCTGTGCCACCCTGGCCTGGCAGTGCCACCCTGACCTGAAAGTGCCATCCTGGGCAGTGCCAGTGCTGACAGCATGGAATGCCCTCTGTCCCTGGGGAAACAGCCCTGACTCACGCAGGGAGTGAGTGAGGCTGCTCAGTAACTGCTGCTGCTGCTGCTCACACTTTGCTGACTCCAACTCCATTTCTTCCACCTCTTTTCTCCCTCAGCTTTAACCAGTTCCTCACTGGCTGGTGATAAAACAGCCAGATCATCCTGCCATGAACTCCCTTAAAACACAAAAATCCCAAACTGTTCATTTTTTACCTGCTGTGCCAACTCCTTGCTCACGACTCCACATCCTTTACAAGTGGGAAAGGGATTCCAAAATGTTTCAGCTGCTGGGAGGTTCCAGGAGTGGTTTTTTTCCAGACCTGGACACACCAAAAGCAGTGACATTCCCTCAGCACAACACCTGCCTGAGCAGCACCAAGCCTTGATTACTGAACAAGTAAAGAAACCTCATTTTTTAAACAATATTTCATGTTTTCTACTTCAAACTAATTTCCACTTAGCCCTGTCAAGGTCCCACTGTCCATTCAAACTCCTCCTTCTTCCCATTGTTTTGCAGAAAATTCCAGCTACATTCAAGGGGGACAAGTCTCAGTTTTATAGTTCTTAGTGTCCATGCTGTGAGCAAGACTAAAAAAAAATTCCATGAATCAGGGATTTGACACAAAAGTGATGCATCAGATGGTTTTCTTGAAACCTGACTCACAGTTTTATTCCTCAGGTTTACAGGGAAAAGTCAAGCAAGAATGGATCTTTCCACAGGAAAACCAGCACCCTGTGTTTGCTCCAAGATGTTTACAGGACAACAGTTATTGATATTTTTATTTATTTATCTAAGAAGCAGAAGGGAAAAAAAATTTAAAAACCACTTTTCAAACCCATTTCAGCTCCACAAGTGCTCTGGGCTGGGTACAGAGTGCTGTTATTTTTGGAGAGGCTCAGCCCAAGTGACCCCAAACCAGGATGTTTTCCTGGAAAACAGAGAACAGCATGAATGGTGAAAAGAAAAGGTGGCATTTGAGTGAGGCCCAGGTGCTGTTTGTGAGATCAGCAGCATCACCTCAGCCAGGTTTGCAGCTGGGGGGAACAAGCCTGGTTTGTTCAGTTTGGAACCTCTGGATCAGGGATCAGTCCCACCAAAGCACAGCTGGCTCCAGGCTTTGGGAAGGAGAAGCTCAGAGCTCCTGGAGCCAATGTACACCAATATTTTGGTTTTTCACATGAAAGTGCCCCATTTAAACAGGGCATGAGCTCACCAGAGTGAAGGTGCCCACTGTTCCTGCTCAGGAATTAGTAATGGTATTAATTATTAATGGTGCTCAGGTCCTATTAATGCCCTGAAAGGTGTTTTGGACACCAAATGCTCATAAACATCCCCTGACAAGAGCTGAGTTACTCCTCCTTGAGACTGGAGTTTATTAATGGAAAATGGAACAGTTCCCACAATAAAAATATCAGAACAATTTGGGTTTTTGCAGAGATATCCCCTAGCAGCAAAAGGAGGAGGCATCACCCCATCCTCTTTTCCTTTTTTAATATCCCTCTGATATTAAAAAACCCCAAAACAAAACCAACCAAACAAAAAAAACCCAAAGCCAAAGCAAACAAAAACCCCACAAACAAAACGCCAAATAGAAATAAACTACATACACAAAAAAAACCCAAACCAACCCAAAACAAAACATGCTCCAAAAAAAACAGGTTTTAGGCACACCAGGGCGTAACAGGAAGAGTATTTCTCTTTATTTCTCCTTTTGCTGCTCCAGTTGTGTGCAGTCAGAGGCATCCCACAGCCACATGAAATCATCCTGGAAAACACTGGGAATAAATCCTTTCAGGCTGCACCACATGCTGTAGGATTTAAGGAATTCTCAACCCTTTTGCCTGCCTACAAGCAGCCTCAATCCAGAGCAATGTTTGGTGCCTTTACAAGCTCCTGGTTGGAATCAGGTTCCTGGAGCAGGAGAAGCCGCCATCATCCCATCCCATCCCATCCCATCCCATCCCATCCCATCCCATCCCATCCCATCCCATCCCCTCTCCACGTGGCTCCTGCCTGTGCCAGGGACACAGGGAGGGCATCCCTGAGCTCAGTCTGCATCCCCCCTGACAGCTCCCAGCCCTGCACCAGGCTCTGCAGGGCCAGCACAACATTCCCAAAGGGAAAAAAACACCTTTTCCTGCTTTAAATAGTTGCTTTTAACCAAGCCCAGTGATCTGCTGGACTTTCCCTTCTCCCATGAATTGAATTAATGTGAAGTGAGAGGAGTCAACATCCAAAATGTTCCTGTGGAGAACCGGGGAGGGGCTGCAGGGAGCTGAAATCTCTTCTGCACATCCCAGACCACCACAGGGTTAACTCAGGCAGCAATTGCTGACCTGCTGCAGTTTATACACAATTGAAATGTTTCTACTTCCCACCCGTTTGGGTTTCAGAGATTTTGGAGAGGAAGAGCAGCTCCCAATAAAGCTTTGTGAGAATATCCCAGACTCGTGCTCCCTCTACTGAAAATCAGGGGCAGTTTCCAGCTCTCTGATTGCTCAGCAAAATGAGAATTTCAAATTCCATCCTGTGGTCAAGAACATTGAAGGAACCTGACACAGCCCTGGGATTTAAGATCTCATCAGTGCCTTGTAAGACAGAGTTTTTCCACAAGGAAAACACAAATCCTGAGGGATTTTAAGGTGTTAGGAAGGAATTCTTGCCTGTGAGGGTGGTGAGGCCCAGAGCAGCTGTGGCTCAGGATGTTCTAAACTGCACCTTGTAGCAATGATTTGCACACATTATTTTCCTTTTCCTTTATTCTCTCCTAGCAGAAGAAAGGGGATCATTTTCAGGAAGTTCCCCAGCCTGAAGCAGCTCATTCTTTTCCCCCCTCAGTCCACCCCATCTCTTTGCCAAAATACCAAAGTTAAATCACCCTAAACCACCCAGAACTGCCTCTAACCCCAAAAAGAAAAGCAGAACCCAAAGCAGAACCCAGATAAAAAGTCCTCTCTCAGGGTTTATTTTTCACAGCTTTCACAACTCTCTTCAACCATGCAAAACCAGCTGATTGTATCAGGGTTGTCTCAGGCACAAAAGTTTTTGTAGTTAATGAATAATTAGCTCAGAGCTTCTACTCTGACCAATATCTGGGTGTTCTACACCACAGGGGTCAGTCAAAGACAAAAATAACCATTTTTTATTAGCACAGAATAGAACACAAAAAAATCAATGTGCCTTTTAAGGATGCTCATGCAATGCCCAAGTCACATCCACACCAAGGCTCCAGGTAAGAGACCACAAAAGCTCTTGCAGCTCCATTCCATGGAATTCTGATCCAATTCCCAGCCCACCACAACCCTCAGGAGAACCACAACACTTCTGCACTAAGAATGCAGTTTAGGAAAGAGCTTTTCCATAGGTTTGTGCCATAAAAACAACGGGAATTCTTTCACTGATCCCATCTCCCACACCTGATTGCTCCCATCTCAAAGAGGGACTCCAGAAATTCAGCAAAGACCACAGGACAGCAGAAAACCACCAGAAAAGAGCTCACACCTCTCCTTTGGGCAGGAAAAACTGCCAGTTTCTCCTTGGAAAACTCCTTCCTGCCATTTTCATCACAATCAGACAAAGGGTAAATGTCATCCACATACTTAAATATTTTTTTAATTACAATTGCAGGTTAAAATTTGTGACAGGTGGGGTTTTTTTTATCGCTTGGAACTCCTCAGGTAGATCTTGGGGGTCTGCCACCCTGCAGGAGCACTTTTCAAGCCAGCTCTTTTCCAGATGCGCTCCAAATCTTTCTCAAATTTGACCTGAGACAGGGAAAAAAAATTTTAAAAGAAATAAAAACACAGCTCAGAAGCAACAGCCACTGCCCACGTGTCCCAAGGACAGTGTAGGGATAACACACACAAAGGAAACAAAGGTTCTGACTGTCAAAATACTGAATTTTACTGCAGAAAATACACCAGAAGGCATTAAAAAGCACCAAGATTTTGGTAGGATCATTTTAGAAGTCCTGTGCAAGGAAAACTGAGAGGATGGACAATGAATGGTGAGGAAAATAAGAGGATTTTACAGAGTTCACTGCAAATCTGAAGCAGTGGAATTACAATTAACCCCGATTTGCATCTGAGAATTCCTAGAGAATGAACTCAATTATATCCCATGAAAGGCAGTGCTGAAGGAGAACATCCCCAGCCTGAGCAAACCCCCATCTCTTCCCTCACCCCTTCCAGCAAAGGAACTAAAAGGCTTCTGGCTTCTATATAAAAAGAAAAACTGAATGAGAAGCACCTGAAGATGGTGTAAGACAGGGAAGAAATTAAGATTAAACCACATGAATTCATCCCTCACACAAATGCTAAAATTCATCTCCATTAATCACCCATATTTGTAAATTGCTGTCATAGAAGAAAAATTATGCCCAGCAATTTGGAATCACAGAATCCCTGAGGCTGGGAAAGATCTCCAAGATCACAGAGTCCAGCTGTGAGTGATGTCCCCCCTGTCACCCTGCACTGAGAGCCACATCCAGGCATTGCTTGCACACCTCCAGGGAAGGGCACTCCAAACCTCCTGGCCAGTTCCAATGCCTGGACACCCTTTCCATGGGGAAATTCCTGCTGGTGCCCAACCTGAGCCTCCCCTGGCACAGCTTGAGGCTAAATGCTGAATTCATTCCGGCTCATTTTTCCCCAAATGCACTGAAATCCAGCACCCAGCTCCTGAGCAGAGGCTGGTTTGATGTGTGGGCAGGTTTGTACCAGGGAACTCCCCTCCCCTGAGCTCACCTGACGCCGCTTCTTGCGCCCCTCCTTCACCCTCCTGCGGATGAACTTCCTCCTCTTGAGCAGCTTCTTGTACTTGTGCCTGTTCATTTTCCTCCTGCGGATCTTCAGCACATTCCTGCACTGCACTGTGTCACCCAGGGCTCCCTCTCCTTCCCCCACAGCCCCTGGCCCAGCAGCAGGGGGACACTCTGAGGCCTGGGGGGGTTCATGGCTCGCTTCTTCCTGAGCCCCCTCAGCTTTGGGCAGGGAGTACCTGACTGTGAGCCAGCTCTCCAGGGGGCTGATGGAGAGTTTCCTGGGAATCAGGATCTCCTCCAGCTCAGGGTCCAGCGTGTGCCACTGCTGGGGCTGGGCCCCGCTGGTGTTGGGGGGCTGGGTGCTGTAGTGTGCAGACAGAGAGCGGCAGCACAGGAAGGAGGACACGGACCTGGGCAGGAGGTGGCCTTGGGGAGACAAAGGCATTGCACTTAAAAATCAGAATTTTCCAGCAGGAGCACGAGAAAAGCCCTGCCCAGCTCTCAAACCACCAGACAGAACAAGCTAACAAAAGGAAACGCTCACAGAAGTTGTATCGTTATCACAAGAGCAAGGGAGGATTTCCAGCTTTTAACTACAATGTTATAAAGTTTAAAATATATTGTATTTTACTGGGTAAGCTGCCCAGGACACCCAGGCAGAGCACAGTGGAGGTTCCTCTTCACTGGGAGGTGTCCCTGCCCATGGCACAGGGGTGGAATTCCATGGTTTTTAAGGTTCTTCTTCACTAGGAAGTGTCCCTGCCCAGCAGGGGTTGTTGGAATTCCATGGTTTTTAAGGTTCTGCTTCACTGGGAAATGTCCCTGCCCATGGAATTCCATGGTTTTTAAGGTTCTCTTTCACTGGGAAATGTCCCTGCCCAACAGGGGTTGGAATTCCATGGTTTTTAAGGTTCTCTTTCACTAGGAAATGTCCCTGCCCATGGAATTCCATGGTTTTTAAGGTTCTCTTTCACTAGGAAATGTCCCTGCCCATGGAATTCCATGGTTTTTAAGGTTCTCTTTCACTAGGAAATGTCCCTGTCCATGGAATTCCATGGTCTTTAAGGTTCTCCTTCACTGGGAAATGTCCCTGCCCATGGAATTCCATGGTTTTTAAGGTTCTCTTTCACTGGGAACTGTTCCTGTCCATGGAATTCCATGGTCTTTAAGGCTCTCCTTCACTGGGAAGTGTCCCTGCCCATGGAAGGTTGGAATTCTGTGGTCTTTAAGTTCCCATCCAACCCAAACCATTCCATAATTCCATTAAGTGGAGTGTTCTTATGTTTTCTGATGGAAAATCAATTTGGAATGGTAAGGAAGTGTTCGCTGTATCAAACCTCTCTGCTGCTCAGGAATCTCCTCCTAAGGTTAAAAGATTAAACCACACTTACATAATAATCAGAGACATAAAAACATCTGACAACCACTGACTCAACAGCAGCCTCCTCCCTCCTGCACTGCTTGGTGGAAAAGAAACTTCTGGGAGCCCAATTACCCCAAGGAAATAAACCCAAACAGAAAACTTGGTCACACAAACCCAATTTACCTGCAATTCTCGAAGCCTTCAGTAGCTGGGAACTCAGCCGTGATATTAACATTTTGTTTCCCTTTGTTCACTGGCAGAGCCAGCAATGACTGTTCAAATAAGAACGTTTATTCAGTAACGTGCAGTTAAAAGAAACCGTCTCTATTCAACCCCAAACGGCCTGAGACACCCTAAAAACCCTCCTGATTTTACCCTCAGTCTGTCGGGCTCTGCTGTGGGGGTCAAGCACCGGGGTAGTTGAGCCGCGGAGATGATTTATTATAAAGTTTGGGGTTTTTTAACTTTAAAAACACGGTAACTCCAGCCGAGCTGGCGGCACAGCCCTCCCTCAGGCCGGGAGGAGCAGCCGCGCGGCCTAAGGACGGGCCGTCACCGAGGGGCCGCCTCCCTCCCCTCAGCCCCCCCGGCGCTGCCGCCGCTGCCCCGCCCCGGGCAGGACCCGCACGGAGCCCCCGGGCCGCCGCTCCCGCCCGCCCCTCACGGACCCCGGGCCGCCACCGCCGCCATCACCCACCGGCCCCGCCGCCACCGGAACTTCCGCCCGCGCGCAGCGCCCCCTGGCGGCGCGGCACCGCCCCTTCACGGCCCCTCAGGAGCCCGCCGGGTGCGGGTGTCGGTGACTCACGGTCCGTCATGGTTCCCTCACGGCCCCTCAGGAGCCCGCCTGGTGCGGGTGTGGGTCACTCACGGTCCGTCATGGCTCCCTCACGGCCCCTCAGGAGCCCGCCTGGTGCGGGTGTCGGTGACTCACGGTCCGTCATGGTTCCCTCACGGCCTCTCAGGAGCCCGCCGGGTGCGGGTGTGGGTCACTCACGGTCCGTCATGGCTCCCTCACGGCCCCTCAGGAGCCCGCCAGGTGCGGGTGTGGGTCACTCACGGACCTTCATGGTTCCCTCACGGCCCCTCAGGAGCCCGCCAGGTGCGGGTGTGGGTCACTCACGGTCCGTCATGGTTCCCTCACGGCCCCTCAGGAGCCCGCCTGGTGCGGGTGTGGGTCACTCACGGTCCGTCATGGTTCCCTCACGGCCCCTCAGGAGCCCGCCAGGTGCGGGTGTCGGTCCCTCTAGGACCTTCATGGTTCCCTCACGGCCCCTCAGGAGCCCGCCGGGTGCGGGTGTCGGTCACTCACGGTCCTTTACTGTCCCTCGTGGCCCCTCAGGATCCCTCAAACTGCCGATCTCGGTCCCTCATGGCCCCTCAGGGTCCTGCAAGGTGCGGGTGTCGGTCACTCACGGTCCTTTACAGTTCCCTCATGGCCCCTAATGATCCATCAAGGTGCCAGTTTTGGTCCATCTCGGTCCTTTATGATCCTTCATGGTTCCCTCAGGGCCCCTCACGATCCTCCAAGGTGCCAGTCTCAGTCCCTCACAGTCCTTTATGGCTCCTCATGGTTCCCTCATGGCCCCTCATGATCCCTCAGAGTGCCGGTCTCTGTCCCTCACAATCCTTCATGGTGCCTCACAGCCCATTCCAATACTTTGCACCCTTTCCATGAGGAAATTTTCCTGATTATCCAACCTAAACCTCCCCTGGCCCAGTCTGAGGCCGTTCCCTCTCCTCCTGTCCCTGTTCCCGGGGAGCAGAGCCCGATCCCGATCCCTCCTGTCAGGGACTGTGCAGAGCCACAAGGTCCCCCCTGAGCCTCCTTTGCTCCAGGCTGAGCCCCTTTGCAGCTCCCTCAGCCACTCCTGGTGCTCCAGCCCCTTCCCCAGCTTTGCTCCAAACCAAATCCTTCAAGCAGTTGAAGCCAGCTGTGTCCCTCACCCGCCGGTTTGCACAGAGACCTCAGGCGCACGTGGAAGGTCGGTGGCTGGGATGTGCTCACCTGCTGAGTCACCTAAAACCCGTCTGAGCAGGGAAGCAAGGCACAACAAGCCACATCGGGAGGAATTCTGGGCACCAGGAGGAATTTCTTCATGGAAAGGGTTTGTTAAGTACAGGAACGTGGTGGAGTCTCCATTCCTGGAGGTGGCACTCGGTGCTCTGGGTTGGTGACAAGGACGGGGATCGCTCACACGTTGGGCTCGATGGGCTTTTCCAACCTCAACAATTCTGTGAAGGATTCTGTGAGGGATTCTGTGATTCTGTGATGGATTCTGTGAAGGATACCATGATTTTGTGAAGGATTCTGTGATTCTGTGACGGATTCTGTGAAGGATTCCATGATTCTGTGAGGGATTCTGTGATTCTCTGAAGGATTCTGTGATTCTGTGAAGGATTGTGTGATTCTCTGACAGATTCTTTGAAGGATACTGTGATTCTGTGGAGGATCCTGTGAAGAATTCTATGATTCTCTGACAGATTCTTTGAAGGATTCTGTACTGTGATTCTGTGGAGGATTCCTGTGAAGATTCTGTGATTCTGTGATGGATTCAGTGAAGGATTCCATGAGGATTCTGTGAGGGATTCTGTGATTCTGTGAAGAATTCAGTGAAGGATTCCATGATTCCGTGTGATTCTGTGATTCTGTGACGGATTCTGTGATTCTGTGATGGATTCAGTGAAGGATTCCATGATTCCGTGATTCTGTGAGGGATTCTGTGATTCTGTGAAGAATTCAGTGAAGGATTCCATGATTCCGTGAAGCATTCCATGATTCTGTGACGGATTCTGTGAAGGATTTCATGATTCTGTGAAGGATTCCGTGATTCTGTGAAGGATTCTGTGGTGGATTCTGTGATTCAGTGAAGGATTCAGTGAAGGATTCAGTGAAGGATTCCATGAAGGATTCCGTGATTCCGTGAAGGATTCCATGATTCTGTGAAGGATTCCATGATTCTATGAAGGATTCCGTGATTCTGTGAAGGATTCCGTGATTCTGTGAAGGATTCCATGATTCCGTGACGGATCCTGTGATGCTGTTACAGTGAGCCTGTCCCTGTTGGTTCAGGGATCGTGGAAGGCACACAGACACCTCTCCCTGCCACACCCTTGTCTGCATCCGGGGCTGGTCCCGGTGGCTGCTGTCCAGGGACAGCCACACCTGTCCTCTCCCCTTACCTGCCTGCTGTTTGTCTCTTGCTCGGCACAGGAACCACCATCCTGGCACAGCATGAAAGTGCCTAATCAGCTGGCATGAGGGAGGGATGTTGAAGCCAATCCCAGACTTCAAAGGGCTTTTTGCTTTTATACCTACCTCAGCCAGAACACAAGAGATTTATTCACCAGCTGCTTTTAGTGTTTTGGACCAGAACAAGGGTCTATCTCTGTTTTAGGTACACCCCACTGTGTCAAACCCAACTACCCTGAAAGGTTAGCATGGCTTAGTTTATTCCTGAAAATGAGGAATAAAGGTTCCTTGCCAGGAAAACCTATGAGGAGAAATTAAATGAAGTAAACAGTTAGATAAACAGATTGTTTGTTTCATCGAGACTTTATTGAAGACACTTCAGAAGTTTATGTACAAAACAACATTCCCACCCCCGTATCAGGCTGTTAGTCACCCGCTGGGAACAAAGCAAGTGCCTGGTGTGCACTGGCAACCCGGGGACACTCAGAGTTTGCCACGGAATTCACACGAGTACCAAACTCCCGTGGTTTAGAGCTGGGCAATTTCAGCCTTGGCTCAGTTAGGAACAAAGGAAACCAAAGGAGTTTTTTTCTGGAGATAACTGAGCATACTGGAATCTGCCAGCCCACACTGGTCTTACTCTGAGGTCATTTAATTCTGCAAAGAACCAGAAGCCCACTTTGGTTTTGTAAGTGAAAAAGAGCCGGCAGCCCCTGGATTTAACTTGCAGGTTTTAATCCCTTTCAGAGGGTTCCAGGAGATGCCCAGCACCCAGAGCACAGCAGTGTTTGCAGGAAGCATTAGAGCAGAGCAGTAGCAATACCAAGTGAAAGACTCAGCCCCATTGCTTTCCAAATACACCTAGAGAGAGGCTGAGGTCAGGCTGGCTATTTCAGTGAGCGTGTGAGAAAACCCTGGAGACACAGACAGCAGTGGCAAGGTTAAATTGTGACTGATGAGCTGCTCCTGTAGAGTTCTGTGCACTTCTACCATGGCAGAGTTTCCCCTTGCCAGTCCAGGAAAGAGCCATTTTCCTTTTCACCGAGACGCTCCAGAACAGAGAGAATGCCCGGGATAGCCTCCTGCACCTGCATGGGAGCCTGGAATGCATCAAGCTTAGGTCAGTACTGGGAATATCCTGCAGAAGGGAATTAAATGCGTTTAAGGAGGTTCTAGAATGAAGGGGGGATGTGTTTTTGTGTGTCACAGCACACAGAGGTGTGCAGGCAGCGGGTTGGGACAGCAGAGGAGCCCCACTGTGACATTTGCAGCTGTGGCACTCACCATGTTCCCACCCATGTCTGTCTGGAGCCAGCCTGGGTGCAAGGAAATGCAGAGAATTCCGTCTGATTTCAAGTCCGCAGCGAGGCACCGGGTGATCATGTTCAGAGCAGTCTGTGAGAGTGGAAACCACCTGTTAATGTGCTGTTTATGGCCCTCGTCAGGACCTCCAGCCCCGCTGCTGGGCACCTCCCTGGCACCCTGCTGTCTCCTGGCACTGGAAGAGGCTCTCAGTAACTCGTCCAGACTTTCTGGGCACTCTGAAAGCTCTACCACCACAAACTCACTGCCCAAAGATGAAATTAAGTTGTAGTGGAAGATAAAGTAGCATTTGAAACGCCTCAGTAGCTGTGAGGAGAATAATATTGACATAAGGACTGTGTTTTTCTACACTAATCACTACACAAACATTCATTTACTTCTGAGCAGGGAAAACAAGCATTTAACAGCTTATGAGTAGGTGGTGTAGGAGAAGCTGTATGTGTGATCCTGACTCTCTGTACAAACTCAATCTCTGGATGTGAGAAAACTGAAAATCCCACCTGTCACTGACTGAAATCACCACGTACAGGTCAGCACACCTTGTGCTGAGCTTCCTGCCTGCTCTCTCGCTTGGGCTGGAGGAACACAGCTGATGGAACCCACACTCGATGGCATCAGCTCTTGCCTGAGTGCCAAACCCCTCGGGAGTGCATCTGTGTCAGAGCAGGGATTTGGGAGCCTGTTCTCCAGAAGTTGCTGCAGGTGCAGCGTTCCACAGCTCCCACATGAAGAACAAGAACACTTTTTGTGCCCACAGAGGTGCTGCACCCCTTCCTAAGGTCAGCGTGGCCTCTACCTGCCCTCAGCCAGGGAGCAGAGCCCAGGGGAGCCCACAAACCTTTGCTATCCTGTAGGGATAGACCTTGAGGAACATCTCGTTTGCCTGGACGAGCTGCATGGAGGCAGCGAGAGAGGACATGTTGATGATGGCAGCTCTGTGACAGCCCATGCCAGTGCCCAGCTGTGCTGCCTTCCTCAGCAGGGGGAGGAACGCCTGCAAAAACCAGAGTTTGCTTTAATTTGGTGATTTGGGTTGGAGTTGGGTCATTCCCCCATTCAAAGCAGGAATCCCAGTACGGCTCTGTGCCACCAGCACCGAGTGGTGATGGCTCTGCAGATGCAGTGACCTCTTCTGCCACCTCCTACCCCCACCTGCCCTGAAGTGATCCCACAAACAGCAGCTCTGGCTGCTCTCCAGACAGGCAGCTCCATGTCAGAGCTGTATCTGTGCAGTTCCAAGGGGACAAACACCTGGACAAGTGCAGCTCACTTGTGGATCAAACCCCTCCCTCCCAGCCCTCACCTTGGTGACCATGAGCTGGGCGACGGTGTTGGTTTCATAGATGGTGAGCATGGTCTCTGCCGTGACCTCCTCCAGCGAGGCCAGCACGTTGATGCCAGCGTTGTTGATCAGGCAGTTCAGGCCTTTGTCTCCCACAATCTCTTCCACTTCCTTGACCACTTTCTTGATGCTGCTCTCACAGACCACATCTGCACAGAGGAGGCAGAACAGTGCAGGGTTCAGGGTGTGCCTGGCATGAGTCAACCCAAGCCAAACCAAAGCTGAGGGTCAATGGGGACGTTTGGGCAGCACACAGGTGAAAATGCAGATTTTACAGAATTACGTTTCCCCAGGGTTATCTTAAGGTGGTTTTCGGCTGCTGGAGATGATATCAGCTACTGATCACTCAGGAGATCAATTCTTAAGAAATCTCTTTATCTCTTTATCTGACAAATTTCTGTACAGATATAAAGCCCTTTACTCACCCAGTTGCAGGAGCTTGATGTTGCTGTATTGCTTGCTAAGCTGCTGGAGCTCCTAGGAAGAAGACATTTTTTTGTTATCTTTTATGTATATAAAAAAATAGATATCTCCACAGCTATTACATAAATCAGTTTGAATTCTGGACCTCCAGAATTGCAGCTGAAATATTTTCATGATTAGACTGAAGGCAGCAATTCTCCTTTGTTTTCCAGCCTGCTGAGCAGCTTCCCTAAGAGCCAGATCAAGAAATTGGACTCTTCCCCTGCTTAGTCCAGACTCCAGCATGCTGGGTTTTTAGTGGGATATTTCTCAGTTTTAGTGCTCAGTTCTCAGCGTTCTGGTAAAAATTCAGTGTTTCCCCAATTCTGTAGGAAAAGCATAATTCTCCTGAAGCTCAGCTAGTGCTAGACATCACTTCAGGCTAACAGGAACGCTTTAAAAAAGCCATTTGGAATTCCTGTTTGCAGGAAAAGTTCCCCAGCAGTTCTCCCATGGGAATTTGGTTTCCCCAGCAGGCTTGTTAGCATCAGTTCTTGTAAGTGGAGGTGAAACACACCATAAAATCAGTCCCAGGCACAGCCACTGTCCAGGAGAACAATTCCCTCCCTGCTGGAACCCACTCATCTCCCTGTCAGCGAGGCAGGCTGGTGTTCCTGCAGGAATCCGTGCTCTCCGGTGTTCCGGCTGCACAAAGAGTGTCCAAAGTGGATTTATGGGCCCAGCTGGAATACTCAGGTTTCTGTGCCATGGAGCCAAGTGGGGAGCGTGGCCAAACACAACAGATGGATTCCATACTCCCAGTCGTGTTCAGGAGACACAGCAACCTGGCCAAACATTCCAGCCCCAGCAAATCCCTTTCTTTAGGAGCCCCTTGGGAATAGGGGTCAGGAGGGCGGGTTTGGAAAGAATCCTTCTCTGCCCCTTGGAGACACTTTAGGGACTCGGTGTCCTCTGACAAACCGTAATGGATCACATCTTTTATCTCACATCAGCCCCTGCAGGATTCTCTCCAGGCCTGTTTGGGAGATTTGTTCTCCCACCGGGGCCAATCTACAACTGCAGTTAAGGCTATTAAGGGGAGGGGGAAGGAAAAACAAATCAGAAGCACAAAACCAGAGGACATTCCTTGCTTTGGACAGGGCTTGGTGGGACAGTTTTCCATAAATTAAAGGCCCAGAACACGCTGTCTTGTTTATTGATAGTCCAGGATGAAATATCTCTGCCATGTCAAGGCCTGCAGTAATTCCGTGCCTTTGCACTGTCACTGGATTTCAGTCTGACAATATCAGTGGATAATAAACTCCAGGAGCGCTCTGGCTTCTCAAGGTTTGCCCATTTATTTATAGTTCATTTATTGATGTGCTTTACTCTCAGACAGAAACGAGCTACCACCTCCTGCTGAAAGGCCAGAGCTGCTTTGAGTAGCAGCAGCAGCAGCTGAGAGGCTTCTGAAGTGAGTAAGCAACATTTTCAATTAAGAACTGAAGCATTCCCCAGCACATAAACGGCATGAAATTACAATAGCTGCATGCAAATTAGGTTTAAAATTCAATGGGTTTTGCAGTTAATTACTTAGTTAACAAGTGACTCCCACTTCGGGGGTTTAAATTTCTGAGAAGCAGCTCGCAGGCACAAAGCTGATGTAGACAGCTTTGGTCTTCAGGAACGTTACACCTGATAGAAGCTGAAAAATCCCGTTAGAACATCAAAAAATTGCAGGCAAGCCTGTTTTCCCCCTCCTGTGGCTAGAAGGAACATGAGAAAAGGAGGACTGAGACAAGTAGGTACAGCCAACACATCCCAGCTAAGTAATTTTTAATTAGTGTGCTGTGACAGATAATTTGAAAACAAGACAAACAAAACCCAATAAAACCCCACAACACAACCCCCTAACTCTGTGTTTATTTAGTGTAGTAGCTGTAGAACGGCTCTGCACCTGAACAATCACCCCTGAGAATCAACTCTTTCGGAGTCCGAGATAAGAATTAAACCCTGATTAACGTCTGTTGTTTCCTGCTTGCTGAGTTTTAATTACGATTAACAAAGAGTCAGCCTATTCTGATTTAAACAAGATCCTCTGGCACTCAGGGCTCCAGACACGGATTCATCATCACACAGGGTATTTATTGCTCGATTTCAACCAGGAATGTTTTGTTGTCTTTGTCATTTAGCAAGATTTACTTTGCCTTCTTTATGAAAGCATTATCCTCTTCAGTTACAGCTCTTGGAAAGGGCCTGGGCCCACTCAGCCAGTTGGAAGCAATCAAGCCAAACAAACACAGCCTGCGGGCAGGATAAAGGTGCTTGGGTATCCTTCACATCGTCCTGCTTGCACTCGGGACAAAGCCAGAGGTGTATCCTATTTTCTGTATCCCTCTGAGACAGCTTTTCAGTATCACAGTGTTCAGCCAACTCACTGTTCAGCCCTGGAACAGCTTCCACAGCACTGCCCTGACCCACAGCCCTCTCCCACTCCAGAAAAACCAGACCTCACTGCTGTAGGAAGTGTAAAACACTCCCAGAAAGAAAATAATCAAACAAAACAACTCTGCAATAACCCAGAATTAGAAAGGCTTCAAGAATGCCCTCTCTGCCTGATACCGATTCAGAAGTGCCCCCTTTGCCTGACGAATCTGGTGCACAGATCGCTCAGCTGCTCTTCCCAGTTGCAAACCACATGGCTAAAATATGTGTTCAAGGGAAAAACAAGCCCCAAACCTGACAAGAGACAGTGAGCAGAGAGAGCTCCGCGTCTGACAAGGGAACAGGCACAGTTTGTAACAGGATCTCCTGCTCCAGAGCAAGGGAAACTGCACATTCAGCCCTGGAAGCTTCCCAGAGCTCTGCAGAGGACTCGAGCAGAAAGGAATTTGTTCACCTGGGAACTCACTGGGGCTGTGGGGAGAGCAGGAGAAACGGGAGATGCTCCTGTGACTCGAGCAGTGAGGAACTTGTTCACCTGGGAGCACATTCGGGCTGTGGGCAGAGCAGGAGAAACGGGAGATGCTCTGAGCGGATCCCACAGCTCTGGGCACCACAGATTTATTGACACCGTGGCCATCTCCTCCTTCCCCCATCACTGAGGGGACTCCAGGGGCTGCACCATTTTTAAGTGCAGTCCTTTAGGGCAGAGTTTTTCCCTTTTACGGGAACGCAGGATGGGGGAGGAAGGAGCAAAGAAGAAAAAGAGGAGTGTGGGGAGAATTGCAGCGGGGTCCATGAGCCCGTGCAGGCTCCCTGGGAATGACTGCGCTGGGGTTGTGCCCATCTGGAGAGCAAGGACAGCACATCGGGATTGTTTCGCAGATTTGTAGCTGCTCCCGCTGTCAGCGCTGGAGCAGCCCAAGAAAAAGCAGATTGGGATCAGAGCGTGGCTGGAGGAGTCTCCGATGGTGCTTTTCCAGGAGGGGCAGTGGTTATCTGGCTGCCTGCGGGCCTGCTGCACGTTATCGTGTGATCTGCAGCCCATTTGTTAGGCAAATGTTCTGGGGAGGCCACCTAGGAGCTCCTCAGCCCCAGAACTCGAGTTTTCACAACTTCTGCCAGCACAGACTCACATGCAAAAGCCTGCAGCTGTTCAGCATTAGGCCAAGGTTAGGGAGTTCCAGGAGATGGGCTGCTCTGCCTGGTGAAGAGAGGAAGGCAAAGCCAGTCTTCCCCAGCATCTTTGGAAAGGCAGCTCCTTAGGGGCTCTTCTCTGTCCACTCTTTGGAAGGCTCTGAAATACTCACTCATCACCCTGCTGAGAGATTCTTGCCCAAAGTGGAATTGTATTTGCCAGCAGCTAAGTGTATTTAATAATTTTTTCCTCTAAAAACTGGAAGATTCTTTTTAAAGCCTTTTCATTTGAGCTCTGCCCATCTTTTTCCTTCTGTGCAACAGGAAAATGCTGCTCTGCCAAAGCAGAGGAGAATTGAAAGGAACTGTCCAAAGTTGCTGTTCTCCAGGTTCATCCTCTAATTCAGGAGAGGAAGTGGGGGACAATTCATTTGTATCAAGAAGGATTTTTCATATGGTCACCAAAAAAACAAGGGGAAAAACCTAAAGTTAGACCACCTGAACTGCTGTCAAGAGAGAAAGCACTGAGCCAGGTGTGCAGAGAAAGAAAAACTCCCTCAACTTCACAGCCCAGTGTGCACAGCCAAGAATCAGATCTGAGATGGGCCAAGCCCGTTTCATGTGCCCTGAGTTGAGCCTGCAGTGCCAATCTCTGGAGAGCAGGAACCTGAACTCTGGGGGGTTCAAGATGCACCTGAACTCTGAGTGTTGAAGGTGAGTCTGAGCTCTGGGCGTTCAAGATAGACCTGAATTTTGAGTGTTCAAGGTGAAGCTGAACTCTGGGTGTTGAAGGTGAATCTGAGCTCTGGGTGTTCAAGATGCACCTGAACTCTGGGTGTTGAAGGTGAGTCTGAGCTCTGGGTGTTCAAGATGCACCTGAACTCTGAGTGTTGAAGGTGAGTCTGAGCTCTGGGTGTTCAAGATAAACCTGAATTTTGAGTGTTCAAGGTGAATCTGAGCTCTGGGTGTTCAAGATTTGACTGGAAAGTCAGTGACAGCAAAGGTTCCTCTCTGAGAAAGAAAAAAAAATTAAAAATTACAAGAGACTCACAGAAGCTTTGCCTTTCCTGCCACGCTGAGCAGCAGTGCCAGGCTGGAGCCAAGCTCTGAGAGCAGCAGTTCAATGTGGTGCTCCCATGGCCAGGATTGCCAGTGCTGGAGGCTGGAGCAGGTCTGTGCCTGCCCTCTGCCAGCCCCAAGGACCAGCAGCGCAGTGGGAACACTCTCAGAGGGTCAGGAGGTTTTGTGCCAGCTCCGTGCACTGCAGATGGGGCAGATAATGCTGGTGAAACCACTACAATACCTTTAGTAAAGATTTCTCTTCCTTGTGGAGTTTCCAAACCCATCTGTTAGAAATCTGCTTTCAGCTGACTGCAGAGGTTTCTATTGATGTCCTGCCAAGGCACAGCACATGGCCTAGAGGTCCTCACAAAGAACAAAAACCCACCCTGATCCACCAAGGACAAAACTTGCCCCCCTAAAAAAAATTTTAGAAAAGCTTCGGCTGCACCCCATGTGGCCGGCAGAATCAGCACTGGGGTTACTGGAATGTGGCTCCTGGCCAGCTTCCTGCCTACAGGAGACACCCTGCCAGAGGCTTTCCAGGTTTCTCCTGAGGGAGGAGTGACCCAGACTCTTCCCAGACACACTGCACTGTCTGGAGGCTGTTTCATCTTCCTCTGCAGGTTTGCAGCTTTTTTGCTGCGGATTTTTTAATACTGACCACACAAAAAAAACCAAACCCCGGTGAGTTGTGCTGAGATTTGCCCGTGTAATGTTTCCTAGGGAGCTCTTCCTGTTGAAGGAATCATTTCACTTCTCCGTGTAATGGATCCGAGACCATTATGATGAAAAATCACGGGGGCCAGTTGGTGAAAAAGAGAAAGAGCCTCCCTCAGCGCCGGCTGAAGCGGCTTTAGGACAAACAACCACGCAGGGAGATTTCGATCTAACACAGGTCAGATGTCTCTGCTGCTTTCCTGTGCCACTACTACACCGGGCTCTTGTGCAATCGCTCGTAGGAAACAGGGCTGGGAGCGGTGCCAGCTCGGTAACTGGAGTTAAAAGGGAACAGAATGGAGTGAATTTCTGCTCAGGTGGTGCCAGGAGGGGCTCGGGGGGAGCCGCAGGGAGCAGCAGCCCTGAAAGGGAGCTGTGCACCTGATCCCAGCCCTGCCAGACCGTGTCTCTGCACTTTCATTCACAAATACCCTGAATGCACCTTTGTGCTGGAGACTTTTAAAAAAAATCAAGGTATTTTCCTTCAGTTTCGTGAGTTCCTGCAGAGCAGCAGCAGCTTCTGGAGAAGCAGAGGTCAGAGTGCAGCTGTTACCTGGCCAGCCCTGCCCCGCATCCCGAGCACCGCCTTTGAGGGGATTTTTGTAGTTAAGCAGTAAACAAAGTCACGGTGTTTGGTTTATTGCCAGCACGGTGTGATCACAATCTGTGTGAAAGGAACCAAATCCCCCAGAAGGAGCAGGCACGGGGGCTCTGCTTCCCTCTGCACGTGCCGGGGAATTTGCCTTTTGCCTCGCTTGAAATACGGGAGATGCAGGAATGGGGCTGTGGGCGTAAATTCTCCGTCCAAATCCCTGGGACATTCCAGAGGGGTTTGAGGCAATCCCAGGGCTGAGTGCTCGGCTTCCTGCGGCTCTGGAGCACTGGAGGGAAGGAGCAGGGGGTTGGACACCTGGGTGCGTTTCTGTGCTGCCCAAATTCCACCTTCCCGAGAACAGGGATCAGCCTGGACAAGCAACAAGTGACACTGCCCGACACAGAGTGACCGATCACCCTCAGCGATTTGCCTCCCAAAGCTTCGAGATGTGTGTGAAATTTGTCTGGCAGTCTTTTAGAAGAGTTTAGGGATGGGGAAACAGTCCCAAAATTACTGCGATGCTGCAGCAGTGGAGCTGAAAGAGGAGAGGGCTGCAAGGGCGATCCACCAGCAGCAGGTAACAAAAGCTCTGTTTCCTGCAGAAGCTCTGATCCCTGCCCAGCAGAGAGGGGAACTCAGAGGAGTGTTTAATTCATCGCTCATTTGGGCTTTCTCACTTGTTGCAAGCGCAGCACAGAAAGAGGCAGCCAGGGCACGGCTCCTGCTGGGGACACAGACACGCCGTGGGGAGAGAGGAGGAAAGCTGGGATGGGTCCCACGGGAAAGGTTCCTGAGGGATGATGGGCTGCCCCTGCAGGGCTCCGGGCCGTGCAGAACCGGAGCAGGACAGGACAGATTTATCTCCAGCAGCAAACCCAGCGAGAAACTCGTGGATTAAAGGTAGGGGATGGCAGGAGCGCTGGAGATGCTGCAGCTGCCGGCTGCCTCCCCGCCGTGTCCCGCTCGCTCTCCTCCTCCCGGGAACGCGCCCTAGCACCGATAAACCCCAGCTCCAGCCCCGGAGAGCTCCCAGCTCCGGCTCCACCCGCCCCGGCTCCTGCCCCGGGCGGGAGCTCAGCCCCGGCTCCATCCCACCGCGGGCTCTGGCTGCCGGCACAGGGATGCTCGGGATGTTCCGCGCTTCCAAAGTGCCTTCTCCTCCCTCCCGACCCCTTCATCCCGCTCCGGGGACCCCCGGCGCCCCCGCCCCGTTTACCTGCGCCTTCTCGGGGTAGCGGCAGGTGGCAAAGACCAAGTCCGGGGAGGGGGTGGCGGCTGCGAGCCCCCGCACCAGCCCCAGGCCGATGCCGCGGCTGCAGCCGGTGATGAGCACGGAGCGGCAGCGCGGCTGGGCCATGCTGCCTCGGCCCGCTCCGCTCCGCTCCCGGCGCTTCTTGAGCCCACGCGGTTCTCAACCTGCGCGGAGCGGAGCCGGCCCCGCCGCCCCGGGCCCGCCCCCGGCGCCTCCCCCGCCCAGCCCGGGCCGGGCCGGGGAGAGAACGGGCTCGGAGAGGGAAGGGGAATCGGCTCTTCCCCCTCCCACAAAGACCCGAGCCCATCCCGCTCCCGGCTGGTACCAATCCCTGTTCCACAAAGTTCAGAGCCCTCATTTATCAGTCCCACAGAACGGGATAAGGGTGAAATCGCTCCCCCCAGCAGCCAGGAGTGGGCAGAAGGAAAGAATTCAGCTCTCGAACGGGGGGATGAAGCAGAGGCAGGAGTGAACCCCTGTTTCTGCCCAAGGCTTTTTGGGGTGTGCCAAGCAATACATTGTTCCCCTTTCCTCAGTGTGGATGACCTGGTCCTGGAAATCACTGCAGGATCCTGCCCTTAGCTCATCCTCACCCTCTTCCCCCAGGACTGGCAGTCCCTTCCCAGATCAAAAACCTCTCACTGATCTGCACACTCATGCACAAACTGGTGCATGGAGGTTTAAACCTTCAATTACAGCTGTGAGCATAATATTGCTCTTTTCTTTTTTAAAAGATCACTATGCTTTTAAAATAAATTTCATCCTGCTAGAGCTCAAAGATAAACTCTGCCCTTGGACTTGGGAAATTGAAGAACAAAGATTTGGTAATTTGGAACAATTCTGTGGGAAAAGTCCAACAGCTGCTGAATCTGTCCTGTTTCCCGTTTGTTGGTTTAATTCTAAATACCTGCAACAGCTCCAAAAAATGCACAGGATTTATATAAATTAAAGTATTGCTGCTGGGTAGCTCAGGTTTGCTGTTCTCATCACAGTCCCAGGGGAGATGAAGATAAAAATCCTTCCAGACGTTTCTCCCACCTCAGACAGTGCTGGCTGTGAGCAAAGCTGACCAGGGGCTTCTGGAACAGCCCGGAGCCCCTGAGGCTGGGGGAAAATCATCCCTGAGCACTCAGCAGCTGTGGCAGGGAGCCAGCACTGAGGCTGCCTGGATACTGATACCTGCTTTTCTCTTTTCTTCCAAATAAAGCTCCATTCCAGCAACTTCTGCCTCACAAACAGCAACCATCTTCCAGGTGCTTTAATCCATTCCTTCCCTCATGTGCATTTCAGAACGATTTCCTTTGTGTGTTACCAACAGCCTGGTAAAAAATCCCCATCAAGCCCAAAATTGCTTTGTGACCTCTGTGCTTGGGGTGGAATTTTGCACAGCTGGGATTGGCAACCTCTGGGAAATAATGCTTGGGGCTCTCACCTGGGAAAGGAAAGCTTTAGTGGCTGAGCTGACACAAACAGCTCTGACAGTGAATTTACTGCTGGGTGAGCCATTTTTGGGAAAACTAAAGCCTGGGAAGATTATTTCCCAGGAAGGAAGGATGGGCTGGGTGGCCAGAGCAGGAAAGGAGGTTTTATTTGAGGGAAGAGCAGGTGGGATTGATCTGAGGAATGAGGATCAGCACCCGGCCAAGCCTGAGTGGCTTCTCCCAGTCAGGTTTCAGTGCCCTTCAGAACATCTCAGAGCAGAAGGGATTGCAGGTGAACACCAGAAACAAATCAGAGACCAACCTGAGGGAGTTCTGATGAGTGAGAGCCACGGTGGAGTCACCAGAAGTTGAGAAAACAAAGCCATACCTCACCTGAAGGGCTGAGAGCCGTTCACACACACAGGGACATGTGGGGCTTTTTGTTTCAGGTGAAATTCTTCCCCCAATGTCCCAGCTCCCCACACCAAACCAACCACAGATGTTCAGCCACTCCAACAATTTCACCCCTCCAAGAACTGGCACAAAGCCCAAGGGATGGGATTCTCCCCTGCAACTTCCAGAGATGAACCCCAGCTGTTCCTCCTTGTCCAGGTGAGGAGGCCCAGGGCAAACACAGCTCAGGAAACTCAGCTGGGACTTGCCAGCTACTCCTGAAGTCAGAGAAATCCCCTTTCCATCTGAGATCTTTGTG
The DNA here is from genome assembly GCA_034509425.1 of Eopsaltria australis. Classification (NCBI taxonomy): domain Eukaryota; kingdom Metazoa; phylum Chordata; class Aves; order Passeriformes; family Petroicidae; genus Eopsaltria; species Eopsaltria australis. Next base: position 3,692 of record JAVTVJ010001956.1, on the reverse strand, counting down.
GATTGGAGGATTTTATGTTTGGTGCCCAGAATTCCTACCTTCAAGGGAATGGGGACTGAATTCCAAGTCTCAAATCTACTCCAGTTTGAAAATCTCTTCATTTTGCACCAATTTTTTTCCTTATGAGTAGGCACAAGTGGTGTAGCTCATAAGAAACTGCTCTCAAGTGAATGTAATAGAAAATCAAATACTTTAATGAAATTAGGGAGCATGAGAGTAACAGCTCAGATATACCACTAGAACTGATACTACTGGGCTGTGGGGTTCTGCTAATTGGTTTTTAAATGCTCTGTTCATCAAGCATGCAGACTGACAAACTACGAATTCTTCAGAGTGTCAAAAGATCCTGAGTAAAGAATTTCCAACCACTTCAAATGGATATATAGGAAATGTCCTCTGAGCTGGTGGCCTGCACACAGCATTGCACACATAAAAATATACTACTCTCAATGCACAGAGCTAAATACTTTCACATTTATCAGAATTTTCTACACAAGTCTTTTTTTTTTTTTTGATAGAATTCAAGTTTTGAATTTTTCTGTATATATCTTCACCTGTATTAAATGCTTATTTACATTGTGGGTAAAGTGTAAAGGCTAGGAAGGCCATTTTTCCATACTGTACTGTAACACTGCAAAATATATATACACAGAGAACCTAATATAGGCAACAGGTCTAAAAAAAGTCACCTCCCACCTGTACAACATCATCGAGCCAGTATGAAAAGAGGGCATTGTTAGCACCAAACCACTCCCAGGGGGCTGAGGAGCTTTCCAGTTCCACAGGGAAGAACTGCTGGGCACAGCTTTCCAAGGAGCTGCTGCCTGCAGGACTGCAACTGCCAAACACTGCACTGCACAGGGGGATGGAAATCACTGAGGAGCAGGACAGGAGCACCCAGTGTGAGGGTGACAGTGACACCCAGCACAGGGCACTGCTGCCATCACTTCCCACCCTGTCAGCGTTTCCTTTGGATTCAGGGACGAGCGCAGACCACCAGCAGAACGTGGCTCAAGCCAGGGGTGGTTCATGAGTCAGAGGAACCCTGGTGCTGCACAAACAGCAGTAGGAGCTCTGCTGGCAGAGGGAATTCCAAGGGAAGCAGCCCTGGTTCACCAGTGGTGCCAGAGGGAGTTCCAAGGAAAGCTGCCTGGCTGTGCCCAGGGTGCCCAAGGGAAGCAGCCCCAGCTCACTGGTGGTGCTGGAGGGAATTTCACCAGCAGTACCTGGAGGGAATTCCCTCTGGAAGCAGCCCCTGCTCACCAGAGGGAATTCCCTCAGGAAGCAGCCCTGGGGGGGGCTCACCAGCAGGAATCCCCCTGGAAGCAGCCCCAGGGGGGCTCCCAGCAGCCATTCCCTTGGGAAGCAGCCCCAGGGGCTCCCAGCAGCCATTCCCTTGGGAAGCAGCCCCAGGGGGGCTCCCAGCAGCCATTCCCTTGGGAAGCAGCCCCAGGGGGGCTCCCAGCAGCCATTCCCTTGGGAAGCAGCCCCAGGGGGGCTCCCAGCAGCCATTCCCTTGGGAAGCAGCCCCAGGGGGGCTCCCAGCAGCCATTCCCTTGGGAAACAACCCTGGGAGGCTCACCAGCAGGAATCCCCCTGGAAGCAGCCCCAGGGGGGCTCCCAGCAGCCATTCCCTTGGGAAGCAGCCCCAGGGGCTCCCATCAGCCATTCCCTGGGGAAGCAGCCCCAGGGGCTCCCAGCAGCCATTCCCTTGGGAAGCAGCCCCAGGGGCTCCCAGCAGCCATTCCCTTGGGACGCAGCCCCAGGGGCTCCCAGCAGCCATTCCCCTGGGAAGCAGCCCCAGGGAAACCCCCGGCAGCCATTCCCCTGGAAGCAGCCCCAGGGGGCTCCAGCAGCCATTCAGCGGGAAACAGCCTGGGAGGCTCACCAGCAGGAATCCCCTGGGAAGCAGCTTTGGGGGCTCCCAGCAGTATTCCTTGGGAAGCAGCCCAGGAGGGCTCCCATCAGCCATTCCCTTGGGAAGCAGCCCCAGGGGCTCCCATCCCAGCCATTCCCTGGGGAGGCAGCCCCAGGGGCTCCCAGCACAGCCATTCCCTTGGGAAGCAGCCCAGGGGCTCCCAGCAGCCATTCCTGGGAAGCAGCCCCAGGGGCTCCCAGCAGCCATTCCCTTGGGAAGCAGCCCCAGGGGCTCCCAGCAGCCATTCCCTTGGGAAGCAGCCCCAGGGGCTCCCAGCAGCCATTCCCTTGGGAAGCAGCCCCAGGGGCTCCCAGCAGGCATTCCCTTCCCCCCAGGATGGCAGCCCCGGGTGCTCAGCGCCGGTGGCGGCTGTGGCCCGGGTGCTCGCGCTCGTAGCGGTGCGGGGCGCGCTCGTAGGAGCGGGAGCGCTCGTGCTCGTGCCGGTGGTTGCGGTAGTAGTGGCTCTTCTTCTTGTACTTGCCCGAGTGGTCGGAGCGCTCGCGGGAGCGGCTGCGGGAGCGCGACGAGCTCCGGCTGCGCGATTTCCGCGCTTTGTGCCCGGAGTATTTGTAGTCCTTGGATTTCTTGTAGCTGCGCACCTTGGAGCCCTTGTAGGCCGAGCTGTGGTTGAACTGCCTCGGGGGGGAGTCGCTGCGGCTCCGCGAGCGGCTGTGGGATTTGGAGCCGCTGGATGTGGAGTAGCTCTCGCTTTTCCTACAATGAAAGCACAGCAAACGTGATTTTCTTAACTTGGAAGAACTGCATTCTGTATTTTGCTGTTCGGTGCCCCGTGAAAAATGATCTTGTGTCCTAAGCTTACATCTGGATGCTGTAAACATACTGGTTTTTAGGAACTCCTATCCTGCTCTCCAGCCTCAGTTACAGCAGTGCTGGAAAACCCCACACCTGGAGTCACTCTGGGGTTTAACCCAGAGTTAAACCCTGCTGGGTCACCTCACCCGGTGAACTATCAAAGCACTGGGAAACCAGAGCCTGGCAGGGACTGGGAGCAAACCCTACCTGTGCTTAGGGGATGCAGACCTCGATGGTGACCTTGAGTAACTCTGATCTCTGCTCCCACTTCGACTTCTGCTCTCTCTTCCTTTCTGGACACTGTCAGAGACAATAAACACTCAGTTATTTTGTTTCAAGTACTCATGAAAGAAATCAGTTGGTTCCTTATGAAACCTCACCCATTGACTGGGCTGTTGGAGCTGGTTCTCTTGGCTCCCTCTGTTTTCCTTTTAGCATTCTTCATGGCCTGCACAGGTAGTGGTGAAGGTTTATTTCCTTTAACCTCTTTTGGAGACTCTAGAAGAAGAAGAAGAAGAAGAAGCCTTTGTTACCTCTTTGGAAAGTACCTGAAAGGACTGGAGCCTCTCCTCACCCTATGTCTGCACCAACCAGAGCTGCACAGCTGTGCTTTGCACACATCTGCACACACACAGCCACCCACAAGCAGATCTGAACAAGTTCACAGAGGGCAGAAATTCATCTGAAACATTTCTGCCAAAGTATTGAAGTAACTGCAAGAGAAGGCAGAAAACCTCCCTCCTTTCCTTGCCAATTATTCAGCATTGTTTGAAAGGTAAACTGGGGAAGAAGATGGTGAGTGTTGTCTTCTAGGAGAGACCTGCACCACACTGGAACAACAAATTCCCCACCCAACATCCCAAAATGTTACCCCTGCCAGAGCACCTCTGCTTCAATATTGCTTTAGCACAACATGCCAGTGGCAAGGATTTGGGTTTGTTGCCAAATCCACATAAAAGCA
>JAVTVJ010001955.1:0-114001 GCA_034509425.1 Eopsaltria australis | reverse complement strand
AAAAATCCTTCTGTAGCTTTTCCTGTAGCTGCAAAAAGTGTGGGTCTCCCTTGTTAAGGCCATTCTTGGAACTGGTGGCTGGTAACTGGTGTTACTTTTCTTCCTATATGAAGACACAGACTAGGCCATACCAATTTTTTGGACACTGGATCAGATTTCCAGCCAATCTGAGAACGTTACTTCCAAACACAGCTTTCTGACTTCTTATATCTTACTATCCTGTTGAAAGTTTTAAAGAGGGTTTTCTTCATCAGAAAGCCTCTTTTATTTACAAGTACATATGTGTCCTGTGTTCTTCATAAGACTGGGGACTGAAACGAGAAATTATATATATCCAAATATAAAAAAGATGGAATTTCACAATAGCATCACCATCACTAGCAAAAAAACTAATGAGAAGTGGCATAAGTACCTCTAAATTTCAAAGCTCTTATTTCACAGAGAACATATTGTTCTTAAATAGCTGGAACCAGACAATTAATTTACCTCCTAGAAGACCACATTTTCTTGAAATGAAGTCACAGTAATGTGCTAATATTATAAGCACTGGTCTCTGAGCTCACTACAGAATTAAACTGGAGAAGGATGTGTATCGGTTGGCCGCTGGATGCCCGCCCGGATTTGGGCAGCCGCGAGCTAGCGATGATCCTGAGTGCCCCTGACCCTCTCGAGGGTGTGACTCTCCAGAGGCTTCAAGTATGAGCCTGCCAGTGGGCTGCTTGCCTAAGCAGGTGTCGCGCTAGGAGCAGGAACAGGCGCAGCTAACAGCTGAAGAAGAGAAGAGAGGGACCCCTGTTTGGGTATTCTGTGCAGGTTTATTGCGGAGCCTTGCACAGAGGGAGCCCAGGGACCACGAGGCCCTGAGCACCCCCTGACACGAACTTATAAGGGGGAATAACAACCAGTCATCTGAGGGTTCAGGGGCAGAGTTAGGGAGGGTCCAGGGTAAACAGTCCAATGGAGGGGAGGAGAGGGAGGGGTTAGGAGAGAAGAACAAATCAACGACTGAACAAAGGGGAACTTTCTGGAACACGGGGAATTGTTGACATAAGTAATAGCTTATCAGGGAGACCTAGGCAATCCCGCCAGATCCCGGGCTAAACCACTGTTTCCTCCATCCCAGGGGGATATCCCCTGGTCCCGGGAGCCCTCCACCAGGGCCCCCCCTCCCCCTTGGGACCTTCCGGAGCTCTTTGGTCTTCATAACAGTGGTTTACAACCGCAACAGATGTGGGGTCTGAAAGAGATGGTTTTAATGGGATCACTTAGCAACAGTCAAGTCTTCAGCACTGTCAAAACGACCAAATGAACACTGCCTGATACACTCTTCATTCTTCAAAACCTGGCATTTTGCAGAAGTATTGGCAACATTCATGTTTACAAAGTTGGCAGAAAACAAATGTTTATTTTTATCCTAGAATTATCACACAAAAAACTGCTGTTACAACCGTGCTGGTGTTCTGATTCCTTTCAAACCTCTACTGGTGCCCATGAGGGCTTTACACATAGACCAGGGAACTGGAAATTAATTTACACTTCTTCATTACACTAAGCCCCTCAAAACAGTTTCATACAGCATTTTGATGATCATAGGTAAACAGAAAAATAACTGAGCTTCCTAGTAAAGAGGGAAACATACCACCATTTTTTCCACATCAGAGAGCAACTGAGGTTTTGGCTTGGGCCATGAGTATGATGTACACACATCATGAATAAAGTACGGAGGCGACTTCTTCCACCATGTCCTCCCACCTGTTCTCATTTCAGTCTGAGTTGCAGTTACTGAACTGTGCACTGGAGCCAGGAGCAGATTTGGTAGCCAAAGACCACCACATCACACCAGTGTTACACACCTGTACTTCATCACTGCCATTTCTACCCCAGTAAGTGAGGCAAACACAGACCCTGCCCAGCTGCCCAATGTTCTCTCTGGCAGATGATGTTTTTTAGCCCCTTGACCACTACCACCTGCTCGTGTTTGAAACACCTACACTGTAGCACCTAATTCTTCTGCTTTCCATTGCCCTAGGGCAGGGTTCCCAAGCCTCCTCACCAACACTGAGCCTGCCCTCCATCTCTGTGCCAGTTTAGTAGCTTTAGTTCAATCTGACCTGAAAATGAAAACACTCCAACCAGTCATGACTTAAGCAAAATTTCCATATGTATTATGTCAGTTACAGTTATGCAATGGCCAATATTAGTAAATTCGTAGCTAATTTTAAATTAAAACTCTGAAAAAAACAGCGACAAACAGTTCCATGGCATGTACCATTCTTACCATGGGGATAATGCTTACCCTTTGTCCAAAGGGACAGTGGAAACAAGTATAAATATAGAAACTGTCTCAAAACTGCAAATCTAAGCCGATGTTAATGCTCTAAACTGTCACTGACTTCCACTAAAATTATTCAGATCCAAACATAAGCAATTATTTAGGACATCAATTTATAACATAATGCTGGTGACCCTGTACCAGTCAGGCTGGATTAGTTTCTGTCCACAAAGCAAACTACAGAGTGGCAATAGTTTTATCGCTGGTCTTGCAAGAGCATTTAGTATGTAAATATGGTTTTTTAAAGATATACACACACACTTCCCCAAATTCAACTGTGGCTGAGTATTCCCCTTCCAGTTTTCAATAATTTTTAAACAAATTAGATACTAAGCCCTTTCTGTTTGGATGCTTTGCTTTGTTTTTCCAGCCTGAACGAGTCTACAAATATTTTCTTAATTATACAAGGCCAATGTTTCACTTTGCAAAAATTGAAGATGAAGGAACACTTGAAGCTTCAGCACCAGAAGGAAAACAAGGAAGAGTGCAGAGGGTAGCTCCATTCGGAACCACAGAGCTGTAACAATTACTGTTCCAGTTTGATACAAGTAACTTATAAAGACTTTTATTCTAAGTAGTCCCATTATTCCTGACAACCAAAGTGATTCTTATGTGAGATCGGACCTTCAAGACCCTTGAGCTGCTACAGTCTGTAATCCTGCAGAACAGCAACACAAACCAGTTCCCCATAAGCACTGGAGAGATAAGAATACTTGTAATCTCTTGCAAAATGTCATCTCAGTTCATTCAAAACTTCACCTACTTCCTTAGAAAAAGAAGTCTATCATTCTTGGAGTTTGTTCTTTTTTGTTGTTGTTGCTGGAGTACTGAGTTCTTGACCTAAGGTTTTATTTATACATTAGGCCGAATGAGGGTAAGGAGAGAAGAAGAGCACCATAATATTAGCAGATTAATTAATATTACTTGTGATGACACTGATGAATTTCCCTGTTTGTCCCCCATCTCTCCTTACTATTTTCATTTTGCTGCCTTTTTCAATTTTTCCAGAGTGCTGTCAACAGAGTTGTGGAAGTTCCTTCCTTTGTGAGAACAACATTGCTGATTTCCTCTAAGTCTTTGCTTCCATAGGAAGCAGATACCTGGCAGATTTGCAATGGAATGCTAAATCAACTATGGAAGTTCTGCACTGTCTGTTTCTGAGAAAGTCGCAGAAGTTCTTCTCTAATTGCTTTGATAAGAGAGGCTGACGAGTGACCTGGCTGGAGGTCCTCAGTGGAACTGGTCGTGTAGAAAAGGCCCTGGCCCTGAAGGCTGTTGTGTGGGAGTTGAGCAGGAGGTGCTGAGGGCTGCCTGGCTGAAGTCCTCGGCATCTGGAATACTGGTGAGGAGGAATATTCTTGATGTCCATGCATATGCATCTGGAAAAAGGGAGACAGCATTATTGTACTTTCTGAATAAGCATGATTATCCCAGAAAAGACAAGAAAGCAAAAAGGCAAAGAACAGGGGGGAAAGCAACACGGAGATGCTTCTATCTGCTGCAATGGTTCTTCTGTTACATGAATGAGTGGTATCTCTTATGGAGCACAAAATAACAAGTGTACGCCAAATTGTTGGACTGCCTCAAGTTCAGAGATCCCCTTTCCAATCTACAGTATGTTTAGGAACTGAAATGGAAGGAGGTAGGGAGAAACCCAACAGGACTGGAAATCAACAGAATTGGCTTCTCTTTCCATCCACTTCCATCAACTTTCTAAAAGACAGCAGGCAAATCACTTTTTTCCCAGCTGCTATTTCTCCATACTATATATAAGCACAGATACTACTACTTCCACCTTCCCTTTTTCTACCTGCTTTGCCTGTTCAGACTGTACACTTGTGAGGACTCTGTGACTGACCAGTGCTCAGGAAAACACTGTCAACAGAAGAAGCAGCAGAAGAAAATTCCTTGGATTTGAAATATTAGATTTTTCCATACTCAATATCTGATAAACGCTATCCCAGCTTAGGGACAGTCATTGTTTAAGGGCAGAAAGGGGTTAATTCCGCTTCTGTTCAGTAACATACATTTTCCAACAAAACGAGAGACAGAGAACAGAAGCCTGAGTTTATGGCTTGTCTTTCTGCAAGACAATCTGCTTACACCAAAACAAAGTATGGATTTACAGTACACTGGGTAACCATGATGCCTGAAGGATTTTTTGCTTTCTCTTGTATATACTTTTTACACAGTTCTCTATATCCACAAGTATTAGCATGCATACTTTTGATGCTTTAGGTGTGATAGTTTAGCCTGGTTTCTTAGTGTCCAGTAGACCAGAAGACTAAACACCCCAGAAACTGTAGAGTTAGAAGACCAAACATTCTATTGTTGTAAGAACTCAAGGTCCCCTAGCAGGACAGATTCTGTAAACTAGAAGTTAGCCCACCCCAGCCCCCTTATTGGGCCCTCTTGTTAGATATGCTAATGTGTAAGGTCTTTAATTGTATACTTGATTGGGGTGTGGGAGGACATTTGTGATGCTGTCACCTGGGTGAAGCAATGCAGCGAATGGGATCCTATTAAAATACTGAGGTAAACAACCCCCAACCCTCTAACCGTGTCTAGTTTCTCATTTCCTAAGACCAGGAAAAAGGCATCAACCACACCAACTCCCAGTATGTACACAAACAAGGTACATTTTGAAAATCTAGTTTCCAGCTGACAACCCTGAAGCGTTTCCTCTTGCCTCATATTGCTGAAGGCTGAGAGACAGCCTGAAGTAAACACAGGACACAGAGGATGGAATGCACAAGTGGGAGCAAAGCAATGCAATCCCCTCTCTGGGGGAGCATCAGGTTCAGACCACAGCCATCACAAGTCAGTGAGCACTACCTTTCTCTGGGGACAAGCCTTAAGGAGTAGCAGAGAGAGCAGCCTGATGGGGGAAGAAAGGACAGCAAGGTCAGCTAGAAGGGGATTTGGGAGTGAGGAGGAGGGGAATGAAGACATTACAAAGTAGAGCCTGGGAAGGATATGGGGGATCTAGAGCGGCAGTGGCAGCGGTGCGCAGGGAACACAAAAATGCATGGGAGCAAGTTCCTTAACATCTCTCATAATGCAAATGAATAATATTTAAGCCATTTTGTATAAAGTAGAACTAATAATAGATTCTGAGTCTCTTGTGCAGCTCACATACAGCACTCCTTTACACAGTTAATTTTGGGAGACAGATTACGGGGAAAAGAGGCTTTAATAGAAGAATGATAGGTAAAGATTTTCCAAGTAACACCCTGTCTTTTTATAAAAGAGAGGTGATTTCAGTATCAGAAAGGAATGAATGGGTCTCTTGATTGTTCAGAATTATTCATTTGGCAGTGAAACCTGAAACTAATTCATATGTGCAGGCTAGAGTTGGCAAACCTGGCAAGTACTCTGTGGGTTTATAGAGAAGAGATGACAAAAAAATATTAAAAGGAAACACTCCTTGATACATGAGTCTTAACAGCAACCTAAATTATGTTCAGGTTACTTTCACATTAAAATACACTATGTGATTTAGCTCCTATCTCTCATTCCACTGAATTACCACCATAAGAATGGTTTCTTAAGGTAAGTTAGGGAGTCTGATGACCACAGTGGCTGTTTTTTACATTAAATTTATCAAGGTTTTCTTAAATATCTCAGAAAAAGAAAGGGGTGTGTTTCTGTGATTTCACATATAGCATCAGAATTAAATACTCCTGTAAAATTTCAATACCACATTGGTTCAGAAACCTAACCTCTACTAACCTACAACAGCAAAATAACAAGACCAAAGAGGCTGAAATAATTTTTGATGTTTTTTTTTAAAATTCTTTACTAACAGAATGTATTGAGTCTGACTGGGGTAAAGCTCACAGCCCTTACAGTGCTGTGCTTTGTATTGGTAGATAGTGTTGATAACAGAGCAGTGTTTTGGCTACTGCCAAGCAGTGCTGTCCCTCTGACATTCCTTCCCCCCACCAAAGGGGATGGGGTGGGCAAGATCCTGGGAGGGGACACAAGCAGGCCAGTTGACCCCAGTCAGCCAAAGGGATATTCCATACCATATGACATCAGCTCAGATATATAAGGGAAAGAAGAGAGGAGGAGAAGGAGGAGGCACTCAGGGCTGGTCCATGTTTGCCTTCTTGAACAACCATCACGCGTACTGAAGCCCTGCTTCCCAGAAAGTGTCCGGACATCACTGCTGATGGGAAGTAGAGACTGATTGTGTTTCTCCTCTGCTCTTGCACGCGCAACTCTCGGCTTGCTTGTTCTATTTTTCCCGCTGTAATAAACCTGCCTTATCTTACCCTGGTAGTCTTTCCCCATATTATTTTCTCCCCTCTCCCAGTGGGAGAGGGAGTGATAGAGTGACTGAGTGGGCACCTGGCACCTAGCCGGGGTCAACCCATGACACAGAAACACACAAAGATATATAACATTATATATGCAAAAATACATAGTTTCATATAATATCTATAAATGTTATATTTTTATTTAGAAACTTCTGGATAATTAATAGCAGTACGAAACAATTGACAAAAATATCTTTATTGAATCTTCCTTCTTAAGGAATGAAGATTTATGAGATGAAATTGTGAATTTGTTAATCTCCATTTAATAACTGCTGAACTCTGTCCAATTTCAACCGAACTGGATGTATAAATATATACACAGACATACTTGTGTATATGTGTATGTATGAACAGATACATAAAATTCACAAAATCAGGTAGCTAATTAGACATAAACCTGATTTGTTATAACCTTATTTGCTATCATTGAGTCTGCTTCTGAGTGGCAGAAAGGTCAAGTTAGGCTATGCTCTGTTGGATCTCTTAGCCAGCATGCATCTCACAGGGGCTATCTCAGGGACATGAAAGACAACTGAGTTTGGTGAGATTTTTTTAGAGACTCTAGAGTGGGCAGTTGAGTAGAAGAATAGAGTGAAAGGGTAGGAGTATCTTTGGGGAAACACTGGAAACCTGGAGGAAGGCTTGGGAGAACAGTGGAAAGCTATAGGGGCCCGTAGATGGGTAGGAGGTGATGCCAGGTGGCAGAGGGAGGTGAAGATATGCAAGACACTGAACCCATCTGTAAGAAGCCAGGCTTTGTTTGTTCTGCTGCTCAAATGAGCACTTGGTCAGGATTGTATTTTGTGTCAGCTAAGGAATATATGAACTGAAGCAACCAGTGAGCAAAAAGTTCTGCCAGAGCCAAGGAAATCTTTAAACTGAGATGAACCAAAAGAAAAACAGCCTGGATTTAAATGACCTGAACAGGAACCCACCCACAGGATCTAGAAAAGCCATTTTCAGAAAAGAGAGACAAATGTAAAGAAAGGTCAATAAATAGTAACCCAGAGATGTCTCTGAAAATGAAACGAGACACTAAGATCTCTCATGCGAGTGCTCTTTTCGATGTAAACTGAATTTATGATCTTGCATTCAAATGCCACAGTTTCAAGCACAGAAAGCACATTAAATTGGAGAAATGGATCTTTCAGCTTTGATAGTTAAAGTTTTTGAACAGTATCAAATAGTACACACAGTTCTCAAAAACTTCATGCTGCTCCTCTTGAGTTCATTTGGAGTGGAAGCAGCTCAGTTTCACCAAAATCTTAAGATAAGCCAATCCTGTTGCATTTCCTTTCTGCAAAGCTATTTCAAGATCATCAAATACTGCAAAGCAACTTCAAGTAGTGTGAACACACACTGTCCTAAGTAGGCAAAAGGAGGAGATCCTGCCTTCTTTCCTCAAGGAAGAAAACTAAGAAGCAAAAGAAGAAGCACAAAGTTGTCACTCTCAAGAGTACTGCAATACACCTGTCACAGGTCAGTCTGCTGCAGGATGTAAGTACACCAAAGAGGGACGGGTAGCAGGCAAGTGTCTCTCTCCTGGCAAGGCCATATACTATCTTCAACCTCACACATCTTGCTGAATCAAAAATTTCAACCTCTAGAAGCACCACTGCCAAGAACATGAAATCACCATGGCTGCCTGGGCAACACTGATAAACGAGTATGTATTAATTTGCCACATCCTGCTGACTTAGGTCAGGACAGGAACTTGTTTAGAAACACCTCTAATGTTATGTGCAACTATGTACCTTTTTCTGCTGCCCTGGCTCCTACTGTTAGCACTGATACAGAAGATAAAAGAACTATATGCATACAAAATAGGATGGTAGCCTGGGACAATTTAATTCAATGTTTTCTAATGAAAATGATCTCAAAATACAGAGGCATATTTCAAAGAAGGAATGGAAAGCAGTATCCACCTCTGCTGGAGCTCAGAAGCGGAACTGGATGAACTGCAATTAATGGGTGAAGGCATCAAGTGAGAAAAAAAAAGGTTACGGTAAAATGAGAGAAAGCATTTAGAGAAGCAAAGGTGAAAGAACAGCAAGCAGAAGTCAGAAGAGCTAACAAGGGTTTGAAGAGCAAAGCAAAGAATGTCAGAGAAGCAACTAAAATATTCTGGAGGGGGGAAGTTCCAAACAGTAATACAAGAAAAAAATACCCAAACATTTCACTACTTTGGAAACTATACAAATGTGTAACACAGTACTCACTGCATCTCGCCTAGCACATTCATCCTCTCCACGGTACTGGGGCCACCCTGGTCCCCCTGGCTGGCCATGCCCTGCTCTGCCTGAGGGGATCTCCACTGGTTGACCTCCGATCCTGCTAGCAATTCCCACCTGAGTGAGGTGCTGTATCTGAGAACCTTAAAAGCAAATATTGGTTTTTTTTTTCATCTTTATACACAGTCAAGTTTGCGGGACGGACAAATGATAACATAAAACTTTGTTGGAAGCAGGAGACGAGAAGAAAACAGTTCTGTTTCTGTGCAATTAATAAAAATCAGCAGAAGGAAGGCTGTCAGTGTGGAATAAAGACAGAAAAAAGTTATGTGCATTTTGTGCAGTTCATGTGAATGTGATGCATTTCATGGCACTGCACTGAAAGAAGAGGTTGAGACACATGCACCTCTGACATGGGCTACTCTTCATTCCAAAAACATGCCAGTCCTTTCCAAACAGCGCTTACTGAAAGCTCTGGCAATGCCTTCATGTCAATTACTCAGCATCAAAGAGAAGACATTTGCTCCTGTGGCACACCTTATTTGCATCACACTGGCAAGACCCTAACTCTGCAGACTGCCTCCTGTTCCATGGCTCTGAAGAATAAAATACATGACTACGTAAGAGTGTGCTTCTCTCAGCTGTGCTTTGTGATTAAATATTAAACGATGCTGTTGTTAACAAATGAGAAGGTCAGAACACACTATCTCCTCCAAGCCTGAAAGCCAACCTCCTCCTTTCTCCTTCTCTTCCCTCCCTCCCACTGCTTTCAAACATATGCAGGGATAGCTGCCACCATTAATTGCAAGAGACATGTAACAACTTGCCAACTTTCCTCCTTCATGAATTTCCTCCCACAGGGAAATGTCATGCATATTTTTATTCTTAAAATTACTAACAATACTTTATTATTCATTAGAAGTGAAACACATTTAACCCAGAGATACATAAAACTGTGTGTATGTACAAAAAGGGAGGAAGAGACAAAAACAACAGTGTGATTTACATGATGGACAGTTAGATCACTTTCCTGTTTTCCTCTCAAAACCCCCAAATATTTGAGAAGTTTGATATTTACACGTAATTATGCTAAGGGACAGAAACTAAATATATGAAGTACCTCCAAACTTTAAAGCAGAATACATATGAACATTTAGATAATAGTGTGAATCAGAGAATAAAACAACCATCATTAAGCTGTAATAGTTACTATATTCCTACTATTCTCATTCATTTAACATTTACAGGGAGATGAGAGCAACTATCAAAACTAGGCTTCTCACATAAGTATATTATCATATTTCCAGTCTTTTTCAAGGAAGAAAATATTTATCTGGGAGAAAATTAACTGTAAGATTTGCATAGCAATACAATCTTTTATTCTTAGAAGTGTTTGCTGCTTAACTGCCATGTGATGTTAGCATCTTAATCATGATAGCATTGGTGGCTGCTATCAAAATTACCTCAACCAAATCAGGGAAGGTGATTTCATGTGGGACAGCAGAAATAGATAATACAATCTAAAACTAAGAGATACTGCTTTAATGCATACAACTCTACAAAGAGAAATGAGAAACATAGATGTAGAAAAGTATTAAAAATTTTGCTATTTAGCATGCTGATTTGGGATGCATCAATTAGTTCATTTAGCACAACAGAATGAGTTCAAAATAAAAAGTTAGCATACATCGTACTCTCTAAAACAAGTAATTTTCCATTCTTAAAGAAGAGGGTTTTGTGAAAATATGCTTTGTGATAACCAGTGCTTGTAAGATACTAAAAAAGGGGCAAAGCACTTCCTTTTTCTGCAAGGTCCTATGAAAGTGAAGTTAACCTCACTTTGTGATCATTTTTTCTTTGGGCATTGAGGTCAAGGACCACGTATCACATGTAGCAGCTGAAGGAAAATGACATCTTAATGGTGACCTTGGCATTAAAGCAGATACAGAAAAGGATCAGTTATTTTACTGCATATTCAACTTAATGGAAGTGTACCTGCAATGCTTCCAACTGGTCGTGGCCGTGCCACTGATAGCATTTCCTCTGAGTACATCCCTCTGGAGGAATACTGAACCTCAGGTGGAGGCTGCTCTCCGTGCATTAACTCTGCAGGCTGAAGAAAACCTGGCCCAAAGTTCTGCCTGTGAGAAAAGGACTCAAGATTAACATAAGTGAAATTCCTTATTAGAAACAATAACGTAGGTGTACCTCACACAGCAATTCTTTATGCCTTTTGATGTAATTGTAACCTTCAATGTGTGGTAGTTTGAAAGCAAATCAGTGAGAGGCTCAAAGTCTGTGGTAGACAGGGACAGGCGGACGGAAGATCTCGCGGTGTGACGGAAAGCAAGGGCAGCATGGAACCCTCCCCCCTCCATTCCTGCATGATAACAGATCACCCAAAGTATGCAACCCCTCCGGACCCAGTAGTTTTCCACTCCTTACTAACCCTAGCTATCCCATCGTCCCCCTTCTGACGTAGTGAAGCCCCCTAGACCATTTAACCTCAGGAGATAAGGTAATAAACGCCATTTGACCATCCACCACATTGGTGTCTGTGACTCGTGGCCCGAGTAGCCCGGGTGAGGCCGGGCTACCGTGCTGTCGTTCTTGAACCAGGTCGCCTGCCTTCACAGCAAGAAGGCAACATAGTGGTGCCGAAACCCGGGAAGAAGAAGGGGAGCTCGGGCTACGGGATTCGCCTGGACAAGCGGCAGCGGCCGGGGCAGCGAAGCTGACTTCAGGCGGGGGAGACGTCCCCAAAAGGACCCGCGGGTACTATGGAAACCGTCGCAAAGGTCGTGAGTCTACTTTATAAGCAGTGGGGTATTAAGTGTAAGCTCAAGGATTTTTATATTGCTATTGCAAAACTCCTGGAGCTTGGGGCGATTGAGCGTCCAGCAGAAATATTGCACCCAGAGGTGTGGGAGAAATGTACCAATGTTTTAGCAGAGGATACTAAATCCTCGGGCAGCGGAAAAAGTCTCAAAGCGTGGGGGAAAGTAGAAACGGCTTTACGCCAAGCGCTGGAACAACAGGAGACTTGGAAAGCTGCACGTGCATGTTTATTAGCTACTCCTAAGCTGGGGGTGGGAGCAATGACGCAGACAGACCCCAAAAGCGGTCTATCTGAGAGCGGGGGTTCGCGGGGACCGGGCGCGCTTCCCTCCTCCCCGAACCCGAATCCAAACGCCCCGGGGCCCCCAGAAAACCTCCCGACCCTCCCGCCGAGCCCGCCGGATCCAACCCCTGCCGCGGAAACTTCCCAAACGTCCGCGGTTCACCCCTCCATCCCTCCGCCGCCGGTTAGCAATCCAACGCTGAAAGCACAGCAATCCGCGCGATCTTTTTGGGAGGGATTGGCAACCGAAGCCAGGGAAACCGAGAGGGCAGCTAGAGAGGGAGCGCGGGTGAACCCCCCTCCCCCGCCCTATGCAGTTCAAAATGGCGCGGGCGACCAAGGAGATGGGCGGGGCCAGGGTTTCATTGGCGGGTGCGAGCAGAACGAACAAAGATCGCGAGTGTTCGCTGCTGCGCATGCGTGGGAGGAGAGAGCTGCAAACGCGCGGGCACGGGAGAGCGGCAGAGAGCGCATGCCCAGTCAAGGGCCGTGCTCAATGCCATTATCAGTTAAAGGAGAGCCCTCCCCTTACGAGAGGCAGGGCAAGCCCAGGGGGCGGGACCAGCACCGCCCCCGGGGGGAGGAGCGGGGTCGGAGCCACCAGAAAAGGCACGGAATCCCGGAAGTGCTCTGGCAGTCGACTTCCGGCTCTGAGTCCGACAACAGCTCCGCTAGCTCTGCTGAGTTATCGGAAACTGACTGGGACACAGAGTCGGAAGAAGCAGAGCTATCACAATTTGAAACGAAAACGAATAAAGTTTTAAATCACGCCGGAAAGCAATCACAATACAAATTCACCGACTGGGGAAAGATAAAAATAGCTTGTGCAGAATGGGTGCCCTCAGCCGCAATCCATGCTTTCCCGGTGAGAACCACCGGGCAAAACGGAAACCAACAACAAGTATATGACCCAATAAACCCTAAAGATATACAAACGATTGTCAAAGCAATCTCAGAAAAGGGGATGGATTCCGTCATCGTTTCCACTCTCATAGACGGCCTTTTTAGCAATGAGAACCTGCTCCCCTTTGATATCAGACAAATAGGTCGCATGATTTTTGATGGGGCAGGAATGATTGTTTTTAAACAGGAATGGACAGACAATTGTGTGAGCCTATTAGCCCAGTCCTCTGGGGCGGGGCAACCACTGCATGGCTCGAGTTTATCTAGGCTGACAGGGAAACATGATGAGATGATTACACCTCAGCAGCAAGCTGCACTATTGCGAGCTGAGGAAGTCAGGGCCACAACCCGAGCTGCCAGAGAAGCCATTTGTGCTGCATCTCGTGTGGTAGCTAAGCCTTCACCGTGGTCCACCATAAAGCAAACAGAAAG
Organism: Eopsaltria australis; assembly: GCA_034509425.1. Taxonomy (NCBI): domain Eukaryota; kingdom Metazoa; phylum Chordata; class Aves; order Passeriformes; family Petroicidae; genus Eopsaltria; species Eopsaltria australis. The sequence goes on along the minus strand of JAVTVJ010001955.1, from coordinate 100,660 downwards.
TGAAAGCTTCACAAAGTTTGTAGACCGCCTACAGGCAGCAGTAGACGCCTCTACCCTGCCTGCGGCGGCAAAAGGACCCGTTCTAGCAGACTGCTTGCGGCAACAAAGTAACACTGTTACCAAAGAAATCTTACGCTCCGTTCCAATAGGAGCCAGCCTGGCTGATATGATCAAACATGTAGTTAGGGAAGAACAGATAACCCCTTTTCAGGCTGTCGTACGTGATCTAACTAGTGCAATGGCGTGCTTCAAATGTGGACAGGCAGGCCACATCACAACAGGCTGTCCCCACAAATCCCAGCCTCCCCCGACGGGGCCTCCATCTCAAGCGCGCGTGAGAGGGCCCTGTTGGAGCTGCGGGAAGAAGGGACACCTCGCTAAGGAATGCAGATCCCGACCCCAGGGAAACGGGAGGGGGAGGGGGCATGCGGGCCGCACCCAGCCTCCTCCCGCTGCGAATGCAAGGCGGCCCATCTATGCCAACCCCCAGTGGGGTGGGGGGCCCTCATTCCCTATGCCCCCGCAGGAGACAGCCAGTCCTGCACCCACACAAACGGTGCAAATGCAGAGTTTCACAGCACCGCCAGCAGCACCATTGCACCCACCACAGCCACAAGCCGCACTTGTGCCACAGGGCCAGCAGGGGGCGCCCCAGAGCGGAACCCCTGGGTGGCCCTGGCCATGAAAGTAGGGAAAGAGCCCCTGATAGTGTGGGGAACATGCCGCCTCTATGGCAGTCAGGATCCCCACGTCATAGGGCTTCAGTTTTGGGCAGACACGGGTTCAGATTGTACAATTATTCCCCAAGCACATTGGCCACAACATTGGCAATTTACAGAAGTCCCCCCAGTGAATGGTGTGGGAGGGCCATCCCGGGCGTGGAAAAGCACCCAGTTGGTAACTATAACACTTCATTTCGTATGTTAGAAGCTACCTTTCTTTCCCTGAACGAATCCAACCCGAACCTAACTGATTCCTGCTAGCTTTGCTATGACGTCAAACCCCCCTTCTACGAAGGAGTTGCTTTAAATATCCCCTTCAGTTACTCCACAGCCGACTCCCCTCACCAGTGCAGGTGGGATACTCCCCGCAGAGGAATCACCCTGAGTCAAGTCACGGGTCGAGGCAGATGCTTTGGCAGTGCAACCTTAGCAAAGAAAGGCAACATCTGCACCAAAGTTGTCAAGCCCAACAGAAAGAATAAGTGGGTGGTTCCATCCGCGTCTGGGATGTGGGTTTGTCAGCGATCTAGAATGAGTCCTTGTGTGTCTCTTGCAAAATTCAATGATTCCACTGACTTTTGTGTCCAAGTTCTAATTGTTCCTAGAGTCCTGTACCATACAGACGAAGAGATGTACTACCTCTTTGAGAAACCCGACCGGCTCCACAAAAGAGAACTGTTAACAGGTGTAACTATCGCAATGCTGCTCGGCCTGGGAGCAGCCGGAACGGCCGCGGGTGTCTCAGCTCTTGCGACCCGAAACCAAGGACTGTCTCAGCTACAAACGACCATCGATGAAGACTTGCAAAGGATCGAGAAATCCATTTCCTTTCTAGAGAAATCAGTTTCTTCACTCTCAGAAGTGGTCTTGCAGAACAGGCGAGGATTAGACCTCTTGCTCATGCAACAAGGAGGCTTGTGTGCCGCCTTGAAAGAGGAATGCTGCTTTTATGCAGACCACACAGGAGTCGTCAGAGACTCCATGGCAGAGCTCCGAGATAAGCTAGCTCGGAGACAGAAAGACAGGGAAGCCCAACAGAGCTGGTTTGAGTCCTGGTTCAATCAATCACCATGGCTCACCACACTAATTTCCGCCTTGGTAGGTCCATTGGCAATGTTGTTTTTTAGCTTTTACCTTTGGACCATGCCTGCTGAACAAACTAGTCTCTTTTATCCAGACCCGTCTAGAACGGGCCAACATTCTGTTTTTAGAACATCAACAAATGCTGTAATCCAAACTGTAAACACTGTCAATCACAAGATTTTTCTAACTTGCCTTGCGAAATCTACTCAGGTATCCCAAACCCTTTTTCCCTTGTCAAGTTACTACCTCGTACCTCACTTCAATACATGTATCTATGACTACCTCATTCATTTGTGAAAAAGGGGGGGGAAGTGTGGTAGACAGGGACAGGCGGACGGAAGATCTCGCGATGTGACGGAAAGCAAGGGCAGCATGGAACCCTCCCCCCTCCATTCCTGCATGATAACAGATCACCCAAAGTATGCAACCCCTCCGGACCCAGTAGTTTTCCACTCCTTACTAACCCTAGCTATCCCATCGTCCCCCTTCTGACGTAGTGAAGCCCCCTAGACCATTTAACCTCATGAGATAAGGTAATAAACGCCATTTGACCATCCACCACATTGGTGTCTGTGAGTCGTGGCCCGAGTGGCCCGGGTGAGGCCGGGCTGCCGTGCTGTCGTTCTTGAACCAGGTCGCCTGCCTTCACAGCAAGAAGGCAACAAAAGTCAGAACTACAATTTAATAGAAAAAAATGAAATAATACAAAAACACTGACAGAGCCAGAATACAACCTGACACCCTGTCGGTCAGGGTGTTGGTAGTAGTCCACTTAGAAGGTGGCTGCAGTCCTCTGGGAGTGAGAGATGTGATTCTGTTGAAGCAGTGATCCTGTGGATCCACCTTCTCCCTCGTCAACTCGTCGTGTGGGGCTCCATACAGCAGCTTTACACTTCCGGTTAGCACCCACAACTCGGCAGGAACCATCAGTGAAGAGGGCATATCGTCTTTCGCTCTCTGGTAGCTCATTATGTGGTGGGGCTTCCTCAGCTCGTGTCACTTGCCCCTCCTCTTCTTCAGAAGATAACCCAAAAGTCTCACCTTCAGGCCAGTTTGTTATAATTTCCAGAATCCCAGGGTGATTAGGGTTTCCTATCTGGGCTCGCTGTGTGATCAGCGCAATCCACTTGCTCCACGTGGCGTCGGTAGCATGGTGTGTGGAAGGAACCTTTCTCTTGAACATCCAACCCAGCACTGGTAGTCGGGGTGCCAGAAGCAGCTGTGCTTCAGTGCCAATTACTTCCGAGGCAGCTCAAACCCCTTCATAAGCCACAAGAATCTCTTTCTCGGTTGGGGTATAGCTGGCCTCAGATCCTTTTGTATCCCCGACTCCAGAACCCAAGTGGTCGTCCTCGAGTCTCTTCAGGTCCCTTCTGCCACAGGCTCCAGGATGGACCATTCTCCCCGGCCGCAGTGTAGAGCACATTTTTCACATCCTGCCCTGTTCTGACTGGCCCAAGGGCTACTGCATGGGCAATCTCCTGCTTAATTTGTTCGAATGCTTGTTGTTGTTCAGGACCCCACTGGAAATCATTTCTTTTTCGTGTCACGAGGTAAAGAGGGCTTACAAATGTGCTGTATTCCGGGATATGCATTCTCCAAAACCCGACAGCTCCTAGAAAAGCCTGGGTTTCCTTCTTGTTCGTAGGTGGGGACATAGCAGTGATCTTGTTGACTACTTCTGTCGGGATCTGGCGACGTCCATCTTGCCACTTGACTCCTAAGAACTGGATTTCTTGAGCGGGTCCCTTAACTTTACTTCGCTTGATGGCAAAACCAGCTCTTAGGAGAATCTGGATGATCTTTCCTTTCTCAAACTCTTCTTCTGTTGTGTTCTTTCATACGATGATGTCGTCGATGTACTGCAGATGTTCTGGAGCCTCACCCTTTTCCAATGCAGCCTGGATCAGGCCATGGCAGATGGTGGGGCTGTGCTTCCACCCCTGGGGGAGTCTGTTCCAGGCATACTGCACACCCCTCCAGGTGAAAGCAAACTGAGGCCTGCACTCTGCTGCCAGAGGAATGGAGAAAAAGGCATTGGCAATATCGATGGTCGCGTACCACTTTGCTGCCTTGGAGTCCAGTTCATACTGAAGTTCCAACATGTCTGGCACAGCAGCACTCAGTGGTGGTGTGACCTCATTCAGGCCACGATAATCCACTTTCAGTCTCCATTCTCCACTGGACTTACGCACTGGCCATATAGGGCTGTTAAAGGGTGAATGAGCTTTGCTGACCACCCCTTGGCTCTCCAGTTTACGAATCATCTCGTGGATGGGAACCACAGAGTCTCTGTCTGTGCGGTACTGCCATCGGTGCACTGTTGCCGTGGCGATTGGTACCTGCTGTTCTTCAACTTCCAGCAGTCCCACAGCAGAGGGGTCATCTGAGAGACCAGGCAAGGTATTTAGCTGTGGGATATCTTCTGTTTCTACTGCGGCTATCCCGAAAGCCCAACGATGTCCTTTTGGGTCTTTGAAATACCCATTTCTAAGATAGTCTATGCCCAGGATGCATGGGGCCTCTGGGCCGGTCACGATGGGGTGTTTCTGCCACTCATTCCCAGTTAAACTCACTTCAGCTTCCAATACAGTCAGCTGCTGGGATCCTCCTGTCACCCCAGAAATAGAAATAGATTCTGTTCCCACATACCTTGATGGCATCAGGGTACATTGAGCGCCGGTGTCAACCAAAGCCGTATATCTTTGTGGGTCAGATGTGCCAGGCCATCGGATCCACACAGTCCAATAGATCCGGTTGTCCCTTTCCTCTACCTGGCTAGAGGCAGGGCCCCTCTATTCCTGATCGTGGTACACGTTGCTCTCTTCCTGTAAAGATGTTCTTGAGGTCCCTTCAAGAGGATTGGTCATATCATCATTCCTATACTGTTCAGAGTTCTGTCCACAAGAGACCAGAGCAGCGCTGACTCTAGGTGGGCTTCTTGTGGTAGCTGTTCCTCTTTTCAGTTCACGTACTCGGGCTGCTAAGGAAGAGGTGGGTTTTCTGTCCCACTTTCTTCATGTCTTCTCCATGCTCCTGAAGGAAAAACCAGAGGTTACCTCGTGGAGTGTATCTTCTTTCTCTGGCTGGGGGATGTTGGCTCCTAATAGCAGAGACCCTTGTTGGTTCTGGCGAGATGTGGTGAATTTCTTGCTTCAGCTCCTTTCTGAGTTTCTCTTCCAAGCTCCGGACGTGCTCAGCCAGCTGTGTTTCCACAGATGAGACATGGGTGCGAAATGGGGCAGTGACAGTGTCCTCATAAATTCTTAGTTTGTTGACCAGTACTCCCACCTTGTCTGCTCCTTTCCTCCATTGCAGTGTTGCTAGGTAACGGGAGTATATCTCTGGTCCGAGCTGTGCGAATCTCAACCACATCTGTGACATGCATCGGACATCATCTGGGTTCTTAGGGAATCTCTTATCTTCTGAGAAAATGATCTCCAGCACGGCCAATTCTCTCAGGCATCGGATACCTTGTTCCATTGTGCTCCATTTTCCTTGGTGCACCTGGAGGTCTTCTTTACAAAGGTATCTGTCCCTTACACTTGCCAGCAGTCGCCGCCAGAGGCTGAGAGTTTCTTGGGTTTTCTCGATCCCCTGGTCAATGACCACATCCTGGGTCAGGGATCCAAGTTGCCTGGCTTCACTTCCATCTAGCATGGTGTCATTGGCTGCAGTGTCCCAGATGCAAAGCAGCCAGGTCAGGATGGATTCATTTGTCTGGTGGGTGAACTCCCTCCGTAGGTCACGCAGCTCACCCAGGGATAAAGAGTGAGTGATGATCTCTGGCTCTGTCTCTTCTGCTTGGTGCGAAGGTCCAGCCTCCTCCTCATTGGTCACTGTGCGGGCTGATTTGCTCCTGGTTTTCTTTTTCTGAAGGGGGGCAACTGCTACTGGCTTAGGCTGTTCTGGCTTGGTGATGGCTTGTGTGGAGACTCTGTCGTTTCTTTCGGTCTCTTTTTCCTCCATGACAGTTTGTTTAGATCTGGTGCCTGTTGCTTTGCTGCTTTTCTTGTCCTCATCCTGAGAATACTGTGCTGCATCGAGCATTGTTCTGACTCTAAGCATGGTGTACACGGTGCAGGTCATAGAGAGAAAAGAAAACAGAACTGACAGCAAGATTATACCATCTTTGACATCCAAAGGGAACTCAATATTTTCAAAAACTGTTGTGTCAGGTCTGAAAGGTTGAAAGAAACTATTCTCTACTCTTTCCCCTAGGGGCTGGGTGTGATTGTTGAGGAGGCCCAAGATGTAGCAGCCCACACTAGGACAAGCAAACAAAATTGAGTATATATTCCAAATGGTGTTCATTGCCTCGGAGGTTATCATGCAATAGACATAGTAAACTAATAAAGCAATTTTTATACGATACCCCGGCCTACACAGGAGCATTACTATGGGCAGGTAGTTCCCTGTCTCTGGAAATATATACAGAGCAAGGTGCAGGACACATGTATGTTGAGTATCATGGTGAATAGGTGGCTTCTAGAACACAAAATAGTAATTCTGACTTTCCTCAGGGCCTGGCCTCACGTTTGGGCGCCAAAAAATGTGGTAGTTTGAAAGCAAATCAGTGAGAGGCTCAAAGTCAGAACTACAATTTAATAGGAAAAAACGTAATAATACAAAAACACTGACAGAGTCAGAATACAACCTGACACCCTGTCGGTCAGGGTGTTGGTAGCAGTCCACTTAGAAGGTGGCTGCAGTCCTCTGGGAGTGATAGATGTGATTCTGTTGAAGCAGTGATCCTGTGGAAGGTGTAGTTCTCCTCTGAAGGTCCAGTGGTGGTGTAGAAGGATCTGGTCTTCCTCTGGGAATCCAGTGGAAAAGCCGACTTGTGGTGTTTCAAATCCTAGTTTATATCCAGATAGGGATACATTGGTTCCTCCCCCTGGGCGGGGCATCTCACAATGGGATGATGGGCCATTAGCTGCAGTCGTTGGGGATGAGCAAAGTAAAGTGCCCCCACCTGGCTCTAACGACTGGCCCATTAGAAAAAGTTCTGCGGCCATCAGGAACACTGCCCCATCTGGCCCCAACATCCCATGAAGATGGTGATAGAATACATACCATTGTAACCTAAGACACAATGTTAAGGAAAATATTTACATCTGAACAATATGTTTTAACAAAATTTTACAGAAGTGTTTTTCACATGGTGCAGTCTCCTCAATGCAGAGAAAAAGGTTCACAGATCTTGAGATCTTGTTTTCCCCTTGGGGGAAAAAGTATCTTCAATAAAAAAAAAAAAATAGAAAAGTATGACTTTAGCAGTGATGTAGCTGCTTACCTCAGCAATAAAGCTGACTCTACTCAAAGAGTTTCTGGGTACACACTTTTGGTCTAAACCAAAACACAAACTGCATTACATGTGTATTTCGTGAACAATTATTGCTTCGTGAAATATTCTGCTAATTTTTCAGGAAGTTTTGAAAACTGTGCTCTTTAAGATTCATTAAACGACTCAAAGCTATCATTAGCACATACAAAGAAATATATATTTCACAATTTCACAATGTATACTGAAATTAATGTTTTCTACCAATCAGGCTGGTGCTGATAGTCACTGTTATATATTTGCTAGAAAGAGTTAACAACAGAAACTGTAAGCCATCTTACTTCACTAATTGTGTGAGTATAAAAAACGCAAAGTGAGACAAGCATCCAAACTCAGGCACATGGAACTACACAAAGTGAGGGCTAGAGATGAGTTTTCCATGCCTTTTACCACAATGACATCTTAGCCCTCCCTGGCTATAGTCTGCAGTGTATTCTATTCCTCAAGATCTCAATTTTACACTCCTTTGTTTTACTGAAAAATCCTGTGACTGCATCTAATTCAGAGTATTTTTGATTTGTGCCTTATTTGGAAAGCTACCCACCTTCATACGACAGAGCCAGATAGCAAAGAAAGTTGACATAATAAATTGCCTCATAAAGCACAAACAAGTAATTGTAAATAAAATACCAGCTATTTGGCATACAGTGTCACTAAATTGAGGAGGTATAAGGGCTTCACGCTGTAACAATCCCACTGTGCAAGTGCTAGAATTTCCCCAGTTCCCTCACGTACAGTCCCCACCTGTCCACTCAGCAGATCCAGAGAAAACCATTTCCAACCATACAAGCTAGTTAAAATAAATGCTTTAATGGGTAGGTAATGTTTAACAATATCACTTCTGTTATGTTAATCACTGAAATCAGTAAAGGATGTGATCATCTGGCCCTTTATGCCTGCAGTGTTGAGCTGGAATATTGAAGCTGATGAATTGCTACAATTTTTGATGTTGTCTAAAGAAAATATTTTCTCAACATTACTGCAAATGTATTCTTTTTGTGCCAATTTTTCAGAGGACATGAAGTAAATTCTTTATTGCTGATGTGTTTGCACTTGAAAGGTTCACATTTACTAAGCCTTCACCTTCTCAATCTCTTTATAATAGATAGATATAGCTTCTCTTTAAAGTCAGAGATCAACATAAGAGTATAAAACCAGGATACAGCTCTGCATCTGTATCATACAGGCTTTTTGGTGCTCCTTCCTATTTCCAAACTGAAACTCAGCTTTCAATTTTTGCACATCCAAAAAAAACCCCAAAATTATTCCCAGTCATTTAAGTCAGGAGATACTCCTCTAAAAATCAATTTTACACCACTAATCCACTATAGCAGAATATGTCTCTGTTGCATGATGCAATATCCATTTTCTGGCAAAAGCTGTTCATTGTGCCTTTATGTCTGCCTAGCTGTTATGTGACCTAGGTCTTTTAATTTTTTCCCCAGGTTGGTTCCACCCCATTAAAGATGCTGATTGTGTTATTACAGAGAAGAGAACAGTATGCTCACCCAACTATTATTCCATGCATTGGATATTTAACCCAATGGACTATGACATTGATACATGCCACCTAATCACACTGACCTCAGGTTATTTTTCCTTCCTCTAACTGGTACACTGCTTTTATCAATTTGTTTATCATTATCTTCAGATTTTGAGAATAACTCCCACTGCACAACCATGACGACTCTTTCCTTGTTTTCTATTGACCAAGCTTTAGGAAACTTGCTATTTTAATGAACACTTAGAAGAATTCTTTCTGTTAAGATCAATTACTTTGCAGATTGTTAACTTAATCTGTCAGCACTGGCAAAGCCAGCATTTGAACTCTTATTCATGTTGCCATTAACTTGCGATTTACATAAATTCAGACTGCCTATGCCAAAGAATTATAAACTTTTGAACAAAAAATATGTTGTGAAGACACTATCTTGTTCAGTTGTATTAACATGGACTACAGCACTTTAATGATTAATTTATCACATTTTCCCTGAATATGTAACCGGTCAACAAAGACAAAATTTCCTCAATAACAAACAACTGGTTATGCTTTACACTGGCACTCTCAAAGCTCATAATCTTCAAGGTAACCTAAATTACAGAGTACACCACATGTCACACTGTGTGCCATTTCATGTACGCTCCACTCACACTGAAACTGTCACCTCCAGCCAAGAACTAAGCAAGATGCTTAGAAACTCCTTTTCTACTTGCTCTTTTCAAAATCAGGCTGCAGAACAATAAATAAAGTTCTTCACAGCCATTTTACCATCAAGTTTCCAAGGCAGTGAAGACTTCAGGTGAAATCTGATGAATGACATGAATAGCAGTGGGATTTCATCTCATATGATGAACTCTAAGAAGTTAATCAGAGAGCAGCACAATGCCACCATTTTACCAGCCTGACTGCAGCAGCTTGGAGAGGGTGAGACAAGTCTGACCATGACTCAAGAGTCCAACTTCACATGTGGTTAAAACACATGATCCGAATGTGAAATTAACAGTCACCTATACAACCGTTTTCTTCCCTTTACACAATTCTCCCACAGCAAGGGCAGGAGAAGATGGAAAATTTGTTCTTCCCATGATTTTATAATAATTGGGCTGCAAGGCAGGCTTTCTCTGTGAGGGTCACTGTGCTGTCATTTGTTCTCAACTCTGGGAAATCTGTTAGTCATATGAAAGCTGTTGTGAGTGAGTGTTGCCCTGAGGATACAGAAACAAGATGAAAGCAAGAGTATAAGGAGAATTACATGCATCTGAGTATCTGTTTCAGGCTCTCCAAAAGCTCAAACTCAGTGGTTTACTGAATATTGGAAGGATATCTCTATAGCTGAGGAGCTAGAAACACATTTCCTTTAAACAGAGGCTTGGATTCCATACAGCATGCATATGTCATTTATGCTACATAAATAAATTACACAGACTGGATGTGGACTCTTGTTACTTCTCATTTATACAGTACTTTGCATAACAATATACCAGTGCCAGTAAGAAATCTGGAGTAATTGCAAGGAAAATAATAAATGATAATTTTATCAGTAAAAAGCTACCTCGGTAGGAGACCTGGTGCTGTTGGCGGAGTCATTCCAAATTCCACGTATCTCTGTCAGAAGAATGAAAAAAACCACCAAATTAAAATCAAAATTCATACCCTGGGAAGTCCACGGTCAGCCTTTCAAGTGATAAATGGCAGAGATCACTAAGCCTGTATGTATGACTTGATGGCAGCCATAAGAATTAAAGTTTTACAAACAAAGGAGCACAAGAAGATCTGGGAATCACTGCTACAGTGGGCTAGAGTCTCTTCTGTGTGATCACAGTCTTAACTTAAAAACCTTTCAGAAATACTTTTTCTCACTCACAGAAGATCAAGAGCTGCTCCAATGTCTACTTAGCTAAAAACCAAGCTTTGCATTTGGAAATCTCTTTCAACCTCAAGCAGCATCAGACTGCAGCAGAGAGACCATAGGGTTCAGACTCAAAAGAACTTGGGATGACCTATAAGATTATCCATGTGTTTCAGTGCTCCATCAAAAGGAAAAAATCATACAGATGTTATAAATAAAAGCGAGAAATTCATGCTCAAATATGTAATATCGAAATATATAGTAAAAAAGGTTTAGTTGTAACCAGTTTTAGAACAAGCAGAGCCTGCCCAAGAAAAGAATTGTGGCCTCGCCCAGAGAACTGATTTACATTCCAAAAACAGCACTACAGAGAATGGCGGCACATCCGGAAAGCATTAAGCTGACCCCTGATATCTACATTTTCCAAGGAGAATTTCCTGGCAGAGCTGATGGCAGAACTGATTGGCCATCTCTGAAAATCCCATCCCAGCTCAGGTGTTAACGACCAGATCGGACCAGGATAAGGAACATCATGAGCCATCAGATAACATCCTCTGGTGATGAGAAATCAATCAAACACAGGATGTGTTTTGTCCACCTCAGTTTCACGAATAGCATGCTTCATGAATATGCTGAGTGGCAGAAACAATACCCAAAATCCGGACTTTATGGTCAAAACTGTATATAAACCAGCTGTTGGAAGCAGTCAGGGTGAACAGAGGGAGGTCTGATGCGACAGAGGTCAGACCTGTGTTCACCCAGTTCCAACCCCGGGCTTGGCACTGTCTCCCTTTTCGATCGTGGCATTGCGTGTTCGAACTCTCGGACACGAAATAAATTTTATACTTGTTTTATTATAAATTGGGCGTACGTATTTATTACACAGAGAAATACTTCTTCCCTATCCCTCACTTCCTGAAAGAATATGGATATCCTGCTGAAAAATATGACCTATGCCAAATACATTCTTTTTTCATTGTCAGAATAGGAACTACCGCACATATTAAAAAAAAATAAAGTTTACTCTCGGACAGAGCAAGACTGACTTGTGAAAGATCCTGAGAAGAACAGATAAGTTATCCTAAAGGAGAACTCCTATCTTCTCTTGAGGCTGAGATGGGAAAAGGGAAAAGAAACCAAACAGCTCAGAAAGCAAGTTCACCATCCTGTGACAGTCATTTCTGAATTCTCCTTGTTCCAGGAATGCTCCACATTTGTGGTAAGTCCTGACAGCAAGGGCACAACAACAGTGGCTGTGGCTCAACCGGTTCTAACTCCCTGCCCAGAGACGCCTTTTACACTGCATCACAAATGTGCTGTTTACTGCCCGAGCTGGCCCAAGAGGTGATCCCCCCTGTGTGCACGTGGCTCTGTCCCTGCCCAGCCGCTGCTTACCGGCTGTGCCGCTGAGACGCTGGGCGGGGTGATGACCGTGGAATTGGCTGCCTGGCTGCTGGGGGCCACCAGCGCGAAGGCGTCGTCCAGCAGCGAGTGCATGGTCTGCCGGGCCTCCTCGATGGATAGCTGCGGCGGCACGTACTGTGACACCAGGTGCAAGGGCAGTCCGGGGAACTTCCCCAGATCTGCTGAGGATGATGTCTGCGGCTCGGGAGGCAAGTCTGGATCGGACTGGAGGAAACCAAAAAGGTGAAGGGCAGTCACAGAGATCTAAACGGCTTCCAAGTCCCTGTGGGTCTTCAGTCTGAGCAACAGTCTTTGCCAGAACCACAGCACCTGTCCTTACCCTCCCCACTTCTGCATGCACACACATAAAACTGGCAGCTCAAATACTTCATTCACTGTGACCTGAAGGACTCTGATCTCAAGTAACGAAGCAGAGCTCTGTGCAGGAGTTACTCAGCTATAACAGACAACTTGTGGTTTGCAAGCACATAGTGAAGCCATGCAGAGAGCATTTCTCCTCCCAGAAAAAGACAATCAGCTCTGTCTACATCTTTGACTTCTTTGCAGCTTTTGCAGTTCTAAGAAATTAATTCAGTCTTTAGCTTGTAACTGACCACATCAGCAGTAACATTAAACAATTATCACCTCCTAGAAAAACACACAAAGGAAGCTGTTAAGGAGCTAAGTGGTTACCTGCCTGGAACTTGAACTTGGGTGCATCACCTGAATGGGATTCATGTAAGTGCTTCATTGCAGCAATACCTTAGGCATGCATCATAATTACTACTTGGGATCTTACTACATGGGCTTATTGTTCATCAGTGAGAGGAAATTAAACGATCTTTACAGCAGCAGACTTATCATCAAAGATCATTCTTACCACTGCATGCAGACTGCAAAATCAGTCAAGAGGCACAAGCCTGTACTTTATTAGGAACTTAGCATTCTGAGCAGTCTCACTGCAGATGCCAAAGGGGCTGAGCCTGCTGTGTCATGCCTTAATTAAACAGCTTCAGATGATAATTCATTCTACTGCAGCATGACATTAAAATCATCACACTCATGTTTGAAGGCAAAGGGAAAATCGACATCAGAGTCACCTGACTGAATATGCAGCTAACAGCGAAATTCTTAAAATTATTAAACCATCTTTAGATATGAGAACAGTGAAGGGGCTTCCAATATTAGCATCTGGCTTCATGAAATCTGCTTAGAAGTGGTTAAAGATGCCTAAATACTGTTTGTGACATGGATATGATTGAACAGAAGTATTCTCCAGTGTCTTTCGTTTTTTAGATGTGAAACAAAATTAATTTTCAAGACATTGCACTAGAATTGTTTCAAGTTACCATAGTACAAAGATGTGTTTCTCTTTCATTAATAATTAATTCCCACTTTTTAAAGGTGAGAAAATTTCTCACAAAAAGAACTGAGTCTTCCACTCTGTAAGAGCAAAGGATGAAATTTTCTGTAATACATGAATATATAACATCCAGCAAATTGAACTAGAGTGAAATTATGTTCAAGATATTGTGGAACATGCCAAGCACACTTTCATGTGCATAACACAGTGGCATTAATGAAAATGAGGTTTTGGTTCTTGGCCTCTGTAATATCAAGGAATACTTGGCAGAATTTTACTGCTTAATAATAACAGACTGTCAATTAAATCCTTATTTCACTTTGATTTACATGCTAACTACATGACTGAAACCAACCATATCATATGGACCATAAACAGAAGGCCAAATGTCACAACTGTCATCATTATCAAAACATTCCTGCCATTCAAGAGACATACATACAATATATGCAGAATTATTGACTCCTGGAGGCCTTTTGTATGTCCCATCACTGTCAGTTGCGATTAACCTGTCCTTTTCGGCATCAATTGAGCTCCCATTTATCTGATAGCGACGGCGCTGCTTGGGAGAACGTTTTGCACGAGAACTTAGCAGGAAGAAAACAAAAAGCAGAGAGAGAAAGACAAAGGTAATCACATTTATTTTTGTAATTTTTCTTCTCATCCCACTCAAGGTTGAACTCCTCTGCCCATTTCCTCCAAGTCATCCTTGCCTCAGCTCCGTTTCTCTTCCCCTTCCCAGTTTTTCATGCCAGTGCCATTAGGTAGCTCAAATTTCTTTCTTCAAGCTTCTCTTAATAACACTCTCATTGGCAAGTCTCCAAAAAGTCCCATTCTTCCCTTAAAGTCTCTCCAGTCACCTCCCTCCTACATTCAGCTGTCAAAGTTGCCCGTGTTCCAGCCCCCCAGCCCAATGTGTGATACATCTGCAGCTGCAGAACAGACCACACTGCCAGCAAGGCTTAGTGCTTGGTACAGAGGGTTTAATGCCATCAGGCAAACCAGCTGAAGAACCCACACCACCGGAGAAAAGATACTTTCTGTCAGTGCAGAAGCACTCACAGGGTACCAGTGCTCCAGGAACAAAGTGCCTGTATTTATAAATACTGGTTCTCTTTCTGAAACAGAACCCAGGGAAAACTTTCTCTGAAAATACAGGGCCAGGAAGGCAGATCTGTGAGGCTGACAGATGTGCCTCATAACCTTTTATGTATTCCCTCTGGGTAATCTCATTGATTTGTGAATTTGCCTTTAACATTCAGAATCTTCATGCTTTTTAGGTTGTTCAAGGTTTTCCTTATTTTGCATATTCCCACCCCCTCCCCATCCTGCTTTATAAAAATATTATTACTTACTGGTTATGTTACTTGCATATATATTACTTACAGGTTTCTTTTTTAGTGGTGATACTGCAATTTTGATCCCTCTGCATCACTCAAGAATTATTCAAACAAATATTATAAAACAAAATGTTTTAAGACTGTTTTCATACATTTGGGCTTATTTATGAAGAACTCACTGCTGAGAATGTGTAAAAAAATAATTTGAAAACAAAACATAGTGGCATATACTGAAATAAACAAAAGTGTTTAGAACAACCCAATCCTTTTCACCTAGATAACTCAAATTCAACTAGTGATCAAAATGATTTTAAGCTCTGACAGTTAAGAAGTACAGTTTTGATGTACTTTGGGCGCTGACTCTAAAAGAAAATTGTTCGTTCCATCTTTGAAATCCCTACCTCTTCCTGGGCTCTATGAAGACAGTAGGCACACTGCCTCCAGGGTCCAAGATCTTGTCAATCTTCATCTGTGCCTTACGATATATTCTGTGCTGCTCTTTGGAGTCAACCACCACCACGTCATCCACCACTGGAAATTCATAGTGCCCTTTACGCTTGGCGCGGAGGCGAATCTTATTGCGGTGATGCTCGATCTCGGATTTATGCCTCAGGGCTGTTTGTATCTTAAAGAAGGAAGAAGAAAAAAAAAAGGAATATTTTTTCAATCCAGCAAACTGGATTTTGCCGCTTTTCTGTAAACCTCTCCTCCCCACATCTCTACCTGCCCCTGCCTCCCTCCTCCCACAAATCTCTGAAGGACTAAAATAAGTCACACAATTTATGAATACACTTTCCTTCCTGGATATTTTGCAGTCTCCCCATTGTCTCCCCAGGTAGACGTACTATTATACACAACACAATTGCCAGCACAGCAGGTGCAATTAGAGGGAAGTGGCAGTTTGTTAACAAAAGGCAGGAGGAACACAAAAAACTCCTGCTGTCTGCCAGAAGTAACACTGCTCTGAAAAAATAAGACTAACCAGTCTGTGGTTAGCTATGCTAGGCAAACAGATATATATTTGATCAACAGTGTTAAAACCTGCCACCCTTCCCTTTAATGACCTTCACCACATAAGAAGCAAGAACTTAAAGATCCAACTGAGCTCATAACTCAGTGCCTCTGCTGTGCATGAGAGGCTGCCATAAACTATGCAGGAACACAGCAGCAACACAAGGACCCAGATCCCCAGATGAAAACGGCACTATCAACTCTGCATCATCTTGGAGGCTGTTTTCATGCCTCTCTCCTACCTTTTTTCAAATTTCATGGAGTGCATCTCATTATCTGGGTAAAGCTGTTGTAACACCACACTTTGTAAGCCCTGGACCAGAACCCACTGAAATAATTCTTATCACTGGTAAACACTTGAGCACCAGATTAGGTAGCAACAACTGCTCTGCTGTGCTGGACTTGTTCTGGAACACATCTGCATCAGCAAATTAAAAACCAAACAAAAATTGATTTTTGTGAATTCTCTCATGAAAATAATAATAAAAAAGCATATATAGGACACAAACCAGACTTGCTCTTTATGTTTATAGTTAGAATCATGTCTTCTGCCCATATAGGCTGATTTCTGTTTTGTGGTTCCTCTTGCCTCTGTATCCTAGATATATGTATTTGCCTCTCTTTAGTAAGGTACTGAGAAACACAAGATTGTTAACAAAGTTCAGTTACAGGTTTGAGTAACCTTCCACTGTGAATTATGAAAAGATGTTCATCTTACACCCAGTACAAAACCAGGATGCAGGTAAGTGGTATTGTCAGGCAGTGTATGATGTGGTTTTACAGTGCATCACCTCATGCCCCAGGCACGCTCATATTCTGCTTACATGAGCCTCAGAGAAAGCAGGAAATTTTGTATGTTTACTGTCAGATAAAACACATTATAAATTGAAAGCAATGAATTGGGCTGCAAATTCACACCCCAGAATGTTTTGAGAGAACTTCTTTTTATAACCAACATCCTGAGTTCTGAAAAGTGAAAGAATAGTGTAGAATGAAACCCAAGGTGGGCCACATGTTCCAACTCTCATACGTAAATTAGCACAACTCTCTTTACGTCACGTCCTGCTGACTAGCAAAAGGATGCTAACACAAAGGTATCCTGACCATCAAATCCTCTCTGTGTTTAAATTTTGGTTTAGGCATCTCTTAAAAACAGGTCAGATAATTTCTCTGGATGGAAACAGGATTATTCCTGTAACTCGTCAAGATTTAACTCCTCAGGAAGTTACAAGGAACTCCTGATAACAAGAAACTGGATACTTCTCCCTCTTGGCTAGGCACACAGCCCTCCAAAAACATTCAAAGCACTTTTTAAAAATACCTCTTTATTAATTTTGTTGGTCTCTGCTACTCGATTAGAGAGCACCGAGTTCTGAACCGGAGGTGCTGCCATGGGCTGCATGGCTATCAGCTGGATCTTGCTTGGGACCCATCTGCTTGCATCTGAGGAACGGGACATCCTGTCCACATGTTCAAAGATAGAGGCTGAGGAGTGCTGCTCATTTCCACTTCTGATCTGAGGAGGTCCTAAATCAGCAGAACCAATACAAAGTGAAGAAGTGTTGCCAGGGTTATCACAGTTAAATGTTAAGCTCTACAGATGCTGTGCTACAAACTATACCCTGTTTTCCATCTGTGTCTAACTTGCCTTACAGGCCTTCCAGTTGACTCACATTTAGTGTACAACAAGTTTACCCCGTGGTTTGCAAATTATAAACATTTTCCCATTATATTTCCAGAAGGTGAACTGTCATTCTTTATTTCTGTAAATCAAGCTCTTGGCCCTTGCAAACACCCAAAATCTCAATCTACTTTACTCCATAAAAAGCTGTTTAAGTACATTCTGCTAATGATTCCTCTTTATCAGTACTTAAGGAGATGCAATTGCTCAAGTGGGGGTTCAAAGAGCAATGAAAGATGTCTCAACGAAAAATGCATTTCTTAAATGATGGGAGTGATATAGGAGCAAACAAAAAACCCCTTAGAAATCCACAGAAAACACAAAGAATTTTACAGACATATTACTGATTAAAGCTTTTAAAGCAGATTTCTTCTCTGTGACAGGATAAATAGTTCACATAATGATAAACAAGCTGCATAAATACTGTCATGTTGTAATTTGTTGAAGAGGTTAAACCAACTCAAATACAATCAGCAAAAGACATAAAAACCAATACGCATAGAAGTGCACCCCAAGTCCTGCCAACAGTTAATTACTTCAGTAGAAATGGGTCATCTCCCTCAAACGACTTGAAATCTGTAGGATCACCCCAGTGATTTGCAGTTAAGCACAGATTTAATATTTTTTCCAAGTTAGACCTAAATCAGAAACTGTTATACAGATGAGGCTTGCAAAAGCTATTGAAAACTTGCAAAATAACCTTTTGCCTTATCCACATGATAAAGCCACAAATTCTCAAACTGCTTTTCATCATGAAATACAAACAATGAGACCAAGACTTGTGACTCTCCTTATGAAGGAACACAACAGTGCTGAGGGACACAGTCCCACATCCTTACACAGACTTCTAATAAGGGGATATGGTTCTCCAGATTCAAATTAGGAGGGAAATCTAATTTGATTCTGATACAGAATCAATTGTTGATCAACATGATCCAACTACAACAGACAAGAAGGGAAATGAAATAGTCATTGCTGTGATCCTATTGCAACATGTGCTGGTAATGCAGGATAGGGTTCAGAAGAGGAGCGAATCCTTTCTGTAGAAGGTCACAGTAGATGTCTTAGACCTTTGCTTCCCTCTTCTAGCACAACAAGGGGACAGGAGAAGTGTCACTTTCTAGGGGTACCGGGGGAGATCCAGTATGTTGCAGCCTTCCTGGAGGAAGCGTCCCGTAAGAGAACGGCTTCTCCAGGGGCCTTAGCAACCCCCTAAGCGACGGGTTATTTCAGCAAGTGTCTCAGCTTCTCTGCTACAAGTGATATCAGCTCTTGTGATTCAGCTCTTTGTGAAATCGCTCAAGGCAGACTCAGGGACAGAGAGACGAGGGAGCCGTATGGCAGTTCCACAGGGTAGCTTTATTGTCCAGAAGCTCCTGTGAAGGGAAGCCAGGGACCCAGGGACGGCTGCTCCCTGACTGAGGCTAGGACAGGGATCTTTTTATGGGGAACACAGGGGGTGGGGTAAGAACCAGTTAGCCAACTGGGTAAAAGGTATTACCATAGAGGAGCAAGGCATGCTGGGGGTGGTTCACTGGTTGAGAGGTAGGTTTCTTATCTCTGAGTCGTCTTGCCCTCAGGCTTTTCTCCAAGGGAGTGCAGAGGGCTCCGGAGCCAAGAGCTCACAGCCCTCCATAGAGAAGAAATGAATGGCATGCTTTATTATATTCACAGCACACTACTTTTGGGCTGGAAAGCAATCTGGCCACAAGCAAAATCCCTATTCATATTCCTCAAACTGGATCAAAGCATTGTCAAAGATACACATTTATAAAAGGCATGCATCATTTATAAATTTGATTTCTCTGTATAAGTGTTCTTAAAAAGAAGGTAAACAGTTCCATTCAAGACCTCTGTGTCCCAAATGTTTTGCAAGACACAGAGCCTAAATGAAACATATCTCTCTTCATTAGCTATTTGTATCATCTTAACCATTTGTCACCTTCACAGTCCCATCTTCATGAATTTTCTCAGAAGTGCGCAAGTATTGCCTCTCACAGAGAGGGGCACAAGATGTATTAAGTAGTTAGTGTGAATCCCTCAGAGCAATTGTGTAGTCAATAGAAATCTGAACTTCTGCATCCATCTTCCCTATACATTAGTCATTTTTCCCCAACCTTTTCACTCTATCAGCCGTTCCCAAACTCACTGACCTCCAACATAAAATTTTAAGGATATTTTCATATTACTTGTTTAGCGAGGTCCAATATATTCAATTACACTGAGCATTCACTCTGAATCTTTATCATTTCATCCATAACTTTCCCTTATACCCACATAAACAAGTGCTTGGCAGGGGCCTCTTAGCTGAAAGGGTTCTTAAACTCAATTTGTAAAGCAGAAGTCCGACTGACAAATTTTGGTAAGGCTCTACGGTAACATGATATGTTACTCCCTTTTGCAGAAAAGATACACACAAGAAACTCTCATAAGCTGCATCTGACCTTTAAATCCTCTCTGTGTGCATACACTGAATGTGTCTATAAATACAAACCAAGATGGAAGTACAGAAAAGTAGATAAAATCAGGAACTGCATTGCACTGTATGCATACAACAAAAGGAGAAACAGTTTCAAACTCAACACATGGACGAGGGCCTATAGAAGTTTTGACAGAAAGAATAAATGTAATTTCTCATTTCAAAGTTCTTATATTACACTATTATTCCTTTTTAGAGAATCTTCCTTATAAAGCTGTCAGATGGCATGACATGAATGAAATTTTGATTTCAGGATAATTCAGCTGAGGCTAAAAAATAATGGAGAGGTAATTAATACCCCATACTGGTCAGATCATGTTTAAACAATTAGTCCATATAGGTCAAATGCCAGGTGACATCCCTAGGATGCAGCTGATGACTCACTACACCCACCAATGGAAAGCAGCATAGTGCTGAAGGATGGACAGGTTGGCTATGATAAGATGGTCAGTGCTATCAGAGGACACAGTCCTTATTTTATCACTAGATGTGTTATACATTATCAAAGTCAGCGTCAGCTTTCTCCTGCCCTATGTTTGCCATGTCTCAATCCTGGCAGAGAAAACACTCATTCACAAAAACATATTTGTGTTTCTTTGCGGGTAGCTTGTGTTTTTCTTGGGCTTCCAGTAAAGACTAAAATTGTAACATTATCTCCAACTTGTTTATACAAAGCTGGTTTCAGGACCAACAGCTGCCTTAGTTCTGCTTCTTTCACAGTGATGTTTTCCTCAATAATTTGAAAGAACTGGGAGGAAAAAAATTAGAAAAATGTGCTGGATTACTATAATTTGTGTTACCGAGACTTTTTTTATACTTCAATAGCTCAAAAGCAATTTCATTTTCTTATACTCAGAAGACAAACTCTTCCATCCTTAAGACATAATTGCAGCTACCCCAACACCTCTATTCATATTTGTACTCAACTACCAGCTCTGGTTACTTACCCACTCTGTTTGCTCCTGACAACATAAAGGAAAAAGAAGAGATAACACAGTAATTATGACAAATAATTTAGCTAGAATGGCAACTGGAAAAAAAACACAGCAGTAAGATGATTGCATTTACTTTTGAATGAAATGCGTGAACTTGGATCAAACTGCCAAATCTCAGCTGCACACAAAGGGAACTGAATCTCCTATTTAGTAGAGAGCTCTCTGAAGGCAGTGCCTCCAATTCTGAATGCTAAAAATAGTCCCTATGATTAGCAAACTAGAGGCATCAAATGCTGAAAAAATAGTGCATTTTACCCAGTAAGGGCACGATAGGTAGAAAGGACACATTTCACAGTCTCCTTGCTGCCTTTACCAGGCAATTCAGATGCAGCAACATGTAATATTTCTACACCAAAATGAAATGTTAAACCTTACATAAAGTTTTAAGCCAGATAGAAAATGAAGACATGAATATGCAGTTCCCAGGTAAGAAGAAATGTGGGAACACTAAAATAGAGCGACAGAATTGAAGTCAGATAGTTTGGAGGAACTCAAACCCTCCTGAGATGCTTTACGAACTTCTCAAATATATAAATACATATATTTTAGGGTACCTCCAAGAAAAATAGTGGCACTTTAATCGGAGGCAAGATGGTTCTTTATAAAAAATACCAGTGTTATTAACATATTAGCACTGAATTTTCATTGTTCTGAAGTACAATCATGCAGGCATTTTGATGACTGAATTACAACTCATTTGTAAAGCTTTTACCTCTCTGGTGTCTTTTTTTTCAAATCACTTTTTGGAAGTTACTATTACAGACACACCCCTGTGGCCTGAAGTCCTGCTGTGACCTCTACTGCCCATGTAACTGTCTGCAATTCTGCTACCATGAGACACACAATTAGGCCTGGCTGGGAAGAGTTTTGCTGGGGATGTGTGTGGGACAAAAGGAGGCAAGATTCATTCCTGCTAAGCCATTTGTTTCAAAAGCTTGCTGGAATTAAAGGAATGTGTAGCTCTTCAGTTTCAACAGAAGAAACTAAACCACACAGGAAGGGATTTTCTGCGGGAAAAAAGCAGAAAAATCAACAGCCAAAGAGGAGTTTAGAAAAGTTACAGCACCAGAGTAACTCTTCAACCTGAGTAAAGCACTAGAGCACACAAGGAGAAATAAAGACGTAACAAACCTTTCTTCACTGCTCTTCGTGGCTTGCCCTCGTTTGCAACAGTTGATGGTCTTGCACTTTCTTCTCCTGTCTCTCTCTCGCTGGATTGTTCACTTGCTGTGGATTCAGCATTTGATGGTGAAATTCTGCCAAAAACATTGAAAAACAAACAAATCAACATGTAACACAAGTTTGCAAGGTGGCACAATTTTCACACTAAAAGAATCATGTGCTGAAATATCCTGTGAAGTCTGCTAAATTTTTCCTCTGTTTATAAGTAAATTTATAAAACATTATCATAGCTAGATATTCATTGCCACAATGTTACTGTTTCTGAGTGTGAAAAATGACAGCAACTCAATTCACATCCAACAATGCTATTAAGTAATCTTTCCTTTATAACACACCACAAGAAAAAGCTCTGCATTTGTAACTAGCAATTTACCTCTCAGAAAGAAAATAATCATATTAGGAATATTATGTGAAACCCATATAGGTAACTAGTCTAACATTCAGTCTTACTAACTTGGTGTTCTCTTGACAACAATACAAATCTATGTGAATATTTTCCTGACTAGTCAAATGTAAGGCCATTCAAAAATGCTTTCTTATGCATTTATTCCATGCAGTCACAAGATTCTTAAGAACATTTGTTATCTAAAAATTACAATCTCGGTGCTCACAGCTTTTGTAAGCAATATAGAAAAATAAAAAAAGATCATGATTTTCCCTAACAAAATACTTCAGCTGTAAAATTATTCTGAAAGTATAAAAATAGAAAAAATACAGGGCCCACACCACTGCCTGACACCAAAACCTGTCTTTTCAACAGGATCAGCCTTTGTGATAGTGTCTCTAGTGACCATTTTGTCCTGTGAACACTCCTATTCTGGCAGGGAGTTAATCATGGAAAGTGTGCACATATCTGTACATTAGCCTCATTAGTGCAGGATTTGCTTGGGCTAGATGGGTATCTGAACTAGTTACTGAGGCTCTTGGCTAAACATCAACCTGCCTAGAGCCCACAGACTAAGATAACTACATGCAGCCTGACAAGTCCATTGAAGTTAAATCTACTCCTTGCAGCTCTGAATTCAACTTCCCTTCCTCTCCCCCCTAAACAATGCCCTGATCTGCAGGACTGTGATACTAATGTCACATCCCAATTTAAAAAAATAATAGCAAGGAAAAGAGGATAAATGGCCCTCAATGAGCTTAGACATCTGCATAACTGCATCTTTTTCTGTGGGAGAAGAGGGTGTGCAGAGCTATCATCTCCATCACCTTTGTTTTGGTTCAGCAGAGTATGAGGCTGGAGTTCTCTTTCCAGATCTCCTACTGACTTTCTGTTTCATCTCATTGTGCTCTGCATTCCCCTTCATATTCTTTTCTCAGTCTATCCAAATTATCACCAAGTTATAGGAACATAAATAGTGTTGAGTCAACATCAGCCATTTCTTGTAACTGCTGAGGAATACGCAGTTGTGTACTCTCAAGCCAGAACAACAGGTCCAACTCTCAGCTGGAGCCAAGGGATGCTGAGCTTTCTGAACTCAGCTGTTATTGTTTTTTGTTTCTTACAGATTCAGAATGTGTACTCACATCACCACTAGATTTCCTGGCATGTAACATACAATCCTGAGCTGAACTGTGATGAACTGAGTTATGTATTTCCTCACAAAAGATCAAGCAGCTAAACCCAACACAACAGACTACGATAACATTTCACATTTCAACTTCTGCCTCGGGGAACAAATGTTTCAAATCGCATGCTGACATGGGCACGTCAGCATGGTAGGAAGATGATGGCAACATCTCCATATTTCAGCCTAAAGGAAGATTTGTTCTTAAGGGAATATGAGAGAGAAAAGGGAGATTTCTCTTTTGAAAACATTTAAAGTGTCTGAACTACAGGTCAGTCACTGTCACCTCTATGCTTAGAAACATCATGGAGCAGATCGTCCTGGAAACTATGCTAAAGCACATGAAAAATAAGGGGCTTGGTGACAGCAAACATGGCTTCACTAAGGGCAAATCACACCTGAATTAGTTGGTGGCCTTCTGCAATGGTATCACTGGCGTATCATTAGACTGTTGGCTTTTGAAATCTCTCCTGCTTAATTTTCTGAATTATTCTAGATAAAATACAGTAGCAACCTCAAATTTAAACTTATTTCTTATGCTTATCTGCATATAAATATAGATGCCTTCCCTTCTTCCACATATTGTCTCTGTCCTAGGCCACTTCTGAACTTTTTAAAAGAAACACAGAAACACTTGTCTTTTGGATTTATATTACTTTGTTTTAATTTATGTAAGCTACACCAAAACTAGTTAGTTCATTTTTCTTCCATTATTTTCCAATTCTGCCCACCTTCCACTGTACCACTGGCAGTCTTCTACTTACCAGGCCTACAGGGAGTTAGGAAGACAGGCCTAGCATCTGGAAGGGGGAAACAGAGCTTTATGAAGCCCACATGGGGAAGATGAAGCAAGGATCTTAAGACAACTGGGGCTTTAGAGGAAGCACAGAGGGCTGAACAGAGGAGCAAGTTGTGTTGCAGAGACCTGCAACTCAGTCAGAATCACCACTGGTTTCTTCCTCAGCTTATCCAACTCTGCCCTTCATTGTTTGATTTTTTTTTTCTCCCGCTGTGCAGTATCACAGAGGTATAAGCGCAGGGAATGCAGAGCCGAAGACAAAGAAGTATGAGAGTGAGGGAGAGGAAGAAGAATTACCAGAAAGTGTAGTTCAGAGGGGGTCTTTGCCTCTGAGTTCCATTTTTTTCCCACCTGTTACCTTCCTACTTATCCACTTTTTTTTGATGCACAGATCCTTTTCCACTGCACAGCTTTGTTACATCATGTATCCTACAAGCACAACCCTTTCCAGCAAGGAACAGTCACATCATGTGATTACTGGAAAAGGTTAGGAAAATTCTGCTGATGGTTGACAGACACTTCTCCTTTTGCACAGCTGTGAATTATCATTCATTTTTCTGAATAAGGCTCATTTGCTATGAGAGCCCCCCAGACAATCATAAATAACAACATTTCTGCATCTTCCCTGAATTTTGGATATATGGCTTATTTTTGGAAATCCTGACTCTTCATACATGTATTGATCACTATTAATGTGATTGAAACACATTACTCTTCATCAGTGGTTTTCATTTGTTTTTAACCACCTGCTGGCTTAGTAGCCAGAGATCACAAAGAGATTGCAGTGGAAAACATGCACTTGGTGTTTCCAGTGAACAAGCAATGACTTGACTCCAGTCAACTCAGCGGTGTCTTAAATACTCTTAACTGGGTATGTTCCCTTTAAAAGAAAAACGAACACTAAATTCTCACAACCTTGTACTAATGAGCAGCGAGGTGTAACAGTGGTGGCTCAATAGAAAATGCAAGTTCTGGAGCTCTGGAATAGTTCTTTCCACTGAAACTGCCCTAAAAATACAGCAATCACTAGCCCTTAATAAACTGTTGTCTACTACAATTTGTTTTATCTCTGTGAACTGACCTCCCTCTGTGTCGAACAGTCTTTGAAGGCTTTGTGGAAGTCTTGGATTTGGGGCTGGGCACATCTCCGTTTTCAGATGGGGTAGTATCCTTAACAGGTCCTGGTAAAGGAGCTGGCTCATGGATAATCAGGACATCATCTTTATTGTGCTGGCCCAGATGCTGCTTAGCAAAATCAAAGCCTTTCACACTGGGGGCTTGTAGCTGTGAGAAAAGAACAGAGACAAAAAAACCAGGAACCGTAAGTGACAATGAGTACAAAGGCTTTGGTTCAGATCTGCAAACAATGGCCACTGAGAGGATGCTAAGGCTAAGGAGTCTCAGGAATGAACACGAGAGCACCAGGGAAAAGAAACTCTCCACAATTCCGTCATCTTACTGCAGTATCTGATACACAGTTTAAAATTCCAATCAAATCTAGTTGAAAAATAGACTTCTGATGCTGCTATTATTTTTTACTGCTATTTCTTCAGATTTAATAATTGTGTGAGGAGCTTTTTGTGTACTTGTGAGTGCAAGGCTGTAGACACCTGTGTAGAGACTGAAATGGCTACCACCACCAGGTCATATTTCCATTTCTTCCAGACAAAATGGATGCAGGATTCTAAATAATTTGAATAATGTCACTGTTGATATTTCTCATTTTGAGCTCCCCAGATCTGCAGGAGTCTGGGAGTGCTTGTACAAACACCTAGTTCATCTGATGAAAGATAAACACTGCAGATGAGTTATACAGCAGCCTGGCAATGACTTGTCAGCCAGTATTGATGTCTCCAGAAAAAAATTGAAAATATCTTAGGAATTTCATACTGAACAGACAGAAAAATATACAAAGGGCTTTGGAATTTAGAGAAATTATCCTAAAGATCTTATTCAATGGGCATCTCGCTAGAGAGAGACACAGAATTCGGCCTTTTACTTTCATAACTATTTATAAAAAAAGCTAATCTCACCTTATCAATGACTTGATTCAGACTTAATCAAGGCTCCAAGATTCAAGCTCTCTCCTGATTTTTTGGGGCTTTGGAGTAATTGGAAAATCTGAAGAACTAATTAAGAGAAAGTTTTTCTTCAAACCCCACTCAGTTTTATGTAGTTTGGAAGTTGAAAGTAGAAAGAAACATTAGCAACTCCAGTTTTTGAAGTGCAGGCACACACAACCTGCTGCACACCACACGTACAAAATCCTCTGTGTGTTCCTAGAGCTGATTTCCTGCAAAGTGAAGCATGTGCTGGAGTGCATTTATGGGTGCGTCAGGTTCCAGATGTTTATATGAACCCTCTTTCATAAAGCTTGGCATGCCAACACAGCTAATTGCAAACACACTCGTCTGATATCATGCCAAAGATAAGCTTGCCTAAGGAATATTCTGAAACAATCTCTTCAAAATATTTTCTCAGTAAGCAAACATTTCCCAAATGGTTCTTAGAAAGGGTGATGCAGTCGAGCAAGCTGCCTATTTAAGCCAGTAGATGGCAATAAAAGATCTTCTGTAAAATCCAACAGTTTATCTGTTGAGGTTTTGGAGTTCATCTCTCACAAAATGAGTAAGCTTATTATTTGAACAGATCTGGATGTCTTCCACTATATCCATTTGTCCTGGGCTTTACAACAGTGCCTTCAATTCAGCATTATGGGTGATTCAGTTATTGAATTTATTCAAATGACTGCAACCACTGATTCAGAAAGGCACTGGGGAGCTACACTAGGTGAAGGTGTAACTGTGTCTCCATTTTTTTGAGTCACTGTCATCTAGTGAAGCCTTTCTGTAATTTTCCCCCATTCAGATGTTAAACACTTCTCTTCAGGATCCTGCTTACTTAATAAAACCCCTCCCCAAAAACCCTCCAAAAATCTCCATCCCCTGCCCCAAATACTTCTGAAGACAAACTTGTCACTTCTGCTGTCAAAATTATCAGGCCAGCTTGCACCACTTCGATTGCTGAAACTTCTTAGTTACCCCACCTCACTTATGGCCTGTTTGAAGTTATGTCTATTCTCCTAAAAGATATTTCTCTGTATGACACTCTTCCTTTGAACATTCAGTGGCTTCCCTTCTTCTAACCCTTTCTTATTTCCCCCCCTCCTGCCCACACAGCCCTGCTGCTGCTTCCCAATGATCACATCCTCTACTTCACTACATTTCCCTCCACAGGCTCCAGTCCCCTTAGCTCCAAAGATGATGACAGTCTTCACCATGTGTTGGGCACAATTCTTCCACAAAAAAATCTGGTGGTGCTCTACCCTTTTCTTATCAACCTGCGAAGTTACTACTGTATCTTGAATAGCGTGATGGGTGGGGTGAGGAAGGACAACTGAAAAGACGAATATTTTTGGAGTACTGGAGGTACCAGTATGGTTTTACTGATTGCTGCATGTCTGAAGCATGAACTTCAACCCTAACTTAGAGTCACTCCAGCAGACTGAGTTTGTAAACCCATTTGGGAGTAAAAAAACATACAAAAATATAAAATATTCATCTTTTAACTTTGAATAGTCTCATTCATAGTTACAGTCCAACATAACCTTTTATCTAAGCACCATCATGGGAACAGATATATTTATGTGTAGATGTACATGTGCCACAGCATACGTATCCACAAATGTTTATCTGCAGACAGACCACACAGCAGCTGAATTAAAAGGCTGTCAGTTCTGCAAAGACCAGCACTCACACTGCAATAAATGGCAGTTAAGATTATCTGAAACAACCATAACTGGATCCTCACACACAGGCATTGCAATAAAGTCTTGAGTTAGAACATCATAAATTCAGTTCTTTCGCAGAACCCTCTTGCTCTCTCCCACCCTGCTGGATCCCTGGTATAGACTGGGCCTTCTGCTATTAGTCAAAGTTGGGCGACGGTAAGAATGTTATTTGTAAAAGCAGGATACCCATCTCATTTAATGCAGAAGCTGGCAAACACACAGTGAAAGGAGAAGAGGATGCAAGATAAGTCTTTTATGCATGTTTACAGCTAGGGTGGCTTAGATTTTAGCGTTTCATGGACACTTGCTGGCAACAGGGGACTGGCCAATCTCAGCTATCACCACCCCAGGCACCACAGAACCTATAGCTGTATTTTCCTTAAGTTGGAGACAGGTAAACTCCTCACTTTTACTCTTCCTTGACAGGGAGAATCATTCTTTCTACCCCACCCTTGCCTCTCCCTCTGCCTGCCAGCTGCCAGTGCCACTTTACAGCATCAAAGAACCTGAGGCTCATCATTCTTTATACTTTTAACACCTGGTGTCATAACCAGCTCTGTGTAACACAACAGAGAAAAAAGCCTCTCAGCTTTATGGTACAGCTCTACAGACCTTATATGTGCAGAACTGGTGTAATCCTCTGTCGTGGTTTTAGTTTGTTTATTCAGGTTTGTGGCTAAATGCTAGCACACTTACCTAAATTTACTTGATTGCTTGTTGTGAGATAAGGATTAGGAGTAGGCAAAGCAGGCTCAAACTTTATAAAGTACAAAGAAGTTTTATTAATATATCTAAGACAAAGGGAAAAAAAGAAAAAAACTCAAGAAAAAAAAAACCAGAACAAACTCCCCAGACCACCCCTCTTTCCCCACTCTCCATTTCATTCTCCCTGACAACATACAAAAGACAACACTTTGACTTCCAGTCAGTTTTCCACTTCAGAAACAGCTCTTGTTCCAGTTCATTTAGGGAGAGAAGTTTCTTTTGCTTACACCATGGATCTTCTGTAAGAAAAATACAGTTTTTATGGGTCTTCTGCCTCACCATTAACCGCCGCCCGGAGCAAAGTCTAACTTAATGGTGGATCTCTCTCACACCAGTAGCCTTCCCACAGCCACTATGGTGGGTTATGAACAGTCCACAGGGTACCTGTTTTAAGGATGCCCAGTTCAATTGCAGCAACAAAGAAAAATCTTTTTTTTTTCTGTGCTTAGCAGCACAGGTTCTCTTGACAACTCAGGTTCTCTAGCATTCTCCCCTGGGACCAGGGCTCTGAGTCACAGTCTCTCCTCTCTTTTGGTTCTAGTTTCTCATCAGGCTGTACTTTTTCAACACTTACTTGTCTGTACTTAGGTATTTCAGTTCATTGGCTGCAATAAGAACTTCACATCCCCCTTTGGACTATATCTTCATATATTACAGAGAATTTATTAGCTCAGTCCCCAACCATGGTTCTCCAAAAGAGTTTTCAGCTTCACTCTTGAAGCAACTTCCCATGTACCTCCCTCTAGGTATCAGTTCTACTTTCTTCACTGACTGTAAAGTCTCTGCGCTGCACTATGTAGATGTCTTCACTCGTTCCTCTCTCTGCGAGGAAGGATGGATGTCTGTGAGTTTAGTCCAGGCATGGAGAGAGTTAATCTCTGTCTCTCTCTCTCTCCGGCAGTGTGAAGATCACGTGCTCTTTGTCGGGCTGCTTGAACAGGTCCGAGCTGGATGCCAGACGCTCTCAAGAGTCTTTGCCTGGCTCTGCGAAGCTGGCTCGGCCTGCTGGGGCCATCTGGGCCCCGGGGTGACAGGGCAGGGCCTGGCCCGAGCTGGATGGAGTCCGGCCCGGTCCTTGCCTGGCCCGGCTCTCTCTCTTGTGTAGCTGACACACCGGCTGAGCTGGATCTGCTGAAAATTCCAATCGTTTCCTCCCCCATGCCTGCCCGGCTGCAGCGGCACGGCTGCCGTAAAACCTCCCTTCCCCACCCCCATCCCTCCTTTGGAGGGGGGGGGGGGGAAGCGCCTGGGCCTCACCAGCGAGAGAAGCAGGAGCTGCTCCTCTCCACACAGCAACAGCAGGTCCAAAGAGGAAGAGCGTCAGAGAGTCTCTGCTTATATATGGTTTTTTCCTTGAAGGCGGACCAACTTTTTAATTGGTTTACCTACTTATCAATTCTTAAAACTACCTGATTATTGGCTCTCTCTCTCTCGCAGGAAGGAAGTTGTATTCCTTCCTGCATTCCTGCAGCACAGATCACTTCCTAGATTTTGACCCCTCTGGCCTAACCCAGGACATCCTCTGAGAATTTAACTGGTAAATCTCTAGCAAGTCTTTGTCAACCCCATGCAAACATTTTCCTGAAGTTTTAAAACTTCAGACAGAAACTGGCAGTTACCCACAGAATCAGCAGAAGCATTTCCCTCATACCAAACAACCGTCTTGTTCTCTTTCCTTCCACACCCTGCATCCCCTAAGGCTCACAATGCACACTAGAGCTTCTCCACAATATTTTTTAGAACTCAGCATTTTATTTTCTCTTAACCTTGTTCTTTAGAAAACAAACTCTTCCTCTCATCTTAAAAAATAGTAACAATATGAAACCGATACTTGAATGGAAATGGCCTGAATGATTCAAGTTTTTTGAGTTCTGTACAGCCAAACATTTCTATATATCTCCTGCTAAAAAAATTCAAGTTAGCACTACCATCTCCAGCCAATACAGAGACTGTATGCACATGTGTGAATGTTTCTGCATATGAATGAAAAAACATGATAGAAAAATGTAACAATACACACATATTGTCCTGGGTGAGTCAGGAGGGGTCAAAATCTAGGAAGTGAACTATGCTACAGAAAGTGATACAACTCCCTTCCTGAGAGAGAGAGCCAATAACTAGGTAGTTTTAAGGATTGATGTGTAGGTGAACCAATTAAAAAGTTGATCCACCTTCAAGGAATGAACCATATATAAGCAAAGACCCTCTGAGCCTCTTCCTCTTTTGGCCTGCTGCTGTATAGAGAGGAGCATCTCCTGCTTCTCTCCCAGGTAAGCACCCCCCCCCCACACCTCCATCCAAAGGAGGGAAGTGGGGGAAAGGGAGGTTTAGGGTGGCCGCACAGCTGCAGCTGGTCATGGGGGAGGAACTGGCCAGAGTCCTCGGGAGATAAAGTTGAGCCCACATGTCAGCTACACCAGACAGGGCCAGACCCCCTGCTCAGGGCCAGGCCATGCCCTGTCACCCCGGGCCCAGCCAGCCCTACCAGGCTGAGCCAGCTTCGCAGAGCCAGGCCACAGAGACTCTGAGGGCTTCTGCCATCCAGCTCAGACCTTTTCAAACAGCCCGGCAGAGACCATGTGATCGTCACAATGTTGGGGGGAGAGAGAGAGATTAACTCTATCCATGCCTGGACTAAACTTGCAGACACTCATCCTTCCTTGCACAGAGAGAGGAACGAGTGAGGACATCTACAGAAATGCAGCACAGAGACTTTACAGTCAGTGAGGAAAGCAAAACCAATGCCTAGAGGGAGGTGTATGAGAAGTGCTTCAAGAGTGAAGCTGAAAATTCTTTTGGAGAACCATGGTTGGGGACTGAGCTAATAAATTCCCTGTAATATATGAAGACCTAGTCCAAAGGGGGGATGTGAGGTTCTTATTGCAGCCAGTGAACTGAAATACCTGGGTAAAGACAAGTAAGTGTTGCAATAAGTACAGCCTGATGAGAAACTTGAACCAAGACAGAGGAGAGGCTGTGACCCAGAGCCCTGGTCCCAGGGGGAATGCTAGAGAACCTGAGTTGTCAGGAGAACCTGTGTTGCTCAGCAGAGAAGAAGGGATTTTCTTTGTTGCTGCAATTGAACTGTGCATCCTTAAAACAGGTACCCTGTGGACTGTTCATAACCCACCATAGTGGCTGTGGGAAGGCTACTGGTGTGGGAGGGATCCACCATTAAGCTGATCTTTATTCCGGGCGGTGGCTGATAGTGAGGCAGAAGACCCATAAAAAACTGTATTTTTCTTACAGAAAATCCATGGTGTAAACAAAAGAGTTTTCTCTCCCTAAATGAACTGAAACGAGAGCTATTTCAGAGGTGGTAAACTGACTGGAGGTCAAAGTGTTGTCTTTTGTGTGTTGTCAGGGAGAAAGAAATGGAGAGGTGGGGGAAGGAGGGCTGGTCTGAGGAGTTTGTTCTGGATTCTCTTGTGTTTTTTTCCCTTTGTCTTAGGTATATTAATAAACTTTCTTTATACTCTATAAAGTTTGAGCCTGCTTTGCCTACTCCTAATCCTCATCTCACAGCAGACATCAGGTAAATTTTACTAAGTGTGCTGGCATTTGGCCAGACACTCGAATAGGCGAACTGGAAACCACTACACATATGCAACATGATACAACTGAATATAAATAGATGGTCCTCAAAAAAAAGATAAAATCACTTATTAAGAATAATTATTTGAAAAATAGAAATACTAATAGGATTATTACTGTAGAAATAACACTGACATAAGCCCACTTTGTTTTCTTAAAAAAACAATCGACACTTCTTATACCTCTTGTTGTAGACCATGGCTACATTATCACTTTAACTGAGAACTGATAGAAGCCAAAATCCACATTTTCAGTGAGAAGTCTCTGAAGGACACTAAACCACAACTCTGCCTTCTTCAAGACCAGACAGTCAGATCACCAACTCAGTGAAATGAATCGTTTTACTCTTGACTGAAAATGTTTCCAACATTTTCTTATAAATTTCTGCATGCCACTTGCTGAATTCTTTATTTTCTTTATATCAAGTTATGTAACAGGTTGCATCACCTCTGCTCATCTTGGGACTGGCAGTTAAAATACCATGTGTGGATCAGTCATCTACTACTCATATATTAATCACCACCAAGAAAAGAACGCAGTACCTTTTCAAGAGCACTTTCTAAGTTGTGCGGATATTTTTACTTGCTCAGGTATTCAAAATTAGTATCTTTTCACCGGCCTCCGGTGCCTTTACCCAGAACTGCACAAAAACAGCCTTGGCAAAGACTTCTTGTTTTAAATGTAAGTTGTTAGAGGTTTTCATTTATCTTTAATATATTTGTGAAAGGGAAAGAGAGAAACTACTCTGAAGCTTACCACCAAAATGAGCATGTCTGAATTACTGCACTCATAAGGAATTATATTATTATACAAATGCAGATCCTGCCAAAATCTTAGAAGAAGATGATTTCATATTGGTAAGTCAAGAGAGTGTTTTAAGTCTATTGTTACATACTGAATGAAAAAAAAAACTAACCAGTATTTGAAGCTCAATTCATAGAAAAATCAAATAATTTTTGCAGAAGCCTACAAAATCTGTGCACCTCAGTCAAGTCTTATTACATAAAAGCAGATAATAGTTTCAGTGTTGTTCAAGCCACTGAAATACAAAATGGTTGCCAATATATTGTTTTGCTGGATGCAGAGACACACAAGGAATGTAAACCATCTGTTTTCTCAAAAAAGCAAATGCTGCTCACAGGTCACTGAATAATTTCAGCAGAAAGCAGAAGAAAAGAAACACACTTAAAACACTCAGTATTCTCCTTGTAGTTCCTGCAAGCAGCATTTGAATTTGGACATAATACGAAGAATAATGTATTAAGACAATTTTCTACTGATTTTACACCACGGTCTTGCCTTGATCCTTGTAGAGCCAGATGGATTGAGCAGAGGGAGTTAACATACATTTCTATGGAAACAAAGGAGTTGTGCATGAACTTTAGTGTCAGTGCATAACCTGTGAACAGGACACAAGAATCCCTATAAAAAAGTTCTGCAAGCAAGTCTACAAGCTTAAACATAGCAAGACAATGAGACACACTGTTCTTAAAATTAATGTGGGTTGAAGATGTAATTCAGTGTGATTTAAGACAGCTTAAAGCTACTAAACATTGTCAACTGCCTTTACAACCTGAGATTCACTCCACCAAATGCTTGTCCATATCCCCAGGGCACCATAACATGGGTTAGTGTGAATTCACTGCATTACTCTCATGACGCATCAAAAAGGACAATAATTTGCAGTTGCATGTGTGCTTTGTAGTATCTTCTTAATTTTAACTCTTTTTTCACTGTGTCTATCTCACCCAAGAAGTCATCTACATCTTCCCAGAAGGATCATTCATCCATACTTTTGCAGTCACTGTTCCACAAGATATTCAAAACACCTCCCCAACTGTCTTGGTTTGAAAGACAGGTGTCTGTTAAGGAAGGCAGGAGCCTCCCTTGGAATGGGAAACTGTAACCCTTCTTCCTCAGAATTATTATAATTTTGAAATCAAGAGGCTCTCAGGCAAAGATATGGGAATAGGAATAACAGTTCTTTACTAATATCTAAAACAAAGCTAACGAATAACAACAACTATGGCGTTAACCAACAAACAGAACCAGAAACCCAGTGGCAGCCTGCTTGGCTTCAGGCACCTTTTCCCTTTGGTGCAGTTCCAGTCACAGCCTGCAGGGGGCGCTCTGGGTGTGATGATTCCCCGGCAGCTGCAGGGGGCGCTCTGACGTGAGCTCAGGTAGCTCAACAGCAATGGCGGCTGCCCGAGGCAGGGAGGGATGGAAGAGAACCTTTGTTTCACAGACCCTCGGGGAGGGGGGGCGGGCTGCAGCTGGTGTCGGTGCCGCAGCGGGAATCCCGGACACAGCGTGCAGGGGAAACCCAGTTACAGTGTAGCGAAAAACTCCGAGCTGCGTGGAGGAGCGGGGGAGAGACAGGCTGGTGGCAGGCAGGTCAGCTCCCGATGGGGCAGAGAGAAAAGACTCACAGCAGACAGACCGGCAGCTCCGTGCTGGCTTCTCAGTGGCCGTGGGTTCAGCAGGTAGCAGCTCCAACCGTCCGGCTCTCAGGGTCCCGAGCAAGAGTGACCTCCGCCCTTGCTTTTTTCAGTCTCCAAAATCTCGAAGTTGTCAGGCCCTGCTTCCATGAGAGGGATTCTGCCCCACCCTGCCAAGGAGAAAGGCCCTAGCCCTGTGCTTTGTTCTCTTAAGTACTCAGCCATTAGCCCAATCATTAGTCCCTTAGCAACCCATGGGAGAAAAATTCCTGAGAAGAAAAAAAAAAAACCCCAAAAAAAACTAGATCCAAACTCCAACACCAATAAATAAGAATTTAGAAGTCCTGAGGCATGTTCACCTTTCAGAGTCTCATTTTCTTATTCAGCTCATTTTTCTATTATCATTCCTACATATCTTCCCACATAAGGACAACCTCTGTATTTTTTTTTGCATTGCTCTTCTTCAGCATAAATCCCCTTGGGATGATAGCCAGGGACTGCCTGTAAAGTATGCATACAATTTATACATGGGCTTCAATAACAATAATGCATATCTGATTTAAGACACAAATCTCCTTCATTTATGAAAAAAGCAAATTAGAAGATCTCACAGAAAGAGTTCTGACTTCATAGCCACCTTCAAAATACTGAAAAAAGACCCACTTGTATCTCTCAAAGTCTTTTTGTGCCATTGAGTCTCTCTTCTGACATGGGATATGATGCAACCTATTTGTGCCATAAGCAAAACATTTTCCAAGGCTACTTTAAGAAAACCAAAACACTAAGCATCACTGGGAAATGTGCAGAAGGGTTCCTTCACTGTTGCTGGTTTAGAAAATATATTTAGCGACCAAAACAAAAAGAAGTCTCTAATTTAAATACCTTCACTTGGTAAGTGTTTGTCTGTGAAAAGAAGTGCATGTGCAATGACAGTTCCCTGTATTTATTACCTCTTACATGGGATGCTACCACCCTCCCACTGCAGCAGGGTGACAGCCTCTACCCTCCCCTGGCAAGCCTCACACCAGAAGCAGGATTTTGAGACCTGAAGCCCGAAAAAGAGGCTGCATGTACAAAATGCCACCCATTTTCTTATCTCAGACCAAGCATCTCTCTGTACAAATTACATATCCCATTTGTCATTACAACGGCACTTTGGTCACCTATTACCATTTCTAGGAAGAGGCAGAGCAGTTGAGCAAACCTGTCCTTGGAGAAGAGAAACATGCTTAGAGTTGCTTGGGTTTCTCCCATCAAGCTGGGAAAAAGTAGTGCACTATACAGACAGCACTGGCACAGAAAAGCAGAACAAGCTGGTGTATAGCCTTGCGCAGGACGTCTGCCCCTTTCACCTCCTCCTCCTGTGTGTCACAGATAACTGGTGCATAAAGAGAGAACCCAAGGGCTCAAAGGCCTGGCAGGGGTCATCTCTGGCACCAGGGAGCTCAAACCTCAGCTAAGAATTTACATCTTAGTCTGGAGAGCTGATGGGAGGAGAGATAAAAGAAAAATTATTGTCTTGAGAGTCACAGTTTTATGACTATAAAAGATAGACGAGTTAGCACTAAGGCAGAAGTCTCTTACACCCTGAAAGTGTTTGAACCTTCTCCCCGAAGTCTGGATGCAGGTTTTGTGGTTACTTCTCTAGAGATTGAGGGAAAGGATCTCAGTGTGTGCCCCACCTTCAGCAACTGGATGGTAAGATACATTGGATCCTAAGCTTATACTATTTCTTCACTAGCTGTAACTGAAACAGGTACCTTATTGTGCACTGTATGTTTATCTACTAGTAGTCTTTCTTTTTGTTTTATTCCTGTGTAGTATTGGTTTACTTTAAGTCTTATATCTGTAAGTTTCCCCATCTATTAATAAATGATTCATTCTGTGATAGACAGAATCAGTCATCATTAAAAGAACTTACACACGAGAGTGGGGTTTTGGGGTGCTGGTTACCTCAATAAGTTACTGCCTGCTGCCAGAGGCCTGGGCAAAAGGCAAGGACTAATCTAACCTGAACCTCCCCACATCCATTTGTGACAAGCCTCTGGTCCTTCCCTCCGCTGAAAAGTCAGAACTGTGTTACTGCTTACCACCAAACAAATAGTAAGGAAAGCAGGAATCCCACAGAAAATATCACCTCAGGAATTTTGCTTCTGGAGTAGGATTAAAAACAAATAAAGAAATCCCCAAACTTACAAAAATTTATAAAGCTTGAGATTCTCAAGACACCTGTTCTGAAATATTTTCTTAAGACAGATTCTTCTCACAGATTTTCATCATCCTTCTTCTTCTCCTTTGTGCATTTCTTCCTGTCACACTAATATTACCATGACAGCTCAGTAAATTTCACAAAATACAAGAGGGATCATGTTGTTGAAAGCCCATAACTCTTGAGTACATACATGCCCACAGGCTGCTGAGATAACTGCTGTAACAGGCAGAATTTTGTTCCTGAATCACACAGTTTTAGCTTTCCTTCTCAGACAGAAATGCCGCTGGGTGGATACTATCTTAATCATGGTTTGTGAGGTTCCTTTGCACACCGGTTAGAAGGAAGTGTCAGAAGTAAGTTAGAAAAAAAGATTGGCAACTTTATAGGATAAACAGGTCACTGCTGTCCCAGTTTCACCCAATTTTCATTCATAAGTTATGTTAAACAATTACTCCTCTAAGGCCACATACACAACTCCAACACCAACTGCAACATCTGAAAGATAGCACAACACATAAAAAAATTACAAATTAAGGGAAGTCTTTTCTAAACTTATGAAGCAAACAAATACATTCTACCAGGGCTCCCACCATCTGCACAGAGCATATAGACAATACAGCCTAAAAACGCATCCTCTCTACAAATAACGAGAAAAGTGCTACCACTTTTAACTGAAGACTTTTAAGATAGAGAATAGGTCAGCAATTTTCATTTCTTTTTTCATGCTGGTATTTAGTTGGGTTCAATGATCCACACATTTATATATCTAAAAGGGGTTCAATGTGCACAGAAAGTACATTCACATATGCTGCAGAAATATTCTGCTTGCTGAAATGAAACAGCAAGTTTCAGCTGCAAGTGGGTAGCACATTAAAACCTTAGGCAACAATGATTTAATGCTGGCGCATTTCCTTGCTCCCAAAACAGCTGAATTCTGCAGTAGACTCACTATCGTCTTCTGTTAGGAGAGAAAAATTTATTTCCCCAGTATTAATCTCATCTCAGAGGTTTATTATATTTAGGATGGCACGACATTTACCTGTATCTTGAAAATATATTTTTTTTGTTTAACTCCTTTTGAAAAGTAACCACTATATAAACATGACTATAAATCCACCGATCACCTACATTTGGAATGTCATATTCAATTTTACTCTCCCCCTCTCAAAAAGGATGGAATAGAATTAGAAAACATTCAGATTATTCAAAGGTTCAAAGGCCAGTTCAAAAAAAGGGATTAGAAAACTGGGGCTCCTCTGATTGGAAAAAGAGATGACAGAGATGGGAATATGACAGAGGTCTGTAAAGTCGGGACTGGCAAAGATGAAGTGCCTAGGAATCAGCTGTTCCCTGTCCCCTCCAATGCAAGGACTAAGGGACATGACAGAAAACTTAGAAGTAGCAGGATAAAAGCAGGATGAAACAAGATGTTATGATCCAGTTGATAAAATGTTAGGATCTAGTTATTAAGGTTCTTAGAAATACCCCTGCCCAATTAAGGTGCAAACGAGACCATATGCCAGTGACAATAGCAAAGGTTTTATTTGACAGTAAACTTGAAAGAGAGAGATAGAGAAAGAAAGAAATAGGTGGGGGGGCAGAGAGAAATAGGGACAGAATAAGGAAAATATCACCACTCCGTGGATCCCAACAACGGTCCATTGATCCTCTCCAGCTCGTCTTCTTGGTGGTGAAAGTCCCCCCAAAAAGCTTGGAATCTGATGGGTTTATATACCCTTGAGCCAGGTAGCAATGTCCAGGCATATCCCCTTGGGGGAGGGGAGAGGCAGTCTCTTACAGCAGACTCTGGATCTGTTGCATCACATGCAGTCTTGTAGAGCAAGGCCTAGCACTTTGGGGGGGGAGGGTCTTTGATGGATTGTGACTCCCCCTCAGCTGCCTCTCACGTGAAAGTCCTGTAGATGAGGCCTGTGGGGTTGAGGGGTGCTACAGCTGGGCCAGAGGATGGGCATTCATTACCTCTGACCAGAGGTTACGCCACACCCAAAACTTCCTCTCCCCCCCCTCAGTTGGTGGGGGGGGGGGTGTCCATGTAAACCTGGCTTCTGTGAGCTTTGCTCTAACCCCACCCAAACTTGGTTGCAGCTGGTGGCTTTGGCCTTTTGTGGATGCAAACCTCATCAGCCTGAGATGATTGAACAATGGGCTTCCCTTTATCTAATCAGCAGTTTGGTTTCAGTCCAAAGTCCCAGGCAGGTATCTTCAGGGAAGCTTCTTTGGTTGTAGTTTCTTTATACAGTTTGGTTATGATGAGCAAAACTTAATATCAAGGCTTGAGGCATGAACTGTTTCTGTCTCTTGACACAAGATGATGTGGTTCTTCATATAACATGCTGTGGAAATCCCTGTCAGCAGCTGAGATGAGTTTAGAAGGACCAAACAAATTAATAGAAAAGAAGTATGTCGAGGGTTGCTAAATATCATCACTTCTAGAGACAGTCCTTGAGACACAAATAACTGGAGGCTGAAAAGTTACTCAAGGCAAAGTAATTCATATACTCACCCTGTCCTTCTCCCCTTCTCTAGGCTTTTTCTTTTGGCATCTGGGCTAGCTGGCCTTTTGGAACAATCTCAAAACAGATACTCAAATGTTTGTAAGAAAGCAGACAGAGACATTTTACTTGTTATACCTATTTGTATAAGCAGTATATCTAAGTGTGGTATTTTATTTCTACCATTTGTGAATAGCTAATCCTCATTACAGAAGAAGAGTTACTACAAAAGAGCTCTTTCAGAGGAATTGCCATCAGAGAAATGTATTGTTGAGAAGTAATTAAGATGTTGAATACTGCATCCCTTGTTAGAATCCAGCTATTGACTCTGAAGGAGATCCTGTATGCCAACCCAAAAAAGACAACAGTTCGGATAGTTAGTCAAGGTAGCTATTAGAAACGAATGGTATTTGTTATGCAAACATGAATCCCTTGCATAAACTCATGTCAGTTTTCAAGTAGTTTTTATAAGATTGGTGTCAGCTGCCTTTCTTAACATGAGTCTCTTTTGACAGAATTTTTCTGCAATGCAGAGTTGTTGCCTCAACATTATACAGATGAACAAAAGGATTACAGGATGTCAAAACATCACAAGAATTCTTTGCATCAGGAGCAGAAGCCTATTATTTAGCCTCCAGCAGGACTGGCCTCTGATCTTGGGAACATCCAAGAGACAGTCTACTGAATATACAATAATAAGCAAAACTCTCAATTCAGAGGTGTAAAGTTACACTTGAGACATGACATTTGGATATCAGATATTCCTGCTTAGGGGGAGAAATAAAAATCCACGAGTGCCTCTCAGACATCTTGCAGGAGGCACGACTCATTACCTGTGACTGTGAGCAGATTAGAGCAGACATGCAAGGGCTGGTGACAGTCCCCAGGTGATGACACTTCAGCTGAGCTGTGCTGACACAGGAGACAGTCTGGCAGCCCTCCAGCTCTAGCATTACCTGTGCTGCTGCTCCAGGAGAAGGTGCAGTACTTTGTCCAAGACTTTGTGGATACCAACCCACTCTACCTCTGCCACATGTAAGCACACAGGAGGGACACTGAGCCAGAAAGACATTTTCAGTCTCTAAGAAGCACAGTGGCATGCAGAAGGCTCCAGGGAGGAGTGACATCTGACTAGAGAAGTAGGTATTTTTCCCCATAGGTTTTAGGATGTGCCCTTGGAAAAACAAGGAACTGAGGAAACCACTCAAAGCTATCACTGCAAAAGCAATGACTTCAGCACACCCAACATTTACAGGGGAACATCCAAGACCTAAATAAGCCGCCAATTAGCTTGTCCACAGGTGTCAAGTTCTTGCCATTAGGGCAGGGAGCCTTTCCCTGAATAATTGTTTACAGCTGAAATTATCTCTAAGAAGTACTAGGAAGGGATTTGACATTTTTCTTCAAATGCTTGCACACAGAAGGGAAAGTGAAACCCCTAGAGAATCAGGTTCCCTTTTAATTTTTGGATGTCCGCAGAGAAAGAAATAATACTGCTGACTCTGCTTCCATTGTGGATAAAACGTAAAATGTTTTTTTGCTCTCTGAGGAAGAGGAAAGGAATGTTTTTGCACAAAAACATCAGAGGCCCAGTACAGAGCAAAATGATGGTTTGGACATTAAAGAAATTTATTGAGTTTTTCATGAAGAAAAATAACCAATGTAAAAAATTCAGTTGCCCACAAAAGGCACAGCTTCTTTGCAAGAAAAAAAAAGATTGGGACAAGCAAAAGGTTGGGACAATGTTATGGTAGATATAGGCAGTGGCAAGAGAGAAAATCTTGTTAT
Source organism: Eopsaltria australis (assembly GCA_034509425.1). Lineage (NCBI taxonomy): Eukaryota > Metazoa > Chordata > Aves > Passeriformes > Petroicidae > Eopsaltria > Eopsaltria australis. Next base: position 59,233 of record JAVTVJ010001955.1, on the reverse strand, counting down.
TTAAAAATGCCACTTGTGCATCTTTTTACTTCATAAGGCAAAGACATCTTTATCTAATGCAACAACCCAGGTCACATCAAGGTGAATTTCCAGTAGGATGCTATGGCTTACAGAACAAGTCATGAATATTTGATGTGCCCTTTAAATATCTTAGTAGCATCTCTCCAAAAGAATTATCCTTGCACAGACCGATGAATCTTGCATAGATTCACTGCTCTCCCTTGTTTCCTTAACTCTCAGTTTAAAAAGCATACAAATAACTTTGATCTAAGCATGTTTTCCCATTTAATCTCCAGGATGAATAAGGAAACCTAACATTGTACAGGTATTGTTAATCCTGTTTTGACGCAAAGGGATGGATTAGCAAATCAGTCTCTTCAAGATCCTTTATCTTTTCTTACTTTATGATGGAACCTGGTTTTGTTAGCATCAGCTCCCACAAAAGTTTTCTTTCCCATATATTTATGTTTATATTCACTGAAGCAGCACAGAAGTAAAAAACCCCTTAATAATAGGCTCTCTCTCTATACTCTTTGCAGAAAGTAACATTATGAGCCTTTTCAAGCAGGATCCTTGTGCCATCCTGCCTGCAAGACACTGATCCTGTAATGAAGCTGGAAGGCCAGATGGAAAGAACAGAAACTGGGGGAGTGGTACATCCCATGTGCAGAACAGGCCTTTGCTGTATATAGTCCACCCTGCCCGTGTCATTACCTTAGAAGAAATATTATCCTTGCTATTATCTATATTACCTTTGAGAATGACCTGGCCTTAAGGGTGGGGCCAAGCAGCACATCTGGACTCAAGCCCAGCTTCAAGGCTACTGTAGCACATAAATACTGATGCAATCTTGGATGCCTCTGTGGACTTGTCACTGCAGGATCTGGGTATTTTTCAACACAGCCATGTCCACTCGAGTGGGAAATGTGCTATTACTGACTTTCACAAGTGAGGGACTGCCATAAATGGAATCTAAGGGATTTGCTTTCACATTCATAAAAAGGATAAGAAGTTAATATTATAATTAATGAAGTTATTAAGTGGTTCTTAAAGTTAATGGAAGTTTACAATACATGTTCAAGTGTTTAATATTATTTCTAAGTGTTAAACAGAGTTTTAAAGTCTACATTTTACTAAAAACTTCTCTAAGAATTTTAACTAGGATCTCTAGGCACTCCAGAGAGAGAGAACCCCCACCCATGGCTAAGAGACTATTTTTAGGAACTGGCAGTTGGCCTGTCACTGAGCTCCATGGCAACCATGCATTTCAATGAGGCAGTTTCCCGCCTAAAGTGCTGATGACATCAGCCTGAGGACTGCTCCCTAGAAACCAATAAGCCATTGGTCAAGAGACTTCACATCAATCTTGGACTTTACCAATCAGCCCCAACTTAGGAGGCAGACTGAGGGCAGATTGGGGGCAGTGATGGGAGGAGCAAAGGGGGTATAAAACCCTGTGCACAGCTTGGAGAGTGCTTCCTGTCCCTGCCTATGCTGGACTGTCTGGTGCTTGCTCAAGTGCTGCCCCTGCAGCTCTCAGGCTTGGGACTAGCCTAGGCAGAGCCCAGTGCTGGGATTTTAGGCCTGAATTTTATTTCTTTTCTACTTGGGACTAACTAAAGTAGAGCCCAGCACTGCAGATTCTTGTGGTGGGTTTTTAGCCATATTGGTTATAAGAGTCTCTAATTGCTGTGGACCCGGCTTTTTTTTTTTTTTTCCTAATTGTTTTTGTTAATAAACCTCTTTTTTATTTCAAATAATTATTAAGAATTGGTTTCATTTTTCACAGGGACTGAGACCCAACTATTCAACTATGTCCACAGAGCCTTTAAGGGACCAAAGCCAGTTAGCTATGCTGGCAGTATGACTGAATTATTGGGTAGCACAGTTACCTTGTGACTCTCACCTCACCAAGGTGTACCCAAGCAACCACACCCCATACACCCAAAAAGGCATGTGGGGTCTAATTGCCAGCAGATAATAGTATTGGGTTCCTTCATCAGAAGACAGACTGTGAGGTTATGCAACTTATGACTTACTTTTAATGGCGGCCATAGGAACACAGAAATCACACCTACTCTATAAAAGTAAATCTTTACATATAAAAGATCAAAAATAAAACTTATATTGTCTGAGTGAATAGCAAAACACTTCAGTAAAATCCAGGAGTTCCAAAGCAGAATGAAACAATTAAGTGAAAGAAGAGAAGAAAGGGAACATATGACTGACACATGGGGCTTTAGAATACAGTAAAATTTGTAGTGTCTAAGAATCTCTCTGAAGAGGATAATGCAATTCTGTAAGAGAGATTCTAACCAAGAATAAAAATCTCCTGCACAACTTGTGGCTTACTTATGCAGTCTGCATTTACAGTACATTTACAGATTTCTCTCAGTGTTCCAAGGAACCAGCCTTTTAGTCTTGTCTCTGCAGCAAGCAGGCTTTTCCCGCACTCCCAACCCCATTCCAGGCTTTTAAGTCACAGGTAACATAATTTGCTATCAGCTGCTACTGTGAATTCTAACAGATTATTACCCTGGCCACTGATCTGCTATGTTAAAATGGCAAATTAAAGACACTAAAGAAAGACTGGTGACACCCCTGGAGATCCACCAGTGCAGCATGATATCCAATTTCAGCTGAACAAGAAACAGGTGTCTCAGTTTATCTTCTGATCAATACACGTTCTCAAGCACAAAACACATTACAGACTTATTACAAGGTTGAAAAGTATTGTCTTCTATTTCCAGTATGGATATGCCATACATATGCTAATGAAAGACTCTATATATTTACATGCATTTTTTGTTAAATATTAATGGAAGTGAGAAAAGATAGCACGCTATAAATGCATCTTTACATTTTTTACAAATGAAATATAGATTCCAAGAGAAAAACTCAGATCTTTAACCTAAATATCTTTCTATTTACAGATGTAGTGAAGGCTTTCACCTTCCTTCAGTACCAAGGTCAAGCTCTGAAAATAGAGAATGGAAATAATTGTGACTGTGGTGAGGAAGGGAAAGCCGGAGTCCATTTTTATGGAATTTATTTACAGACATAAATCCCTGACCACATGATGACACTCCTTTGATCACTTCTTTGCATTTACTCTAATAAAAAATATAAAATACATAGACAATTTTAGAGGGCAGGATCAGACCAAACGTCCCTAATAATTTGTATGCTGTTTTCACTGTCTGGGGGTCTTTGGTGGTGGTTAAATATACCCTATTCTGACCCAGAATTCCACCCCACTGTTTGAAGACAAGAAATCTCAATGAAAGCCTGATACTAAGGAAGCCAGAGTACTGCTTTTATTCTGGGGAAGGAAGGAAATGGTTTGCAAAGTAGATTCTTCCAGTTGCTTGATGTGCAAAGTGCTAAGAATTTAAGACACTTTTTATTGCTTTACCTCCAGTGGAACAGGGATTGAACTAGATGTCCTTACTGGTTTTATTGGGTCTGACTGGGGTAAAGCTCACAGGCCTTACACTGCTGTACTTTGCTTTGGTAGCTGGTGTTGATAACAGAGCAGTGTTTTGGCTACTGCCAAGCTGTGCTGTCCCTGTGACATTCCTTCCCCCACTGAAGGGGATGGGGGGGCCAGATCCTGGGAGGGGACACCAGCAGGCCAGCTGACCCCAGTCAGCCAAAGAGATATTCCATACCATATGACATCAGCTCAGATATATAAGAGAAAGAAGAGAGGAGGAGGGGGAGGCATTTGGGACTTGTCCATGTTTGCCTTCCTGAGCAACCATCACGTGTGCTGGAGCCCTGCTTCCCAGAAAGTGTCCGGACATCGCTGCTGATGGGAAGTAGAGATTGATTGTTTTCTCTTCTTGCTCTTGCGCGCGCAACTTTCAACTTGCTTGTTCTATTTTTTCCTCCACTGTAATAAAACTGCCTTTACTCACCCTGATAGTCTTTTTCAATATTATCCTCTCCCCTCTCCCAGTGGGAGGGGGAGTGATAGAGTGACTGAGTGGGCACCTGGCACCTAGCCGGGGTCAACCCACGACACTGGTTCTTTCTAGTTTGCTTACAGCGACTTCCCCAAAGAAGGCAAAGTGACAGGTTTCCTAGGCAATCCAAAATGAGACTTGCATATTAACAAGTTTGAGGCTTCTGGCTCATGAATGATTAAGGTTAAGAATATTGTGGAAGCAGAGGGGAAAAGCAACAGAACCATTTTCTTAAAAGTAAGTAATTATATGAAAGACATTTCTGGCCATACAACCCAGCTGCTTCCTTAGAAAAATAAAGCTTGTGATATCAGAAAGGTACTCCAAATGTGATCAAATAGTGTATCAAGTGTAATAGTCCTCTCTTGCCTCTTTTGCATGACCCTTCTCAAATTAGTCAAAACTACTGTGGGGAACTTCCTCAGTCAAAAACCTGTTACATATTTGTCCTGAGTTAAGCTAGAAGAGTTAAAATCTAGGAAGGGATCTGTGCTGCAGGAAGGAATACAACTTCCTTCCTGCGAGAGAGAGCCAGTGATCAGGTAGTTTTAAGGGTTGATAGGTAGGTAAACCAATTAAAAAGTGATCCGCCTTCGAGGAAAAAACCATATATAAGCAGAGACTCTCTAACGCTCTTCCTCTTTGGACCTGCTGCTGCTGTGTAGAGAAGAGCAGCTCCTGCTTCTCTCGCTGGTAAGGCCCCCCCCACCTCCTTCCGAAGGAAAGATGGGGGGGGGGGAAGAGAGGTTTTACGGCAGCCGTGCCGCTGCAGCCAGGCATGGGAGAAGAACGGCTAGAATCTTCAGCAGATACAGCTCAGCCAGTGTACCAGCTACACGAGAAAGAAAGCCAGACCCCTGCTCCGGGCCAGGCAAAGACCAGGCCAGACTCCATCCAGCTCAGGCCAGACCCTGCCCTGTCACCCCAGGCCCAGATGGCCCTACCAGGCTGAGCCAGCTTGGCAGAGCCAAGCAGAGACTCTTAAAAGCGTCTGACATCCAACCCAGACCTGTTCAAACAGCCCAGCAAAAAGCACGTGATCCTCACACTGCCGGAGAGAAACAGAGATTAACTCTCTCCATTCCTAGACTAAACTCACAGACACCCATCCTTCCTCGCAGAGAGAGGAACGAGTGAAAACACCTACATAGTACAGCGCAGAAACTTTGCAGTCAGTAAAAAAAACAGAACTGATACTTACAAGGAGGTGCATGGGAAGCTGCTTCAAGAGTGAAGCTGAAAACTCTTTTAGAGAACCATAGTTAGAGACTGACCTAATAAATTCTCTGTAATATATGAAAATATAGTCCAAAAGAGGATGTGAGGTTCTTATTGCAGCCAATGAACTAAAATACCTAAGTACAGACAAGTAAGTGTTGAAATAAGTACAGCCTAATAAGAAACTAGAACCAAGAGAGAAGAGAAACTGTGACCCAGAACCCTAGTCCCAAAGAGAATGCTAGAGAACCTGAGTTGTCAGGAGAACCTGTGTTGCTAAGCACAGAAGAAGAAATTTTCTTTGTTGCTGCAATTAAACTAAGCATCCTTAAAACAAGTACCCTGTAGACTGTTCATAACCCACCCAAGTAGCTGTGAGAAGACTACTAGTGTAAGAAAAATCCACCATTAAACTAGACTTTGCTCCGGGCGGCAGTTAATAGTGAAGCAGAAGACCCATAAAAACTGTATTTTTCTTACAGAAGATCCATAGTGTAAGCAAAAAAAACTTCTCTCCCTAAATGAACTAAAACAAAAGCTGTTTCTAAAGTAGTAAACTGACTAGAAGTCGAAGTGTTGTCTTTTGTATGTTGTCAGAAAGAATGAAATAGAGAAGTGAAGAAAGAGAAGTAGTCTGAGAAGTTTATTCTAGTTTTTCTTAAGTTTTTTTTTTCTTTTTCCCTTTGTCTTAGATATATTAATAAAACTTCTTTGTACTTTATAAAGTTTGAGCCTGCTTTGCCTACTCCTAATCCTTATCTCACAACAAGCAATCAAGTAAATTTAAGTAAGTGTGCTGGCATTTAGCCACAAACCTAAATAAGCGAACTGAAACCACTACAATATTACCACAGCAGAGGTGAAACAAGGTTCCAGGGGGTGGAGTCCATCAAAGGGTACCACTTGTTGCCAACCTGGATTCTGACACACAATTCACAGTCTCAAGACAAGTGGAAATTACTATTGATTTGTTCTGACTGCTTTGGAAGTGCAAGCGCTTTCTGTTTCTCTCATCTTTCACATCATTAATTATCTTGAAAGAGAGCATGGTGTACAGACAAGGCTTGTTATGGAGAAAACTGTGTGACTGAACATGAGGTCGCAGTGTAGAACATGACTGCAGTACCACAGGATTAGCACAGGCAGATTATTTTGCCTTTATTAATGCCTCTGAAGGTATAGTCAGTAACAAGCATTTCTGACACACACACAGGTTCTCCTTGGTTGTAAAAAGAAGGTACTTTATCGTTCTTTTTACTGAATACGTCCTTTGTGAAAATCCTGGATCACAAATTTTTTGGTTTACAGTCTTGGGCAAGAAAAAGACAAGAGTACTGAATTTCTCACCATCCTAACCATCACTGGTCAACAAGCTCAATTATACAGGCACACACAGATGCACTAATTAATGTTCTAGTACTGCAACATGCTCTCGCAATTGCAACAAAAAGAGCCCTGGCAGAATATGGAGAAGCCAGGATAGGTTCTAGCAAATTCTAGTTCCAGCATCAGGTATGATGGGTGGTGCACTTTAGCTGTCAAATTTGGTTAGCAGAAGCTCTCCAAAGAAAAAATCAGCCTCCTGGGGAAAACAAGGTCAGTGATTTAAGACTCAGTACATTTCTTCTTATTCAGTCCCAGCCACAGCCTTGAAATGAAGTGATAAAGAAAGGTTCCTTTCAGCCTCAGTGCCCACATTTCAGAAGGATGGATCTATCTAATGCAGTATCATATACCCAGGAGAATAAATAAAACACTATGGGATTCTTGGCTTCAACTATCATTAGACTACTTTCCTCCTTTTTTATTTCCCCCCCTCTAAAATGGAATGCTCTGAAACTGTGTTTACACATGCTAGTTAAGGATGCCAGGTGTTCCCCAGTCTCATATTCATTTATGCTCAGAATACTCAAGCTCCTCTCAGCACAGCTTCCCCTTTTACCTTCTGTCGCTGCTGAATGTTGCTTATTGTGTCTGGTTGAAACTCCAGCTTGTCTGTTCGACAGAGCTTCCAGTATAAAATAATAACAATCAGGAGCACCACGGCAACTGGGACTGCCACCCCAACAATAATCCAGAGGTTGCTGTTCTGTGTCTCTGAAGTGGACTCCTTCAGCCTCTCCACAGCTGTAAAGTTAAAAGGAAGACAGCAATATTATGTGGTTAAGTTTTAAACTGAGGACACTTCAAGGTTATGTATTTTTATGTTCTTGTAAATGCTAGTTAAGGAATTTATCAGAAACCAGCTGCACATCACAGGAAATGTCATACCACTGTAAGTTAAGGTCTGTCATGCTCAGGAAGCATGGGGCAGGAGATCAATTGCCCTGGCCCACCTTCTGAAGACCTGTGCTTAAAATACTAATGAAAATGCACCTCTGCCACATCATCCTGTAACCCAAAACTATGCTGACATAGTGAAATGGGTCTAAAAAAAATTACCACTAGCAAAGGTAAGATGGACTTTCCAACATTGCTGCCTGTTTCCTGCTTTAAGCAGTACCACCAGCTGCCTCTTCTCTTTAACATTTTTTTATCACAACCAATTTGAAATCAGTAAGATCCTCCCCGCCAAGGTGTATAGTTCTGCATTGTTGATTCCTTTATTTCTTCTCTCTGTTTCTTTGTTAGTGTGCGAGATCCTTTAGCCCCCAAGCAGAAACCAAAACTGCTGGAAAGTGTAATCAAACAAGTCATTCTTGTAAAAAGTAAACTGAAAGAAACAACAAAACTTTGATTTGCTCTATTTTGCATAGTGGTTTCATGTGGGACTAAAATCATAGCAATAATACATTTCTAGTCAAATTAATGCACTTTCTAAAAATGATGTTTTCAAGTTAAAAAGAGTATTTCAAATTTTTTCTATATATCATTTTATTAGTAGCCATTCTAAAGATGAGCCTAGAATTTAAAGGAAGACAGAGTTCTTATATTTTATACATCTAACAAGCTCATTTCTGGCATATGTTTTCTGTTATAAAAGTAACCTTTTAGTCTAGTTTCTTCCAATAAGAAGCATTTAAAGATTTCTATGACTCTGTGACTCTGAGAAGAGCTTTCTAATAAGAAGTCAAAGATAAGTTTCAACATACATAATCATACATAATTAGTATGAGCACTTCATGAAGTTTGTTCAACATTTATCACTGTTGTAAAGAGAATTTATTCTTGGAACTTTATTCACTTCTAACCAGCATTACAATCCATTAATGGATATTAAGCAGATGTATACAAGCTACTGACCTATCTGTACACAACTGTTTTAATGAGGGACAAAATTTAGAAACACATACAGATGGTACAATTATCACTATTTTCTTTTCTTTCTTTCTGCAGAGAATTTTAAATATCAGACACGTTTGTTCTGTGGGCAAAATACCCTGTGGTACCACGTAATTCATGCTTCCATATTGCACAGAAATGAGAAAAGGCAATTAAACATTCATACCAATGAAGTATTCTGCAGATCATACTTGTCTATTCCTAAGACACCTTTAAGTTTCTTTCCTAATTGTAACATGGAATTTTGAGTAGTATTCTGCCTCGCTACTTACTGAAAATTATTTATATACCAAGCCTCCTGAAAAAAGTAATCATATGATTTTATATGACCTATCCTATTTATTCTGATGTATATCTAGTAAAAAAATAAAATTACTTTTATATTATATTCATTAAAAGATCATATTATTTATATATTACTGATAGACAAACAAATAGAACCAAAGTCAATCATATTCAATGGAGGAAATAAACGCCCCAACTACTGTTAGTGTACATCTTTCACAGAAAAAGTAATTCAGACAAAAAAAGCAGTGACCTGTGTTAAACTTCACTGCCATTACTCAGTTAAAGGAAACACCCATTTCATACCGACACCCTCCCATCTCACAGCTGTGGGGTTTGTGCAAGATCCTGGGCAAGATAAACTGTAAAGAAATACTGGACTAGCAGGACAAGATGAAAATGGCAGGAAGGTCTTTAGTCAGCACAGTACTTTTCCAGCACAAGCACAGAGTGACTGCAGTGAGGCCTGACTTAAGGACCCTGTTGCAACCCTAAGCTCAGCAGGGTCTTCAAGAGACAAAACAACACCACGTGGCTCACTGCAGGGCTGCTAAAATTGACTTCCTCAGGAGTGCTAAAGCTGCAGCATTCCAAGAACAAAACACTGCAACAGTGGGCACTGTGCAGTGCCATAACCTCCAAAGATAAAGACACCCTTCCTGTTTGCCTTTGCTGGCATCAGTGTGGGTTTGAGAGGGCTTACGCTGTGCAATGCTGCCTTCAATGCGGTATCCAAGGATGATCGCAGCCCACTGGATATCGACTCTGTTCATCAGGTCTGAGCACTTCAGAGCACTCAGTCTCTCCCCATCTTGGTCCTCCACGAAATAGATCAGCTCCACGGGGTTGTCAACACCAACTAACCGTGACACATTCACGATCTGAAAAGAAATTGCAAAGCTTTTACATTTTAAGTTGTATTTATTTGGAGCTTCCATACATTTGGTCTTACAGTCCATATTCTCTCCCCCCTGTTGTAACTGAAAGGAAAATTTCAAGGAAAGTGATCCCTTGTATAACACATTTTTATGGCAAACTTTTCCTTTCCCCCCCCTACTTGTATCATAACAATGTACAGATCTGGTAAGTAAGAGAACTGTTTTCACTCTAAAGATACCAACACTGCGCTACCTGGAAGCCTCTACTGCCTTTAGCAGTTGTTGGTTAGAAGTAGTGTGACTGCACTTTTTCCTTCTCTACCTACTCCAACTTTGCTTTGTTATTCATAACACACACACACACCTCTTTTCTCCAGTTTTTCTAAATGTTAAGCAGCTACACAGGTGAATATTCTGTTAGCATCAAATACAACTGTTTGCTCTGATTCAACTTAAGCACTTGCACAGTCACCTTCATCCTCCAAACAGCTCCCCTTGGCATCCACCTTTCTTCAGTAAGGAATGTATCTGACGCTGTGGAAAGCAATTCTTCCTACCTACATCTAAAGACATTGATAATCAAAAGAATGCATGCTATGAGGAAGCCCTGTAGATATTCTCTAACCACCAAACATCTACATTGCATATGAGAACCACATAACTTTGAATTCCTGTAAAATTACATTTTTTTATATAACAACTCTCCTCTGTTTAACCATTTACCATGGAACGGTGAGCTCAAACAAGAATTAGGACGAAAATAGTAGGAGGTGTTCTGTCATGATTTTTTTTCTTTAAAAAGAGTTTGAAGGGCTCTGGAAGGAACTGACATAAATAGAGCAATGTATTTTGCTTCCTTCAGAATGATCCTTCTGCTATAAATTACATATTTAATAAATTATAATCTCAGAAACTGCCCATAGGCCTAAAGTAAAGCAAACACACAAATGTTTGCATGTCTGAGGCTTACAAAAGCAAAGCTTTGTATTGTTTGCTTTCCTAGTTTCCAACTAAACAAATCATGTTGAAGGAAAGAAGTGCAATTTCTAGCTCAACAGGAATGATGTTCTGGTTTTGGGGAACAACAACTCAATATGTCCTAAAAAAGCATTTCCCAGGAATGGTAACAGCAAGACGTGTATATATATACATTAAAAAAAAGAGGGGGGAAAAATGAAACAAGAGAAAGCACAATTGTCATAGAAGTCTTCTAGGACAAATCAACTGAAAGCAAAGGATAATGTTCAGTGTCAGCCACATTTGATGTAAGAAACAGAATATCTACAAATAGAGCAGAAAAATGTACAGATCTCTGAAACACAGCAAGAGCTGCTAACAGGACCCATTAAACGATGCTGCTGCTCATCTGAACACCATTCACTCTTCCACCAGCTAAGGGGCAACCAATCCCTGCCTGAAGGTAACAAAACAGCATCAATAAATAAGGTTTCAACACACACATTCAGCAGCTGTAAAGCTAAATCTGGCTTCATGGACTTCAAATATACAATTAGTTAACAAATGCCCACAGCTTTATATTGTGTCTGCTTCAGCTGGGTTGCCACAGCTTAGTCTCAGTGCACAGAGCAGCAGTGTACAGACTGGTACCTGCACTCAGCACAGATGAAACCTTTCCAAGTAGCACTTAACTCACATGGAGGGTGAGGGAGTTGAAAGGCCACGTGGGACTGAAAATCAATGTGTTCTTCATTTTAATTTTATGAAGCCCCTCTGTGCATAGCAAAGCCACAGAGCCAGAGAAATTTAGAAAATTCTTAAACTGAACTGTCATATATTTTATGGCCTGTGAAGCATCCAAGAAGCACTATAATTATGTGTGTTACACTGTAGTGGTTCGAGTTCACCTATTCAAGGTTCAGGCCAAATGCCAGCACACTTAGTAAAATTTACCTGATGTCTGCTGTGAGATGAGGATTAGGAGTAGGCAAAGCAGGCTCAAACTTTATAGAGTATAAAGAAAGTTTATTAATATACCTAAGACAAAGGGAAAAAAACACAAGAGAATCCAGAACAAACTCCTCAGACCAGCCCTCCTTCCCCCACCTCTCCATTTCTTTCTCCCTGACAACACACAAAAGACAACACTTTGACCTCCAGTCAGTTTACCACCTCTGAAATAGCTCTTGTTTCAGTTCATTTAGGGAGAGAAAACTCTTTTGTTTACACCATGGATTTTCTGTAAGAAAAATACAGTTTTTTATGGGTCTTCTGCCTCACTATCAGCCACCGCCCGGAATAAAGATCAGCTTAATGGTGGATCCCTCCCACACCAGTAGCCTTCCCACAGCCACTATGGTGGGTTATGAACAGTCCACAGGGTACCTGTTTTAAGGATGCACAGTTCAATTGCAGCAACAAAGAAAATCCCTTCTTCTCTGCTGAGCAACACAGGTTCTCCTGACAACTCAGGTTCTCTAGCATTCCCCCTGGGACCAGGGCTCTGGGTCACAGCCTCTCCTCTGTCTTGGTTCAAGTTTCTCATCAGGCTGTACTTATTGCAACACTTACTTGTCTTTACCCAGGTATTTCAGTTCACTGGCTGCAATAAGAACCTCACATCCCCCCTTTGGACTAGGTCTTCATATATTACAGGGAATTTATTAGCTCAGTCCCCAACCATGGTTCTCCAAAAGAATTTTCAGCTTCACTCTTGAAGCACTTCTCATACACCTCCCTCTAGGCATCGGTTTTGCTTTCCTCACTGACTGTAAAGTCTCTGTGCTGCATTTCTGTAGATGTCCTCACTCGTTCCTCTCTCTGTGCAAGGAAGGATGAGTGTCTGCAAGTTTAGTCCAGGCATGGATAGAGTTAATCTCTCTCTCTCTCTCCCCCCAACATTGTGACGATCACATGGTCTCTGCCGGGCTGTTTGAAAAGGTCCGAGCTGGATGGCAGAAGCCCTCAGAGTCTCTGTGGCCTGGCTCTGCGAAGCTGGCTCAGCCTGGTAGGGCTGGCTGGGCCCGGGGTGACAGGGCAGGGCCTGGCCTGAGCTGGAGGGAGTCTGGCCCAGTCCTTGCCTGGCCCGGAGCAGGGATCTGGCCCTGTCTCGTTTAGCTGACATACTGGCTGAACTTTATTTGCTGAAAATTCCAGCCGGTTCCTCCCCAGTACCCGGCTGCAGCGGCACAGCCGCCCTAAACCTCCCTTTCCCCCCCTCCCTCCTTTGGAAGGAGGGGGGTGCCTTACCAGAGACAGAAGCAGGAGATGCTCCTCTCTATACAGCAGCAGGCCAAAAGAGGAAGAGTCTCAGAGGGTCTTTGCTTATATATGTTTCTTTCCTTGAAGGTGGATCAACTTTTTAATTGGTTCACCTTCACATCAATCCTTAAAACTACCTAGCTACTGGCTCTCTCTCCCAGGAACGAAGTTATATCCCTTCCTGCAGCATAGTTCACTTCCTAGATTTTGACCCCTCCTGACTAACCCATGACATACACACATCAGCTAATAATACCAAGCTGACTGAATGGGTTTGATGCCGTTTGGTTTCTGCCTTTTTTCTTTTATATGTTCTCTGTACTCTCTGCACATATTTTTGTAGCTCTGTAGCCTACTATATTAATAGCTAGTTTTTCCAGTACCTTTCCATAGCCTTTCCCTAAGCAGAAAGACAAAACAAATTCCAGAGCTCCAAGCCCCAGGGGGGTGCAAGGCCCTGTCCTATCTCGGTTCTTCCTGGGAACCAAGGCCGAGAACAACTCTGAGGTACATTTTCATAAACAAAGTACAGCCAGTGCTGAGAGGGGGGCTCCAGAGAAGGGGCTGGACCTGAGGGGGAATTGAATCACCACTTGTTCTCCTTATTGGCGCTCTTAATCAATTATGCTAATTTCCTAAAAGCTATAAATATGTACTCACCCCTGGAGGGGCCGGGCTTTTATGGACACCTTTCCATAACTGCTCCTGAAGACCTTAAAAATAAAGATCCCCTTTTATATTACCTCCTTGCTAAAATGATCTCGAGTTTCTTTTCCAGGCTGGGGGAAAAGGCAACAGGTTAACATAGGAACTTCACCCCTGCTGCCTTGAGAAATGGCAGAGGGTAAGAAGGACAAGATTCCAGTGCAAGTTGTCACAACTGAAACTGTACAAATTTTAACACAGAATTAAAAACAACAGCATATGGCTTCCTATACTGAGGAACAGGGATGAGTGAGAACAGTCAAACTGGAGATAGGAAGAAGTAGCTGGAGGTATTTCAGCACAGTATAGAGAACATGGGAACAAGCATGAATAAGTTCAGTGGAGGTGCAGGCTACTGCTGATGAACTAAGCTCACTATTTTAAGCTAAGTTTAATCTGAAATAATTCATTCTGAATACACAGTATTTTATGACTGCTCATACCATATAGAGAGAAGCTGCAGACAAAGTACCAAAACCATGGGGAGATGGTTATGGATTCCTATTCCGGGAAAGATGATGACTACCCTGCTAGACATGTACATAAACACAGTACCTGTGACAAAATCAGTACCTCAGTTTTCATCTCTGTCACACTGACTCCCTAAATTTTATTACTGATTGCTGTAACCAGCCTCTGAGTTTGCTGCAACACAGGAAATGGCTTACTGGGTCTGAACTGTTTTAGATCTGGTCATGGAATTGAGGTACACAATCACTGTGCCTGTTTTTTAGAGTTTCTGTATTTTCAGTTTTGTGACACATGGTTCCAAATTACACTCTTTGTGCAGCTTCAGATTGGTTTAGTCTCTGTCTTTGAGAGTGCTAAGAATGCAAGCAGAGATAACAAATACTGTTTTCCAGGCACCCAGCAAAGCAGCCCACATGTAAGGAAGCATTTAAGCATTTCACATTTATACTTTGGCAGTGAGGGATGACATAGGGAGGGAGGAGGTAGAAGAATTTCAAACACAGGTGGCAGAAACTGGGGGAAAAAAAGAGAAAAAAGGAGAAAAGACTAATTCAACTTCTGTGGACATAAATTGTATTACCTTTGTTGATACTAGGTGTGCATTTAACCTCCACAGAGGAAAGGCTTAACTGTGTTCAGGTGTCAGTAAATTTAATTTAAAAAGTGTTTTCAAGTGAATATCATAGGTCAGTGAACAGAGTTGCCTTGGTAACAAAATCTAGTTTGTAATTTCAAGCAGGGAAATACAAGTGGTGGGGAAGTTCCCAAGGCATTGTGAGAGTCCCAGCCAGCCAGTGGGATGTCCTGGTCAGCAATCCCCGCAGGAGCAAGGAACCCCTGGGTGAACTGTTTCAGGGTCTTGAAGGCATGAGCACTACTCAGAAACAAGCAGATATGCACACACAATCTCCAAAGCTTGTGCATGAGGATTATTTTCCTTTCTTTGCTTCCTTCATCAGCTTGGGAAAAAAATAATCGAAAAATATCCTCTTTCTGTCTTACTAAAAGTAGGATTTTAGTGTCTGGGCAATTAACCCAAGCTGTATTGTGGTTTGGACAGCACACAGAGGTACGAAGAGGCTGTGAGCAACCTGACAAAGGGACCAGTTGCTGCTTGGGACGGCCAGTGGAGGGGCCAAAAGCCTCAGAGGAAATGGTGAAGCAGCAGCAGTGCCCAAAGGCTTTATTTATAAACCTAAAAACTCACAGCAAGACAGGCTTTCCTCAGACAGGAGAGACACATAAGCTGTCAGCAGAAAAACAAGAGAATGAACCTCTGCCTTAATGAAAAGCTCAATTCAGTCATTACATTCCCTCATAGCTGCTACTTCCCCATACATATTGCAACTAAAACGCTGCCTAACATTCTTTAAATCAGAACAATCCTCTTTGTTTCATTTACTAGGATCATCTTTTCACTTCCTATTAGGTTCAAAGGACCAAGCATGTTGAATTGAAGGAAAATTAGGTTTTTTTTAATTAGCTGCTGGTGTATTTTTAAACTACAATTAAGCCATTTAATTCCTAAAAAATGTAATGAGAATTATTACAGTAAACTATTGACAAAAGAGAGCTCAGGTCTCTGCAGATGCAATGCAAACCACATTAAGCATGTGCCTTCAAATTTGCAGCAACAGAAGATGCATATTGAAAACATGTATGACTTACTCTGTCAAACAGTAATACAATGTCACACAAAAATCAGTGGAATTATCAGAAGTATAACATCCAGGTGTGAGGCTTCAGAGGGGTTTTTGTACATAATGGTTACAGGTTTTTTTATCTTTTTTCATGGAGTGCCACCTGTTAACAGCACAGACAGTCAAACAGGAGGGGAAAGCCTGCTATTTGGGTACCCTCCAAAGCTCTTCATCAGTGTGTCTCGGTTTAAAGCATAATTTTTAACATTCTTAGGTACTAACGCATGCCTTTAAAAATGAAATCTAAACCTCACAAGGTATCACTTCTATTTCCTGAGCATGTGAAAGGAAACTAATATACCTGCAGTAACATTCACAAATAATTGCTTCACCTCTTGACCTGCAGTCCTGATTTTCCACAGAGCTTAGAAATGTCACATTTCAATACACTATAAATATATTTCACCTCAGGAAAAACTCTGGTCCATAGGGTCACAACACAAGTGAAATGTGAGCCTAGTCTTTAATGGATATATATACATGTTCTGTTAATAAAACTATGCCACATTTTTGGTGCTGGCAGCTTTTGTTGTTATTTTCACTTCATTGTGCTTTACTACTATAGCAGTCACCAATTTGCGTGCAAGAAATATATCTGGGAAAATATGAATATAAAGCACAAGAAACATTATTAGCTCTCCCAGAAGACACAAACACACTTCAAAAAGAGCTTATAAACTTGGCTATGAGGAACAGAATTACCAGTGGTAAAAGGTTTATAGCAGATGCCTATGGACAGGATCCTCAGCTAACAGGGGAGCACCCTTGGAAGAAACCATCCTTGACTCTGGAGCCCACTACCAGGTGCATCAGTCCAGCTGCACCCAACAGCCTCTCAGGCTGTCTCACCTGCCACACACCTGAACATGCTGCCAAGAAAGCCACCAAGGTGCTGTAGCACCTGCAGGTACCCGCTGTGCTCATCCAGGAAAGCAGGACACCCAGCACACACACCCACCTCGCTGCAAGGTATCTCTTCAGCCTCCCTTCTTCCACATCTCCTTTATTACAGTTCTAACCCTACTTGAAAGTGTGGGCTGGGAGCACCTGGAGAAGCCCTGTGATGGTAAGATGTGCTGACTGTAATGAATAGAATCTTCCTCTGCCCAAAGACAGCAGTTGGCAGGATCTTTGCACTAAGTGGCATAAATGAGCAGCACTGCTGAATGGAACACGAGCTGCAGACCTCATCTTATGTCCCAGTAAGTAATACAAAGTCAAAAGAAAAATGCTGCATTTTCACTTTCCAAAATACTGCTCTTTATCTAAAAAGGACGTGCCCATATTTGTTGCATGAAAAAATAAATTACCTGAGCTTTATTGCTCAAAGTCATAAAACAGTAATCTAAACCTACACATTTTATAGGCTGTGGTATCTTCACTAGCAACATAAGGAATATTTGTTGAATTTATATGCAAAGGGAGGACAAAGGCATAATGAACAAAGTGCAACAAGAGGTGTTGGCAATAGGAGATCTGAAGCAGACACCTATTTGCAGCAATTCATAGCTGTATGGAAGGAAAATAAAATAAAATAAAATCAAATCTCTACTACTGAAACGTGTTTCTGAGACAGGAAAGCAGAAGTAAAAATAGCCCAACATCTGGAAATTTAAGTGGTAGGAAAAACTGTAGGATTAAATTAAATAAAGACAATAGGTCTGAAATGCAAAAAGGGCATCTGGGAGGTAAACCAACTGTCAATGAATTAGCTGGAAAAGGTAATTTTTAAGAAGATGAGCCATTAAAAAAGTACTTTGGCTTCCAGATTGTTGAACTGACTAGAAAGAAAACATAAGAATTTAAAACTTTAAATTAAATATCCAAATCTTCTTGGACTTGATATGAATAAATCCACCTGTGACAAAACTCTAAAGCAGCACTGGAATCCAGATAACAGAAGTTGCTATGTGTGCAAAATTCGGCATGATTAATCATTTTTACCTGAAATCCAACCCTGTGACCAAGAGTAGAATGTACTACTGTACTGCTGCATCAAGCTGCACATGATTCTATTTTGTATTTCTAACCACTATCAAAACATCACAGAGAGCTGTGAAGTAGCTGTCCCAGCAGATTAATTTTTCCAGATTATCATCCTGTCTTCTTTTGCTAGGCACCTCATGTCAGCCAAACAAGATAGAACATTTTTAAAATAAGATGTTGGTAAAATAATTTTCAGTGTTGTTTCTAAGAAGCCATCAGAAATTTTTAGTAAGCACTTAAAATAATCAGTTATTTACATTTGTTACATTTAGCTTAAAAGACAAGAAGAACTGTATTTTGGGTGCAAAACATAAGTATCACCAACTAGCTAAACGTGACACGCGCTTTTGAGTTATATTTCTCAACTCAAAACCTGAACAATGTTAACTTATTCAATAATTTATTTCCCTTTATTTTTCATCCTCTGATTTTGAGCTCTTAATACCTGCACGATGTTGCTGCCTGCAAAACTGGCCCGTCTCCATATCCGCCCTCTGACCAAAGCCTCGTTTAACAGGTGAGCGAGTTTCCTCTCCATCTCAGCCCGAAACACCTCCTCCTGAATTCGCTGGTCCATGACACCCAGGAGAACTGCATGGCACAGAAAGCAACCCAAGAAAACAAAGTGATTAGTAAAACTTTTTCAGTGTCTTTTCCACAACTTCAGTTACAAGCTTTGAGTCTCCCTGTGACAGTTCAGGGACAATTTGAGAGCACCTGTATTTATATAGGAATTCTGATCTGTTCAACTGGAGGTTACATGTTGGAAAAGGGAAACATTTGGTGGGAAAAAGTCAAAATACACAATTTGGGGGGAAAAAAAGTCAGGCAGAGGACTTTTTTGGAACCTTAACCAGGCTAAACAGACCCAGGATAATAAGGAAACTATTTCAATTCTAAAAATGCATAAAATCATGAGCATTCAAGAAATTGTTTAAAAACATCCAGAAGAGAAAACTTAGTGTAAATTGTCTGCTTCAACTAATTGCAGTCAAAGTGTTGTGTTCAGAAGTGATAGGGAGTTGGAGATGGGGAGGGCAAGGGTTCAGAGTCATGGAGAAAAAGCAGAACAGCAGCACATGAATGAAGAGGTGGATTCAAGTGCAACTTCCCTTGATAAGATTAACCAGTATGCCAATCACAGAACAAAAAAAAATGGTTGGCAGCCCTGTTCACTTGGCAACCAGGTACCCTGGGTCACTGGGGCAGTTAATGCAGAGGAATTCCTGAGGGAAAATGTAAAAAAGGGTGGACCTTTACTAGCAAGACGGCATTCAGTTAGAGAAAAGTGGAGTAAATGGAGCAACAGTCATTCAAATGACCCAACTGAGCAATCCTCCAGGATAGCAAACCAACTCACTGCTGACTGCATCAAATAAATTGAGTTTTAATTCCCCTCCACTAAAATAGTTTATATTTTTAGAAGCTACTTTTTCTGTGTTTCCACATTTATTTAAGTGTGGTGCTTAATAAAAAGCCATCAATTAGATAAAAATCAATTAAATATAATGTTTTAAAAATTTTAAAAACAAATGCATTAAAGCCACGTTTTCAGTTTAAAGCTTTTCACTACAGATGTCAGAAAAGGGAAACATTTTCATGATTTCTCACAGCATCTGTCTTCTAAATTCAATCACAGACTAAGCATCCCAGAATTAAATAGCCAAATAGACAGTGACCTAAGGCTATTATATACACCAAGCAGAAAACTGTTCTTGCCTGTGTATTGGATTTCAGTATCAATGAATTATGTTTAATAGCATGAATTGTATTCCACAACAGAGGGAGAACACTGCATATCCCAGCATTTTATGACTATTGGGATACATGCACATATATCTGGGTAATTTGATATTAAAAACCTTTACATGCATAGATTCTATCATTTTCCCATGTCATGATTCATTACCCTTACAATACAATGCACTGACTGAAAGCACTGACCCAGCCCAAGTCTACTAGCTCTTCCCAGAATCCTGCAAGAACTGAGACTACAAAAAATTCCTCTACAGCAAAAAAAAAAAAGAAAGTTGCTGCAATTGGCTTTCAAAATCTTACAGGCAGGAAGTTTATCAAAACCCAAGGGGATGTGTTTTCAGAGCTGGAAGAACCCTTTTTTTACTGCAGCAGCTAAGGGAATTTTCAGCACCAATGGACAAACCTAAGGCTGAGCAAGAGAGGGAGTGGGTGTAGCCAAAAAAGCCAACATAAATCTCTAAGGAAGGACACCACTGGACACGAGACACACATAGGAGTTTCTCCCACATTAGTGAGCATTATCTGAAATTTTAAATCTTTTTTCTCTGAAACAAACCATGTGGGTTTCAGAAATTAAGGTGCAATTTGATTTTCTGCTTAAAGAGTAAAGTGGAGACTGGTGAGAGAAGACAGGGAAATCTGGAAAAAAGAGCAAGTCTATACAACAGGTGAACTATGGGTGATAAAAGTTGTAGGAAGACGAAAGTGTATCCAGTGGGGTACCTGCACCCTAAGAACAAGTTTGGTAGGCACAGCCTCCTCACTAGTCAGGCAGCAGGTAAGACCTACAGCACCTAAACGTGACAGCTCAACCACATCTGTAAATTACAGAATAAAAGATTCAGAAGACTTTGGTGGGAGGGATCTTCTGTGAATGAATCAGAAGAGATCAATGAAACGTGATTAAACTCTTTCATGTACTCAGAATTCATCTATTTTCACTGTTTTATTCTGGGCATGTTTTGGTAGAAAGTGTCACACAAATAAAATTTTAATTTTCACTTAAAATAGATACCTAAAAATCAATCTGGCATATTGACAACATGCAGAGTAGACACTTTATGCCTGACAGTCTGAATTGTTTCACTAAGAATGAACTGCCTTAGAGATAAAAAGTGCTTTGTGTGCATTAGCAAGGAAATGCAGTAGTTAATTCTAGACCAGCGATTTATATTTCCCAGATATTCCAGGTCACTGAGCCTTTGGTTTGAAAATTTTCTTCAGCTCAGACATGTTATTGCCTCATAAAAATGCAGCACCCCTTGATGCCGTTTGGTTTCTGCTTTTTTTCTTTTATATGTTCTCTGTACTCTTTGCACATATATTTGTAGCTCTGTAGCCTACTGTATTAATAGCTAGTTTTTCCAGTACTTTTCCATGTCCTTTCCCTAAGCAGAAAGACAAAACAAATTCCAGAGCTCCAAGCCCCGGGGGGTACAAGGCCCTGTCCTATCTCGGTTCTTCCTGGGAACCAAGGCCGAGAACAACTCTGAGGTACATTTTCATAAACAAAGTAGAGCCAGTGCTGAGAGGGGGGCTCCAGAGAAGGGGCTGGACCTGGGGGGGAATTGAATCACCACTTGTTCTCCTTATTGGTGCTTTTAATCAATTATGCTAATTTCCTAAAAGCTATAAATATGTCCTCACCCCTGGAGGGGGTGGGCTTTTATGGACACCTTTCCATAACTGCTCCTGAAGACCTTCAAAATAAAGATCCCCTTTTATATTACCTCCTTGCTAAAATGATCTCGAGTTTCTTTTCCAGGCTGGGGGAAAAGGCAACACCCTAATCTATCGATATTTATGCAGTCCAGTTATCCCACTAACAAAACTAATTGCACTTTTACTTACTCACAGAGACCGTACATACCTGTTCTCACCCAGGAAGACTTCATCAACTGGGACACATTAAGCTTAGGATAATGAAAGGCTGAAGGAAAAACAGAATGGAGGAAAAATATCCGTAAGAACAGTATTCTGAACAACATGCACAAAAACAGAAGCCACTACATCATTTATACTGTCTGCAACCATCTTATTTACACAGATGCATTGCTGCTCCTGAGGCAATGCAGACACAATGGCAAGGGAAGTGTTCTGAACATGCACTGCTGAGTTTGTCTCTAACAAAAAGAAGCTAACTGAAACATTCAGATTTATTACGTGAAAGAAAGGCTTCAAGCTGCTCCACCGAGGTCATTGCTCCCAGAAATTTAAAAGCTCACTGTCTGAATTCTGACTTACTGAGCTAGCTGCAGGATCAGACTCTTGCTCAAAGGGCAGTGAGGCAACTCGTGAGTGTCTCAGGGTGAAAATAAGACCTTCTCTGAGGCAGAAACTACAAGGAAATAATAAATGTAAAGCAGAGAACTAAACACATATGATTTGTGTTCCAGACTAGTGCAGGGGGAAGCATTTAAAAAAACACCACCTTGATATTCATTTCTACAAAACCCACAAAGAACTGCATGTAGAAAAACTGCTGTAGACAAACCTCATGGCTTTTCTGTTTGGCTCGGTGGCTCCAAGCTTTCTTAATTTCTAAATTTTTCAAAAAAATCACTCCTCCAGAGGGAAATGCTTGCCCCAGTAAGGAAAAACATCTATTTCTACTGACTTCAGTATAAATAAGGTCTTGCCCAAGGTTTCCACTGGAGAGCAGTAAAGACATATTGGGAAAGAAGTGAAGATGGGGGCTGGGCCAAGAGTATCCTCAAGGGAAGTCTTAAGCTTTACTATGGCAATAAGGAAAATAAATGGTCTTAACTTTCTCAAAATATTTAATCCAGATGCAGTTTGCTAAGCATTATACAAAGGTTAATTTTTAAACCATTTCATGGACAGAAAGAATGCAGCACATAACAATTAAATTACCTAGCCCATGCTGGATCAATTTAGAATAAAGATGTTGTATTGGGTCTGATTGGGGTAAAGCTCACAGGCCTTACACTGCTGTGCTTTGCTTTGGTAGCTGACGTTGATAACAGAGCAGTGTTTTGGCTACTGCCAAGCAGTGCTGTCCCTCTGACATTCCTTCCCCCACTGAAGGGGATGAGGGGGGGCAAGATCCTGGGAGGGGACACCAGCAGGCCAGCTGACCCCAGTCAGCCAAAGGGATATTCCATACCATATGACATCAGCTCAGATATATAAGGGAAAGAAGAGAGGAGGAGGAGGAGGCACTCAGGGCTGGTCCATGTTTGCCTCCTTGAACAACCGTCACGCGTGCTGAAGCCCTGCTTCCCAGAAAGTGTCCAGACATCGCTACTGATGGGAAGTAGAGATTGATTGCTTTCCCTTCTGCTCTTGCGTGCACAACTCTCAGCTTGCTTGTTCTATTTTTTCCCCACTGTAATAAAACTGCCTTTTCTTACCCTGATAGTCTTTTTTCAATATTATCCTCTCCCCTCTCCCAGTGGGAGAGGGAGTGATAGAGTGACTGAGTGGGTACCTGGCACCTAGCCGGGGTCAACCCACAACAGATGTCTACAGTTGTGGAATAGTTTGCCTCTACTCCACATTTCAGAGAAGTAGAAAATTATTTTTCTGATTTAATGATGCAAGAATTTGTAGACAAGCTATTCTCTGTCAGTGTAACAAAAACCTGATTCTTTTGCCCCTTAAAAAACTTAGGAATTTTTTGTTAAGATAAAAGTAGAAGAATCATTAGTTACATTTTACCTTTTATTTTCACAGATTTATAACTAACTCCTATTGGAAAAGAAAAAAAAAAAGAAAATTTGCTTATTCCACCTTTATTTCAATAATAACACCACTAGCTTCAAGGTGACCACCTGGTTGGTAGTCTGTGACTTACTATTCAGAAGGGTATTAGAACATGGTCCTTTTTTTCTGAACAGGAAACACTGGCCCTCTATGCAAGTGATCAGGATGCACTAAATTTCCAAAATTCTCAGACAAGCAAAAAGCACCTCAGAGTCCATTTAAACACACCCATTTATGTTTGGCATCCTGCTACTCGATTCTTCTGATTGTAGCTTTTAGATTGAAATTCTGTTTACTCCAGTCATGCAATAGTTTACTTCAATTTAGAAATGGAAGCTGAACAAAAAAAGCATAAACTAAACTGAAAACTGATTCTGTTCTTTTCCAAAGCATGGAAAAAGCACGATAAGGAAATCAAAAACCTTCCAGTGACCATAATGCTTTGAACTGCTAGCAGTTGTGGGTTTTTTTTTTCTTTAACCCAAAATCATGTTTTGCTTCAATACTTAATGTGCTCTTCACACTTTTTCTAATTAGTACTTGAAATTATTTAATTCATGTAAATTGAAGGGTGACTATTCATTTAAACTTTCCACGGAATTAATGCAACTTAAAAATAAACCAACTTGAGCAGAAAATCTTGACATTGAAAAGGAAGATGTGCTGTGATCATTGCCAACTAAGGCTAGGTTCTAAAACCTGACAAAAAATGCTGAAAATTGTCAGAAGTCAGCAAATCCAGGTTCCAACTCTTATACCACAGGTCACTTGAGTGTCTCACTGACACACGTGGCCAAATCTTGAGCTCACCTGGAGTCTCAGCACTGCAGCAAGATCATATTTGCAAGATTTCTAATGTCCTCTGGAACTAACAATTATAAGCAGCACTGACTGATTGTTATTCTGAGGGGGAAGTTGGATAGACAAAATGCAATTATTAGCTAGATTGCAGCTGGTCTGCTAATGACTCTGGATGCATTAATGAAGTAGATACTGGCATCATTAGAAGATTGTAACACACAGCCCTGGAGCACCATACCATGTAACAGCATTGATTCCATGCTGAATGAAAAGGCAAAGGGTCACCTGGTCACCCAGAGACCTACTGACAGCAGTCTAAAGCACATCACTCAGGCAGCATGGCCACTGCCAGATGTTCCAAGGATCTCTGACTCTCTCCTACAGATGTGTGGGACCACGCAGGAGAGAAGTGCTATCATGCTGATCGTTCTTATTTCTGATAAATGGAGAACAGTAGTAGAAAGAATGGAGGGAAAGGAGTATTTGGCAAGAGAAGGCATTAAATGAAAAATAGATTCCATGCAAATACTGGGGTGTGGGCAATAGCAACATGCTGTATCTGTTTAAAGTCTGATCCAAAATCCACCCAGAAAAAAACCTGCCAAATATTTCTGCAGTCCTTGGACCATATAATGCAATTTTATATTTATCCTATTGGCCTTGCAACATCTCCAAGACAGCCAAAATAGATGACATGCATCAAAGTGCTACTTAGCACTGAAAAAAAAGCAAGTCCCAAGGCGACTCTCTCTACCTTAAGTCCTAATAAAAACAAAGAGATTTATTCAGGGTGAGATCATGAAGGCAATATTGATAAAGGCAATATTGGCCATCTACTCCACAGCTAGCCTTTGCCTGTCCTCCAAGAAATCTGCCAGCCATAAAGAGATACCAAATATATAATTTCCTATTATTTTTAATGAACTAGCACCCAAACTCTATGATTAGACTTTGGTTTTCTTTCTGTTGACATGTAGGTCATGACCATCTAACCAATTTACAATCTGAAATATTAGCTATAAGGTGGTGTAGTGGTTTTAGTTTGCTTATTTAGGTTTGTGGCTAAATGCTAGCACACTTACTTAAATTTATTTGATTGTTTGTTGTGAGATAAGGATTAGGAGTAGGCAAAGCAGGCTCAAACTTTATAAAGTACAAAGAAGTTTTATTAATATATCTAAGACAAAGGGAAAAAGAAAAAAAAAACTCAAGAAAAACTAGAACAAACTCTTCAGACCACTTCTCTTTCCTCACTTCTCTATTTTATTCTCTCTGACAACATACAAAAGACAACACTTCGACTTCTAGTCAGTTTACTACTTCAGAAACAGCTCTTGTTCTAGTTCATTTAGGGAGAGAAGTTTCTTTTGCTTACACCATGGATCTTCTGTAAGAAAAATACAGTTTTTATGGGTCTTTTGCTTCACTATTAACCGCCGCCCGGAGCAAAGTCCAGCTTAATGGTGGATCTCTCCTACACCAGTAGCCTTCCCACAGCCACTATGGTGGGTTATGAATAGTCCACAGGGTACCTGTTTTAAGGATGCTCAGTTCAATTGCAGCAACAAAGAAAATTTTTTCTTCTGTGCTTAGCAACACAGGTTCTCTTGACAACTCAGGTTCTCTAGCATTCTCCCCGGGACCAGGGCTCTGGGTCACAGCCTCTCCTCTCTCTTGGTTCTAGTTTCTCATCAGGCTGTACTTTTTCAACACTTACTTGTCTGTACTTAGGTAATTCAGTTCATTGGCTGCAATAAGAACTTTACATCCTCTTTTGGACTATATCTTCATATATTACAGAGAATTTATTAGTTCAGTCCTTAACTATGGTTCTCTAAAAGAGTTTTCAGCTTCACTCTTGAAGCAACTTCCCATGCACCTCCTTGTAAGTATCAGTTCTGCTTTCCTCACTGACTGTAAAGTCTCTGCGCTGCACTATGTAGGTGTCCTCACTCGTTCCTCTCTCTGCGAGGAAGGATGGGTGTCTGTGAGTTTAGTCTAGGCATGGAGAGAGTTAATTTCTGTCTCTCTCTCTCTCTGGCAGTGTGAGGATCACGTGCTCTCTGCCGGGCTGTTTGAACAGGTCTGGGTTAGATGCCAGACACTCTCAAGAGTCTCTCTGCTTGGCTCTGCCAAGCTAGCTCGGCCTGGTAGGGCCATCTGGGCCCGGGGTGACAGGGCAGGGCCTGGCCCGAGCTGGATGGAGTTCGGCCTGGTCCTTGCCTGGCCCGGCTCTCTCTCTCTCGTGTAGCTGACACACCGGCTGAGCTGGATTTGCTGAAAATTCTAATCGTTTCCTCCCCCATGCCTGCCCGGCTGCAGCGGCACGGCTGCTATAAAACCTCCCTTCCCCCCCCATCCCTCCTTCGGAAGGAGGTGGGGGGGGGCCTTATCAGCGAGAGAAGCAGGAGCTGCTCCTCTCTACACAGCAGCAACAAGTCCAAAAAGAAAGAGCTTCAGAAAGTCTCTGCTTATATATAGTTTTTTCCGCGAAGACAGATCAACTTTTTAATTAGTTTACCTACCTATCAATCCTTAAAACTACCTGATTATTAGCTCTCTCTCGCAGGAAGGAAGTTGTATTCCTTCCTGCAGCGCAGATCACTTCTTATATTTTGACCCCTCTGACCTAACCCAGGACTGGTGGACAATGAAAAATAAGCATGGGAAATATGTAAACAGGTCATTTGAATACAAGCATATTGCTGAAGTCACCTAGAAGTCTTGTGAGGAGACAAGAAATTCTGGAAGTTTCCAGGTTTGGCCATTTTGACAGCCCTATTCCTGCAAAGAATAGTCCAAATCTGTCAAACAACTTTCACTCCTGATCCTGACTCTACATGAATGGGGAAAAAGCTGACAAAAAATTCCTGGTGTTAATGATGTACTGCACAGGGTCAAACCACACGGTTAAAAGTATAAACAGGATATATTATTTATGTGAATAAAAACAGTGAGAGGACAGGGTGTGAAAGGCAATACAAAGTGAACAAATGGCAAGGAGCAAATACATTCTTTTGAACAAGGCTCATATTTGGGATATTGATGTCAAAGTCTCACTTAATGTTGAGATGCATAAGTAGCTTTTCCTGGGCATGATCAACCCCCAAAGCTGGGGGTTGAGCCCTGACACTCAGCTCACCTACAAATAATTTCTTCAGATGCAACTACAAAGCTTACAAAATCATGCACAGAGTCCTTAAGAGGAAAAGTCACCACCATGAGTATTAACTGTTAGCATGCCTGATAACTAAGGCACAAATGGCACAGAACAGTATGGCATGGTATAGTTCATATTTACATATAAACACTAAGATACATAGATTGTTTACATGTAAATATCCAACATTCCTAGAAAAAGTCACACTGAAAGCAGAGGGTTGCATATTAATTTGCACAGACCAAAGCAGCTGTATCAATCTAAGGTGTTGTAACACCTTCCCTGCTACAATTGCTATGTAGAGCAAGGCAAAGCACAAATGCAGAGTTCAGGGCCTAGGAAAAAAACATTTAGGCATCTCCCTGCCAAAGTAGCTTTGAGGATCTGGCTGTTGGTCACCCACAACAGACTCTTGAATAAGATGTTTCAAGAAGGATCTGCCCAATGCTGCTGAGCCCCTGGACAGGATTTTTGGCTCTGAATACTGAAGATCTAAAACCCTCAGGCTCGAAATACAGTCACAGCAGCACAAAAAAAATGTAGAAACAGCTAAAAATAACTGTCTGTGGCTGTCTCACTGATAAAGGAGTTTGAACTACATTCATCATTTCTGTGCTCACTGACAGAAGGGCCCACAGCTCTAGTAATCTGAGAAACTGTGTTCCCACTTTGCCAATTTATCAAATATCACCACAGCTGGTATTCCAAAACAGGGCCTTCAATGCCTATCAAAGCACTACTGAGACCAAACCAGACCTGCTCAAACCCAAATGTGCTGTCCTGCAATGGGCTCAATCTACAGTAAATATGAGTTCCTCTAACAGCAAGCAAGTCAAAACACTGACAGGATATTCTTTAATTTAGGACACCTTATCCACCAAATCCTCATGTTTTCTACATTGCGGTCTTTGGGAAGATCTGATGGTTCCTAAATCCTGACCTCTTCACTCATTCTACTTTACTTAGCTTTGTAATTGACATGTGAGTGACCACAGGGCTCCACTGGCACTGGCCTGGAATCATTCCCACTGACCAGGCACTGTAGACATGCAGGTAACACAGGAGAGCTCCTGATACAAGCATTAAAGTAATTTTAAATTTCCTAAGTACCATCAGGAAAGAAAAATAGAATGATAGAATTGTTTTGGAAGGGACCTTAGAGGTAATTTAGTTCCAACCCCAAGGAGAACTATGTACAGGCATGTTAAACAGGAATGTTTTTCCCCTATGACCAGCCTCTCTTTCAGGATACACCAGCCTTGGCAGAAATTGTGTTATCCTTTAATTGCACTGTAGCTCCATTGCACAATCCAGAAGATGGATTCTCAGCAAGGGCCAACCTGCAGATGCACTACAAATATAATTTCAGAATATGTGGACAAAACAAAAAGCTGTAAGAGCTGATGTAGTACATCACAGGAAAAAAAGCATCCCTCAACACCAAAAATATCACCAGAGACTACCTGCAATTATTACCAGAGACTATTACTAAAGCTACCTAAACTCAAGGGCAAATGTGTAAAAGAGATGACACAGAGTAAAGAGAAGTGTCTTTCAAGCAATCCAGGCAAGAGCAACATTTAATTTGAATTCAGTGAGCAGTAAAGACCATAGTCCACAACCTGAGATGTTCTATGGCTTCATAAGATAAAAAGAAATGCCAGTCATCCATCTATGGACAGGGATTCTCAAGACTTTTGGTCCTGGCTCCACTAAAGAGACCTACCATTGCATAATGCTCACACTCTATGTGAGACCAAATGAGAACAGAAAGGCTTAAAGAAAATGAGTCAACAACCTCATGCACTTTTTAATTGATTGAGTAGAGGGAACAAAAATGCTGGAAAAAGTTAAATAAGAAGCTTCAAAAAATTAGTATGTTTAAACTACTTCCAGTAAATGGGGAAGTATTCTGTGCAATCATCTTACCTAGACTGAAAGGTGCTATGGAGAGCAACTTCTGTTGACAGTGACTCTTTACAGTATTTTCACTGAAATATACAGCTGCATAATGAACACCAGCTACTATAAGGCCTGATTTTCCACTAGATGTTTAACTGTATTGCAAAACCCACTGCGTCAGATGTTATGCATCTCTACAGCTCACAGAAGTAACTCCAAAAATTAAAAAGCACAGTGAGATAGGAGAAATGGGGAATTAATGGACTGAGTCAATAACACCCACCAGCAGGGAACGGCAAGTACTGTTCTCTCATGATCTTGCTTACATTCATGAGTCATCTGAAAAATCTAACCAAACAGAAGTTGTCAAGGCTGAGTGTCAAGCAAGCTCTGTTATGCAGGCAGTTTCCATTCATCTATGTTTAGGATGACAGTGGTCTGAAAAAAATGACTTGCCATGCAAATGTACATAAAAAGTGAGAGGTAATACCTTAAAATGTAACAGACTATATGGACAAATTAATTCAGTCTATATGGGCAAATATCAGCTTATGCAGACAGTGTCCAAGGCTTTCTAGAAATCAGAGACACAGTTAAGAGCAGCACAACCCTGAAAGCAGTAAACCCTGTTGAGAATTAGCAAAGGCTTCTGTAGAGATAAGCACAGACACACACCTTGGACTGCACTTCAGAGGAATACCAATCTGAGTGATTTTCTTTTTTTGATACCTGGACTAAGACCAATGGATTGATGAAGCCAGGTTAAGCACAACTGACCCAGCACAAAAGGAAAGTGTGATGACAAAAGCAGTAAGCTGCTGTAACATCAAAAACGTGAGCAGAAAGGGGCATAGATTTGCTCTGCAGAACTCATGATACAACTCAGGTACTTGAAGCTGCATTAGCACTTATGCACAAAATTATTTTAAAATTGCAGAGAGGGAAGATACTAGACAAAAGTACTTTGCAGTATTGGGTAACAGCAAATACTCACGTTCAGCAATCTGCTGCACAGGAAAGCCCAGATAGAAGCTGAATTCCACCATGGACAAGTTTCTGAGCTGCTCGCTGACTTCAGACCCATTTAGAAAACCAGATCTATCTCGGATGGCAAAAACAATGCTCACAGGGCCCTGCCGAAATGCCACCCCAGGCCTGCTCAGAGTTATATTCAGTATCTGAAAAGACAGTATTGAAACAGGATCAGCAAAATCAAATCACTGCCACTTGCATCCCTTCCTTGACAGACTTTTTTTCCCTTTTAATATGAAGAGCAGGGCAATTCACATCAAGACAGAGGAACATCTATTCTAGATTGCTACAGCCAGCCGAGTCTCAGAAGAGGCAAATTTACATGTGAATTCCTCTTCAAAGAGTTATCCTTTAAGGTCAATCATAATCCAGAATGATCTAAAAGCTACAGCCCAGAAAATGATGAGAAAAAACCACCTAGCAAGACAGTCAGCAAAATAAATGTCATCATAAATAAGCCTTAGAAGAATGCCAAACAGCATGGAACAGAAGAAAGGGATTGATTATGGTAAAAAACGTTCTGAAAATGGATGTTCTCTTGGTTAAAAATCTCCTGCACCATGCACACCCAAAATCCACCACTGCTTAGAAGCCTTTTTGTGGCTCCAATATACACAGTAACTGTATTCATTTAGATAAACCTCTTCTGGATAGTAAGAAGTATTTAAAACAAATTGGCAAAGGTGATAGTCCGAGAAATTGTTTTGCATGTTCTGTCTTCAGTCTATGCAGTTACATTGTGTTATTGTGTTTAAAGTTCTGAGCACTTTTCTATATGTACTACATAGTACCTTAGGTACTATAAAATTTATGTCACTTTTCTTCCTGATTTTATTTTAAGGTACCACAGATGGGTATTTATGGTGTCAGTTAAACAACATAATAAAATTTTTACTGAGTTTGGTATTACAACAAAGTTAGATTAAATTTAAAAATTCAAACAGAAGAGGGAGTTGATTTCATTAAACTGAATTACTGACTTTCCAGAGAGTTCTAAGCTCTGCTGTGTGATTCAGTGCTCTGCACATGTGCAATACCTTTCATGTGTGGAGTTCCAGTAGCAGCTGTCACAGACATCATATACTGTAAGTATTTCTAGACCTCAGAAGCAACTAGCATGTTTGCTCTCATGATGGCAGGGTCATGTAACTCCTATATTCCCTAACAGGGTCTCCAGCATGGCAATAAGACCTGAAACTTTTCTTCCAGCAAAAACTTTATAACCACACCTTACTCTTTCATAGTAAACTATTATGGGAGTGAATTTGGTAAGGGTTGGAACAGTTTTTATTTGAAAAATTATAAACCCTATCATATTCAATAATATAAATCATCATCTTGGATCATTTTTTCAAAAAGCTTGTAAAAGCTTCTAATAAATGGTGCCATATTATTTTGTAGGGGGAAAAAAGCAACTGACTTCATGACAAAGCCTCATAGCTCTACATGATCTAGACTGAAAGTGACAGCCAGTGAACACCTAACTCATTTTACTGTCTGGATGAAACACAGGACAAGCAAAGGTGAGGGGGGGAAAGGGACAGACACAAAACATGCTCATCTTACTTGCACAGTGAAGTTGTAGAACTCCTGGTGTTTGTTCACCTCCAGGAATGCCATTGTCAGCCCTCTCTCAATGCGCTGGCTAAAGGTGCAGAACCCAATATCCACATTTCGAGGTACAAACTGAAGCACTGAAAGCAAAGGGCAAACATTATTCCTACAGAAAAGTATTTCCATGAGAGAGAACAAAACAAGCAACAGAATTCACAGGGCTATCATTTTCTTCTTTTATGAAGCTCAGGAAACATTCAGTGAAACACCAGATAAAAATACATTAAAAATACATTTTGTGTTGCTGCAGTAAATTCTCTACTCACTAATATTGGTTGCAGCATTAATTAGATCTCTGAAAGATACTAGTGACAAAAGACTCACTGTTTCCTCTTACATACCAGAAGACCTTCACTATATACATGTGGCTAACTTCACCTGACTTGACCACTGAATTGGCCACGCTAAAATCCTGAGTACCCAACCAATCCACGAAAATCTTCAGAAAAAAAAGCAACAAATATCTCTTTCTTGTAGCCTGAAATACAGTATTTAGCTTGCCTGAAACACTACATATTGGATCCATTAATGCACATTAGTATTAGTCTAATACTTTCAAAACACTTAGTGAGCTATCTGTTAAATTTAGATACAGACATCTTTAAGTTTAGAAGAGAGAAAGAAAGAGCACAAGATAGAGTGAGTGAAGAAGAATGTGATCAGGCACATAGACCTTAACTACATGCACATCTGTGGATTTCCAGATATAGTCTTACCCAAAGAAATGCTACAGTTAGCTTACAGACCCTAACAGCAATGTTATACAAGGTTCAAAACTGAAAAATACATCTATTGTTTATCTATATAACCACGTTAAGCGGTGGAAAAAGACATCACACCTGCACAGTTAAAGTGAAGTCTTGCCATACAATTATTAACAGAGCATAAACAATACAGGAAACATACCTGAACAAAGTACCACGTTAACATTTATTAACTCTGCTTGTATGCTCAATCCCTGTCACTACCTCATTACACAGTCAACCAACCAGGCATGCAGTTTTATCACGCAAACAGGGCCCAAAGAATATTTTAAATGGCAACACTGACTCTCAAAATCTATTGCATGGGTATTATTTTGCTTTAGACTATTAGTAGTCATAAACTTTACATAAATTGCTGCAATACAGCAGCCATGGAAAGCTGAATCCTCCTGCTCATGTTATACAAGAGCAATCAATACTGCTCACCAATTCTCCTACATCATGACAACACAAAAAGGCAGCTTTTAATATAAATTTAATCTGAAATTGATGCAAGCATTACAAAGTAGCTGCAATGTGATTTTATGACTAAAGGTTTCATTGATTTTTTCCTCTTCTCACCTTTAGAAGCAAGAAAAAGAGCACACCTATCTTGCAATGTACCAAAAAACAATTCCTGAAAAAAATCATGAAGTGATGGGGTTAACTGTTTACAATTTGTCACCTCTCTGCCACGGACCTGTAAATGATGCCATTAACAACAAGAATTAAGATCCACAGTAGAACACAGGGTTTTGACTCAACCTTGCATCGCAAGTCAAGAAGTGTGAATCAGGATGAAGCTGCTTTTTCCCCTCTGTGTCAGGAGGAACTCACCTGTCTGAACTTGGAATCTGTTGTCTGGCACAGTGAAAGAAGGATGCAGTGAGAGGATCATGGGGGCCTCCCCACGAAGAAGACTGCTGTTCACAAGCACATTTATGACAGCTATTGCCATGTAAACAAAGGGACCGGATGTCACCAAGAAAGCAAACTTGGGGGAAATTTTATAAACCTACAAAAAAAAAGAAAAAAAATCAGAAATTATAAAAACCCAAACACATCAGTGTTAAATTTGGCAACATTTTAGACCTATGCAGTCTCATGAAGTTCAAAGCCACCTCATCAAGAACTAGGAAAATACAATCTTTATTTTTCAAAGAGCAGCAGAAGCACAAACACAAGTGCTGTGCCTTGCAGCCTCTGCTCCAGTGCATCAGAGAGGCAACTCCCCCTGTGCCAGGTGCACCTACTGGAATCTCTTCAGTACAACACACCAATCTCACCACTTCTTGATTTATCACATTCCCACATATTAGCAGTCCCCCTTGCCTACATTGCCCTGGTGTACATAACATTTCCCATACAAAATTCCTGTTTACTCACTGAACTGCTTGCATAGCTTCTGCATTTCAGTCATACACCACATAGTGAATACATCCTATACCATTCATATGTGGCACACAAAGAGTAAAATACACACAACCAATGTTCTTTAGATATAATTTTCACACTCAAGAAAACTTTCTTCCAGGGAACACTTCTATCTGCTTGTTTCAACACAGTTACCACATTACAATTCTCCTCTTCCAATTTGTCCTCTCTTTGAGTCTTCTTAAAAACCCTGAGGAGACTAAGACATCATGTAAAAGAAATGAGATTGCAAATTAAATATAAACCTTGAACCATGCAGACACTCTTATCCACCATTTCTCAGTCACCTAAGTAAGAACAAATGAAAGGTTTTTATTTATTTAAACATATTGCAGTGTCTTCCCTCCTTCAGTGAAACTCTTGCAATATTAGGAACACCTGTTTCCCCACCATTATTTTCTTCCTTTTTGGTTTACTTCCCCAGTTTGCTTTACTTGCCTGTGGCAGTCACACTTCAAAAGTATTTTGGGATGTGCAACATGATGACCTCACAGATCAATAAGGTAAATCAGAGACCCAAAGTTTCTGATAAATGTGGACCTGTTAGCTGAAGGGATGCTAGCACCTGGCAGATGCTGTGCTGGTGAAGGGATATGTTAGATAAATTCAGCTTCAGGATCAGCCT
Source organism: Eopsaltria australis (assembly GCA_034509425.1). Classification (NCBI taxonomy): domain Eukaryota; kingdom Metazoa; phylum Chordata; class Aves; order Passeriformes; family Petroicidae; genus Eopsaltria; species Eopsaltria australis. The sequence goes on along the minus strand of JAVTVJ010001955.1, from coordinate 24,726 downwards.
TAGAGAAAAGCACAGTGACGCTTAAATTGCGACCCACACATTCCTTATTGGTATTTCTGCTGTAGTGTAAAGTGATGGCAACTGCTGTTGAGATGAAACAGCAAGCAGCTCTTTCCTGTCCTCTAAAAAGCCTGCATTTCAGAGAGCTCATCTTCAGCAGAAGAAACTACCTCAGCAGTAGAAGGAAATGAGCAAAAATAATCTATGCTGCTCATTATGCTTTTCTTCCTTCTTAGCCCACAAATATATGCAACATCCAACTTTTATTTTAAATGGATTTAGATCCATAAAATTCAAATTTGTTTGATATGAATAATGTGCCCAGCTCTTTTCAGTTCCTCCTATCTGAAATTTTATTCTTTTATCTCATGATGAAATAATCTCTGCAGCTTCAGTTTGTCAAATGGAAACAGCAGTTAAAACGGGTAACACATGCCAAAAGAAAGTTGCCCATGACTTGCAAATGAGACTACTTAAAAGGCAAGAAAAAGAAGAATTAGAATTACAAATCTCAGTGACAATTTGCTGGTGATTTCTGAAGCAATATTTGCTCAGGAAGAGAGGCCTACTGCAGCCAGCATATACTTAGGCACTCCAGTTGGGTGTTTCAGACAAGAAAGCAAGCTTCTGTAACCAAGTTAGCTGCCTCCATCTCTGACTGGTTGTGCTGCACCTTACAAGCCAGGAAAGCAGCCCACCCTGGAATTAATTTTTTCGGCTCAACAGCTAACACTGGTTCCCTTCTGTGCTTCACTGCAACAGAAAAGCAACAGCAACTCCAGAATGGACATCCAAAATAAAAATCCACTTTTAACAGTAATTGTGAGGTAGGCAGATTAGAATCACTGCAAGTCAAATCAATAACTCTTTCTGCTTGAGATATTGCAGGGTTGTCTAGAATTAGCTCGCTTCAACCTAATCCATATGACAGAAATAACAGACCCATGACAGCATGATGCTGTTTGTCTACAAACTAATTCACAGAGAAGTCTACAAAGCTATCTAGGATAGATGAGCACAGCTCATGACTCTGGAAGCACAATTCATGAATGAGATTAGCTGCTCTCCGCACAGCTCTAATGGTCCACAAACCAAATCATCCATTCAACCCTCTCTTGGAAGTTTCACCTCTACTGCCAGGACAGCTAGATGATAACAAATTAGGCAGCTGAACCATCAGAGTGTCACTATAAAGTACATAAGTATAGATTTCTTATATTAAAAAGTACATTTTTTTTACTTTAACACCTTGGGCCAGAAATCCAGAGAAGCACACAAAACTCCACGTACACTTTGGAGTCATTCCCACTGCAGAAGCATAAAATTTTAGGAGAACTCTTACAACACCTTGAGTTAAGCTATCTCTACTCCAAAGTGCAATGACTAACCCAACTCTGCCATTTCCAGGACACAACCTACCTCATTCCAAGCTACCCTCACAAGAGAGAGCATGTCCAGTACAGAAAGTTTTTAAGCCTTGGTTTACTAGAGGCTAGAAGAGTGTCTTAGGTTACAATGGTATGTATTCTATCACCATCTTCATGGGATTTTGGGGCCGGGTGGGGCAGTGGTCCTGGCTCATCCCTGATGGCCCCAGGGCATGTCTTCTAATGGGCCAGCCAGAGCCAGGTGGGGCACTTTGCTTTGCTCATCCCTAATGGCTCCAGTTAATGGGCCATTGAGTCCCACTGATAAACTACATCATCCCATTGTGAGATGCCCCACCCAGGGTGAGGAACCAAGCATCCCTATCTGGATATAAACTGGAATTTGAAACACCACAAGTCAGCTTTTCCACTGGATTCCCAGAGGAAGACCAGACCCTTCTACACCACCACTGGACCTTCAGAGGAGAACTACACCTTTCACAGGATCACTGCTTCAACAGAACCACATCTATCACTCCCAGAGGACTGCAGCCACCATGTAACTGGACTGCTACCAACACCCTGACTGACAGGGTGTCAGGTTGTATTCTGACTCTGTCAGTGTTTTTGTACTATTGCATTTATTTTAATTTTTCTATTAAATTGTAGTTCTGACTTGGAGTCTCTCACTGATTTGCTTTCCAACTACCACAAAGAGGATTTAGGAAAAACATGACTGCATCCTTTCTCTGTCCCTTATGATGTTTCCTAAGCATTTGCTATTGATTATTGTCTGCTAAAATACTTGATCAGGTGCACCTTTGCCACAACCTAATCTATGCCTACACTCCACTGTATTATGCTGTGTAAACATCTGGCAGAAATCATCAACAACTGATTTCCTCACCACCTCCTTATTAAGAATCCTATAAAGAGCCTGCAGAGGATGCTTAACTTCCTGAAGATGCCCTACAAAGGCTCACAGGTCTTAAAAATGAAACAAAGCTTCTGCTCCTACACACTTTAGGATCCTGAGGATTCTTTCTGGTTTTACACACCTCTACGGTACGAGCCAGAACTTCAGCAGTGGTGAAGCAGCGATGAAGCCAGTGCAAATCCACAAAGGATTTTTCTAGGAGAAAAGTGACAGAAATTTTTTTCATTTGGCAGGATTCTCCCTCCTCTTTTTTCCACTTCAGCAACTCACAGTGTTTGAAATAATAAAGTAGCAGAGACCAAAGTTTCAACTGAAAAAGTTGAGGGCAAAAAATGTTTTAATCCTCCTTTCACTGCTAAACTTGCTTCCTATTTAAAGTGAGCAGCAGTTATAGCCATCACTGCCGTGGATTTTATTTTTAAAGCATATATTAATACAAAGTTAAATTTAACTGGACTGTCTCCTGATTTACTGTACATTACATCACAGCGAGGGAACATCTGTGAGCTGTAATAAGAGACACAATAAAAAAGCAGCTTCGAGTAGTGCAACTGCTTCACCATAACTTGCAAAACACACACATGGTTTCTGGGTACTTTCAACTAACAAAAGTCAGGTCTGTTTGACTAATTAAGTTTAGCAAGATAGAGAAATTCTGTTTAAAATATTGCATTACATCACCACTCAACATACTTCTATTATAGACAGCTCTTTTTCAAAATAACTGTTTTGTTAGTGTTCCACAGTTAGAGGTGAAAACATATTTGCTAGTGATTATTTTTAGTACAAAACCCATATGATAGCAGCATTCTAGAATAAGCAAAACTGATTCAGCAAAGATGTCTTTCCTTTCGATAAAATAGACTTTCCAAAGAATGAAGCTGGACTAGCTGCATTATTTATAAAAACAGCTACTTCTGAGAAACCTTAGGAGTTCTTAGAAGCTTTCTCTTATTGAGTTTTACAAGGCAATAGTAGGCATGAAAGGCAGGAATTTAAAAGGAAAAAATATAAAGCGAGATATCAAATGTTTGTTCCAATTAACCTTCAAATATTTAGCAAAGACTTTTATCTTACTGCTGTTAATATCAAGAAGGTAAGCATTTCCATTACTGAGCTGTGTAAGGTCACTGAAAATTGTGTTTCTATCATTATGAACATCTGACTTATTGACTATTCCAGTTTGCACAAACTGAAGGTATAATTACAAACCAGAAGAAAAATCTTATATATATAAAAAAATCTAAGTAGCTCATCGGGCAGGTGTTGCTAAATGGACATAAACTACATATAATTTACAGAGGCAGTTCACAGTAGCTGAAGTTTGGCAGGAATTTATAACACTCCTATCTTGACTGAGTAGTAGAGATGTACATCCTCAAACATCAGACAGGAGCTGTTTAATTACTGAATGCAGTGATTATGGGAGATGCCAAAGCTAAAGGCACCAAGTGATTCTGTGCATGGAGAAATGCCAGTTATGTTCAACAAACTGCTACTTGAGTTAACTACATAATGAAAATGAGATCACTGACTCAGAAAAGATCATCTGGTGCTGGGCTATGACAACTAGATGAATACAGACGTGCAAAACTGTAAGTGCAGCTGAACCTCATCTACACCAGTAATTCCACTGAAGTATTTCCTCACCACTGAAGTATCTGATTATACAACAAAGTGTCGTGGTTTTAGTTCGCTTATTCAGGTTTGTGGCTAAATGCTAGCACACTTACTTAAATTTACTTGATTGTTTGTTGTGAGATAAGGATTAGGAGTAGGCAAAGCAGGCTCAAACTTTATAAAGTACAAAGAAGTTTTATTAATATATCTAAGACAAAGGGAAAAAGAAAAAAAAAACTTAAGAAAAACTAGAATAAACTTCTCAGACTACTTCTCTTTCTTCACTTCTCTATTTCATTCTTTCTGACAACATACAAAAGACAACACTTCGACTTCTAGTCAGTTTACTACTTTAGAAACAGCTTTTGTTTTAGTTCATTTAGGGAGAGAAGTTTTTTTTGCTTACACTATGGATCTTCTGTAAGAAAAATACAGTTTTTATGGGTCTTCTGCCTCACCATTAACCGCCGCCCGGAGCAAAGTCCAACTTAATGGTGGATCTCTCCCACACTAGTAGCCTTCCCACAGCCACTTGGGTGGGTTATGAACAGTCTACAGGGTACCTGTTTTAAGGATGCCTAGTTCAATTGCAGCAACAAAGAAAAATCCTTTCTTCTGTGCTTAGCAGCACAGGTTCTCCTGACAACTCAGGTTCTCTAGCATTCTCCCCGGGACCAGGGCTCTGGGTTACAGCCTCTCCTCTCTCTTGGTTCTAGTTTCTCATCAGGCTGTACTTTTTCAACACTTACTTGTCTGTACTTAGGTAATTCAGTTCATTGGCTGCAATAAGAACCTCACATCCCCTTTTGGACTATATCTTCATATATTACAGAGAATTATTAGCTCAGTCCCCAACCATGGTTCTCCAAAAGAGTTTTCAGCTTCACTCTTGAAGCAACTTCCCATGCACCCCCTTTTTAGTATCAGTTCTGCTTTCTTCACTGACTGTAAAGTCTCTGCGCTGCACTATGTAGATGTCTTCACTCGTTCCTCTCTCTGCGAGGAAGGATGGGTGTCTGTGAGTTTAGTCTAGGCATGGAGAGAGTTAATCTCTGTCTCTCTCTCTCTCTCTCTCTCTCCGGCAGTGTGAGGATCACGTGCTCTTTGCCGGGTTGTTTGAACAGGTCTGAGCTGGATGCCAGACGCTCTCAAGAGTCTCTGCCTGGCTCTGCCAAGCTGGCTCGGCCTGGTGGGGCCATCTGGGCCCGGGGTGACAGGGCAGGGCCTGGCCCAAGCTGGATGGAGTCCGGCCTGGTCCTTGCCTGGCCCGGCTCTCCCTCTTGTGTAGCTGACACACCGGCTGAGCTGGATCTGCTGAAAATTCCAATCGTTTCCTCCCCCATGCCTGCCCAGCTGCAGCGGCACGGCTGCCGTAAAACCTCCCTTCCCCCCCCCCATCCCTCCTTTGGAAGGGGGGGGGGAAAGCGCTTGGGCCTTACCAGTGAGAGAAGTAGGAGCTGCTCTTCTCTACACAGCAGCAGCAGGTCTAAAGAGGAAGAGCGTCAGAGAGTCTCTGCTTATATATGGTTTTTTTCCTTGAAGGCGGACCAACTTTTTAATTGGTTTACCTACCTATCAATTCTTAAAACTACCTGATTATTGGCTCTCTCTCTCGCAGGAAGGAAGTTGTATTCCTTCCTGCATTCCTGCAGCACAGATCACTTCTTAGATTTTGACCCCTCTGGCCTAACCTAGGACACAAAGGTACCCCCAAACTACCCCTACGTCTTTTCCTCTCAGAGGGTTTGAGACAGAGGTGAGGAATAGAGCCTTTAACCCTCATCTCAACCAGACGATCACTTGGAAGTTAGAAAACAATATTGAAATATTGTTCAAAGATGATTCCTTGAATATCCAAGCAGAGAAAGCTTTCAGAAAAACCCAAGAGTAGAGCTATTCCTGTGAGGGGGATAAGGAGAGGAGTTACACCTACCTGAAGGCTTAGAAATAACATCTTACTATTGCACACCTGATTTTTTCCCCCTACCTTTTTCATCTGCCAGATCAGGCATTTGGGATTCCACCATCTCCCCTGCAACTGTTGATGGTCTCACTTATAAGGCTGTGCAGGATGTTTTATTTTGTTTAAAGTGCTAAGTATGTAATCAGCTAGCAGAACAAACAGACATGCTTAACAGGTAGTTTGAAGGGTAAAAGTTCTTCAGTTTCAATTCACCAGCCAAAGGAGGTGAGCAGTAGAGTCTGGACACTGCTTGCTCACCTCTGGAAACACCAAGAAAGGTCTGTCCTAGAAAATGATGGCATTCTAAAAGTAAAAAAAAGTTGACATAATGTTCACATTAAAAAAAAACCCAAACAAAAAACCCAACCAAAACATGACTAACATTTAAGTTAAATAAAGCTCTCTCTGATACAGTATCTATGGACTGTTTGAATTTATTTTTTAGTTTGTGAACTAAACCCACTATTGTATTACATTGATCAAAGAGTACTTGTACACACCTCATACCACTTACCTCTAGCTCTACTGATCTCCTGAACTGAACTCTGAGCACTTCTCTGATGGATTCACTGACATTTCGTAAAACAGCTCTTCGGGCCAGCACTAGAAATTAATGTCAGTCAGAAAATACATTTTAGCTTCATCTCTTGAGTTTTGATTCAAAGCTGCATTTTCAATTGTGCAGTGCATGAAAAAGCAGGCAGTGAGATCGGCTGCATCAAACAGGTAAGATGAACAACAAGGACATGGGTAAAGGTGTGACTATTTCCTAAAAAGCAACTGTCTGCAAAGTTTAAGGAACTACAAGTTTATTTCCTTTCTCTTGTTTTGTTTTTCCATCGCTAATGTCTTTAGCATTCTGATAAAATAAACTTTTAAAGAGCCACTGAGGCATTCAATCAGGAAAGTAGCAGCATATTTGGTCTGACTTGTGACTGAGTCTGCTGTCACAACACAGTTAAGTTTTGTAGGCAATGCATTGAATGCAGATAAGATAAGAAAAAAGCCACAGAAAATATGCATCTACTTTGCTCTTAAATAAAAAGTAAACAAACATGACATTAATTAATGAAAGGGATATCCATAGAGTAAGAAAGAGCTTTAAAATCCCCACCTCCCAATGGATGTCATGTCTGTTACAGTCATACTTGACACTGTGACTGTGGGTTAAGCAAAAAACTGAAAGTGTTGTGTTGTCATCCTGCATTTACTTTCCATCAGTAACTTGCCAACAAAACTACTCAAATTACATATTTAAAAAAGTCTTCCTCATCATTAGCATAGCTAGATCACCTACATATCTGGAGGATGAGATTATGTTCGTTCTGCTTTATTTCTTACAACTAAACCTTAAGGGTAAAAAATATTGCTCACCATGAAAATGCAGCACTTCTGCAACTGCCCTGGATTAGTTTGCTGGCATTGTTTTGTTAACAAGCTAGGAAGAGGCAGGAAAACACCAGAAAAGCAAATACAGATGCTAAGACAATTAATTTTGAAACACATTAATGTCACTTTTTCTGGTTACAAACACACCAAATCCAATTGAAAGTAAGTATGGGAGGAGGCAAGATACAAACATAAGCTAGTAAGGTAAAATTATAAAAATGGTAGCAAAACCCAAATGTTTTTTAAACCAATTCTCCTCTTATACATTACAACATTACCTCACATGCAGGTGCTTTTTTAATAAACAGCAGCAACAACTGAAAGGAGAAACTTAGAACATTAAACAGTTTGGCAGAACAGCACCATGACAGCAACATTCATTTACAACTGATGAAATGATGAAGCAGCCTCTAACTCAGCACACTTGTCCATATGCATCAGCAATTTTAGAAGACAATTTCATTCTCTGTGCAGTGTAATGTTAAATTTGTAACTCTCTATCACAATGGACTTTGTTCAAGTGAACTCTATTTTTTAACAGTAAATGATAAATCAATGCTTTTACACCTCTTTGTCTAAATTTATGCCATGTTTCTTTGAGAGGTTCAGTTAATTAAAAACCTGCAATTTTGCTAGGGGGTCACATTACAGTGGCTCTTGAAAAACAAAATGAAAATATTGGGAGTATCTTACCCGCAGTGACTAAGTAGGCATCAGGAATGGTGATGTCGCAGATGTACGGCTGCCTGGTAGTAGTCACGGCAGAGGTTACAACCACCACTTCAGGCAGAGTAGTGGTCCCCAGAGGGGTGGAGGAGAATGTCCCTGGGCTGCCCGTAGCACTCGTGACAGTGGTGGAACGAGCTGATGCATCAGCACCAGCAGTTACACTGCTTCCTGACGGAACTTCATAGCCAGGGGGAGGGCTAGCAGTCAGAGGAAATTGTATGGGAGCAAACAACGAGGTCACAGAGAGAGATGCTGTAGGAAAGGGCATCACGCTGATGGTGTCGGCTTCTGATGTGAGGTTGTCAGGGTCTGTGGGAGGAAGGGCTGTGGGGGCACTGCCCCTGCTGCCAGATGTTAAAAGCAGCGTGGGGTTAACTGTAGCACCAATATCCTCATCAGAACCCAGGGCAGTTGAAAGTAGAGATAAAGATACATTTAAGACAGGAGTTGCTGGAAAGGTAGCAAACGAAGAGATCAGATTTGTTTCACTGAGCAAGATGCTGCTGGTAACAGACTGGGTGTTGGAAGTGGGCAGCACCAAGGTAGGAACCATAGAGTGAGAGGAGGAGAGTGAGGGCTCTAACTGAGAGGTAGCTCCTGTGGCAGCTGGGGTAAACACAACTTCAGAGCCCACTGGCAGTACCAAGGATGCTTCCAGGAACACAGATGACTCTGAGTAAAAATCTGATGATGGCATTATTTCAGGAACTTGCGTATCTGGAAGGGACGATGCATTTGAATAAAAGTATGATGTTTGGCCAAGATGTAACTGAGAAACCTCGGCGTCAGTAGCAGAGCTGACAGTGGTAGCTAAGTCCCAGATGGTAATATCCTCAGAAAGTACTGATGTCCCAGTCAACAAGGTCTGAGGTAAGAGCGTTGATAAATCACTTTGCATGACAGAGTAAGAATTTAGCATGGTCAGTGATAAAGACAAGTAGCTAGATTCAATAAGAAATGGTGTTGACAGAAGATTGGATGGAAAATCTGAAATATTTAAAGACAGTTCATCCCTTGGAGATGTCTTGCCAAGCAAAAACACAGATTCTGATGGCATTAATTCTGGCAATTCCAGCAAGGTTGTCCGACTGATTGCAAACGATGCTACTGGCTCACTCGGGATGATGGTAGAGTCCAACAGAACAGTGGCGGCACCAGGAAGTTCTATACGAGTGCGTGGAGTCATCAAAATAGTTTCCAGAACAGGGAGGGTCTGGGAAACAGAGATGTTCAGTGACATTTCCCCAGGGAGCTGATGGTAGGAAGGAGATATTGTTATAGGTGTTCTAGTATCTGTAGTGCTTAATAAAAACATGCTTGAGTCAGAGATTTCTGCGAATCTTGAAGAAAGTGAAACAACTGGTCTTGATGGAAAAGAAGTATCAAAAACCTCAGGTGTAGGTTCCTCTAATTCATACCTGTTAGTAATTATAGTTGTAAATGCAGTTATGCCTTGTACTTCAGAGGCTTTGATGGACAAAGTTTCAACATAATCACCTGAGCCCATATCATGTTCTGGGGCAAAGCCTGCTTCTGGCAGAAGTGAAACTGAGTCACAATACAGACAGTAACTGTATGATTTTGTGAAAGGCACTGGACTCTTGAGCTCACTGACAAGCTCTGATTGACTTGGTATTTCTGAACCAGCAGGCAAATTTGGTGCTGTAGTGGAGAATTCACATGTAAACAGGCTAGCATTAAGATTTTTATTTGAGTTCATGGAAATGGCGGCTGAATCAAGAGTGAAAGACACAAGTGGAAGACTAATAGGAAAATAAGCAGGCTCAGCACTGGCTGCTGAAGCTGGTGTGGCCCAGGGAATGCTTGGGGTGGGGTAGGTCCTTCGACTGAGAGATTCTGCTGCCCTTCTACTCACATGGGTGTAAACATCACCATACAGGTCTTCACGTTGTGCTGTGGTATCTGGGGCACCAGGGCTGGTTTCACCCAGCAGCTTGAGATGAAGAGGCAATCCTTCTGAAGCAGCCCCAAAAGGCAGAGCTGTTAAACTTGCATTAATGTTTTCCTGTGTCACAACTCCCGTGTCGGAAGAAATGGAAGTGAAAGCAACAGCTGTATTTGAAGGGTACAACAGCAAGTCTCTGCTTGCTGTTAGCATTTCACTATCTGGTAAAAAAGGCTTCAGTTCCATAAGAGTGTAGCTGCGTTCAGGGACAGCGCTCAACGGAGTCTTCTGCTGTGCTGTTTCTGAGATATCATATGGTGAAGAAAGGACAAATAATGAAGGTGTTAGCAACACAGTTTCTAACATTTCTCTTGATGGCTCTACTGTATTAACTGAGTGATGATCTGTTAAAACTGCAAAAGACTTCACTGGAGGAGTCCACTGTGCCTTTGAAAAAGAGCTAATAAATTCATCATCACTTAGGAATGCCTCATTGCTTGTTACAGAGACTTCTACCAACGGTGTACTTCTCCCTTCAGAAGTCCTGGCTGTTTCTTCTTGGCTAAGTAAAGTCCCATCAACAGAAGTGGTAACTGATGATAAAACTGATTGAAGCAAATTACTTTCTTGGGACTCCAAAGTACTTTTTGCTAAGACCATTTGTGTCCTGCTGCCTGATATGCTTTCATGCACCTTTAAGTCCGTTGAGAAAAAGGATAAATTCTGCTGTTCCAAGGATTTCTCATCTAAATCAAGAGGAAGAGAGAAAAACAAAAGCCAAAACACAACAGATCAGCACAAGCAGTAAGACTGCTATGAGCAAACCTCACACAGAGTATTTCTGGAGACAACTGGCCAGAATTCAAGGGTCAAGACAAAGCCTCCCAGTAAGTAAAAAAACCTCCACAAGCAAGTCAGCACAAATAATAAGATTATTTGTGAAACTCCATTCCTTGGAAATGAACAGGACAACAGAAACTCCTCTCACTGCACTGACATGTCTCTCTACAGCAGCAGTCTAGCAAGCCCTGTGGAAGAGCAGAAAGTGGCTCCCTCTTACCTGTACAAGGCTACAGTGCATGGCAACTAATGGTCTCACAAAGCAAACACACCAAAAAGGGTAACAGGGAACAATGCAGGGGGAAATCTTACATAATTTTAGGTGTTTTGCTTTCCTTTAGTATCACCTCATTTCCTCTGATTTTATTATTTCTTAATATTAAGGTCACTAGAAGATCTACACTGTTTCATGGATCAGATCCTCCCTATCATATCAGAAATGAGTGACACAAGAGAGGAAGAGGGGTTCCCTTTTTCATAAAGAAAATGTGGACCTGGTATCAACAAGAAGAATTTGCTAACATGTTGTGACATGTTTGTAATGTTATGTTTACATTGTCCACCATTCAACTGAAATCTGGCCTGTTAGCAGCCACTGACAAATTGCTTCATTACACAATTGCCATGTTTATTCACAGCCCTCGACAGGACTGCTCTCTTCATAGGCCACCTGTAATAAAGCTTTCCCTCCTCCAGTTTGCAGAGTTCAAGTAGTAATGGCCAGGAGGAAAAGCTAAGAATTCACCACATATTTCAACAAACAAAATACTCTCTCACAAAAGCATTCTTGGGTTACAGAAAAAGTCTGTATATAAGCTTTTCCAAGCACAGATGAGTTTGGCAGGGGAAAAGCTGATTACTTTCCTGAAACGTCGAGACTGGATTTATAGCATTCAGAGCTGAATTATTAAAAGAAATCACAGAAAATTGCAGCAGAAGAGTTTTCAAGGGTACACACAAAGCATTCATCCTTAAGTTATCTATCATGTCTGATCGTACTATTTTCATATGGGAGTGTCCAGGCAGTGCTGCTGGAACCCACTGGCAACACACATTAATGAGGCTGGGGGGGGCAGGAATCCCGTCCAGTTAAAGCACCAGGGACCAGTTTAAAATAAAAACAAGCATACACAGTACAGAGTGCTGGACAAATGACACAGCACACAGCTCAACTGCAACTACATCTGTAACCCTTTAGAGGATGCCTTGAACTCAGTAACCCATGGAAAGTCTTGCAGGAATAGCTCACCTGTTTCCCAGTGTCTAACACCACTTTCCAGAGGTGATAAATTACTGTAGTTATCCCCTTCTCCCTGGTCTGTTTGCTAAACTCCTTGACACTACTTTTCAAGTGCTGACACACCAACTTGATAAATTTTGAAGGTGCTGATCTGAAAAGCACAAGTATGAGAGTTAATGCTTACCACTGTACCACTAATCACACCTAACCAAACGAGTGCTGTGATTATATCCTTTATATTACAGATTCCATGCACAGTGTTTTGCAGCATAACAGATACTATTCTCTCAAGCAGTCCCAATCCATTTTTTCCTCCTGAAACTCACTGTAGGCATTACCAGCTTTATGATGCTTAGTTGGGGTATGATGATAAAATACACTGCCTTACAGTGCTCTCAGGTAAAGAAAAAAAAGAAAAGACAAGAAAAAACACTCTTGTAAAAGCTATGTAAGACAAGTAAACGAGTCCATCCTCATCCTCTTCAACACAGGTCAGGTGCTTGAACACAACAAAGTGCAGCCACCATGGAATAACAGCTTTCACAAAGAGTTAACATAAGTACCAGACAAAGCAGTTTCCAAGAAGCACAGATCCAAAATGTACCCTGACACAGCTCTGCTAGCTGACCAAAAGTTGTTCAATGTTTTTTTTTTCATTGTTACAAGCCTCCCTGGCCTTGCTCTTTTCTTTGACTTACGCTTGCAACCTTTACTTTTCTCTTTGTGACATTTTGAGTAAGCAGGGAGTTACTAAAGACTTAGAAGGCTATGAAACAAACACGGTCAAAATTAATCACTTCTCTCCCTACAGGCATGTGCATTTCCTTTTAGGCAGCCCTGTAAAATTCTGCCCACCTTGGTACTTTGGACACCTAACCCTTGCTTACAGTGAATTCCACATTGCAGACAAATATGGTAACAGAGAAGGTACTCCTTGTTCACCACAGCTTCACGTTGTAAATCCCTGCAGTAGTACCCAAGGCAGCTGTGACAGCTTCAACATACAGTATAATAATACACTGGTAAATGTGCAGCTGATACAGCTGACAGTTAATATGACCAGGCAGAGCTGAATACTAATACTAATTAGTAACTGCACTTTTGATCAGGTATCTCCACAAATCTTTGACCCAAAGCTAGAGGTGATTCCACAAAAAAACCTCTAGTGCCTATCCATGCCTATGCTGTGTACCATCTTCTTCCTTCACACCCACAGAGAGCCCCTTTATTTTTGTTCAACTTGACAGGGGAGCTGGCACATGGCAAGATCCTTCTGGAAGTAAGTAAATGTCACAGAAAATACATTCTGAAGAGTTAAGTGCATAACCCTAAGCTGTCCAACAGATATGTAGAACAGGCAAGGCTTTAAATTCTGACTTTAGAATATGCTTTTTTAAAGTCTTTTTAGATGGTCTGATAATATTTTTCCCTGAAAGACAAAGGAATAGTAAAAAATAATTTCATCATACACTCATGCCTCGCCTCTCAATGTAAAGAACCTTGCCACTGATGCCAGGAAGGAAAGAACACAACTTCTGAAATAAACATTTTATTTTTTGAAGGAATACACACTGTGTCTTGAAAAAGTTACAAGCTCTAAGACAAGGTAAGAGCAGTATTACCTCTGGTAAGTGGAATGGGAAAAATTCACCTATGCACATAGGATTTTGAAAAAACCCACCAGCAAGTTCACAAGTTGATGTTCTACCCTATTTACTTTGCTTAGTGTTTTAGAAGCAGGGAGCATTAGTGATACGCCATTAATAATACAAATTAGTGTTTGCTATCAGCTCCACAGAACAGTGCACCACTTGAATAGCGCTTGTCAGAACTGAGTGTGCCTCTCAGGGAGAGCAGATGGGACGTGTGGCAGATGTGTTTGGGAGCAGCCAGACAGCCCACAAAGAGGCAGGAAAAGCAAAGGAAAAAGGGAAGGAGGAGAAGGCACACCACAGCATGACAATCGGCCTCATCAGCGCAGAGTGGTCGGTCTGACTGTACCGTGGGACAAAGGAAGCAGACAGATTGAACGCGTTCTGATGCATCTCAGTGCCACAGCTGCACAAAGCTATTGATGAATATCAACGCTGACTTGTTTGTTTGCACAGCTGTTACTGTCGGGTGATGGTTCCCCCGCTCCATTCAGAGGTAATGGTGCCAGGCTCACATGAGACAAGCCATACCCTGACAGGCTGATAACATTATGAAAAAGAATAGATAGCTTAGGGAACAAAGCTGTGATCTCAACCCAAGCTACAGCAAAGACGAGGAAAGGCAAGCACTAGTGGCAGGGGCCACAGGAGTCACAGATGGCACCAGTACAATGCCACAGCTCAGACAATGACATTGGGACAAGGGAGGAGCAATAACATAGGAAATCTGCTGGTGGCCTTGGGGTGGTGATCTCTCTGCTGCTCCTGCTGCCCCCCAAAACTAGTCACAAGCAATTCACAAGTGATGAAACCTGTCATGAACAGAGCAACCCCTGAAACTGCCAAATCCGTATTTACAGAAGCACAGCCGTGGCCTGCTAAGGCTGCTGCAGACTTGTGTGAATTCGGGAAGGACAGAACTTTCTCACCACTACAGCAAAGGACTGCTGCAGTCCACAGACTTCTTTGGTGACAAAAATATACCACGTCTGCATGCCAGAAAACTACACGTGTTCATAAACCAGGAACTAGACTAGTAATTTTTCCAGAAAGCAATTAGAGGGATGCAGATTGCATCCTTCCTGTAGCTGTAGTGCTAAAAAGTAATGTCTGCTCTATAACCTGCAATAAAGAAAAGAAAGGATGTTTCAAATATATATTTGCAATAATATACACGTATATCGATAAGCTTTTATACTTCCTTTACTTTTAACAAATATACTTCCATGTATTTTTTAAATGCAGCATCCAGATGCAATCTCACCTCTGCCGCTAATGTCTCATGCGACTTCAAAAAAGTTGCATCACTTTTCTGCACTCTGCTATTAAGATATGGCAATTTTACACTACTACAATTGCCAGTATTTACTGAAAAGTCAGTAATTTTCTACGTTATCAAGATGGTAAATCATAGACAGGTACAGGCATGACAACGAACACAGGAAATATTTACTTGAGATAAAAATTAAACCTTAAGAACAGAACTAGTAATTTTTGTTCTATTATTTTTGAGAAACTAAGTTATGGCTAATAAATTTTGCAAACAACAGAAAATGCCAGCAGACTAGCAGCAAAACGGTTCAAAACACATATCACTTAAAAAAATCTTCTGTGCACTAACACAATGACCAAAAAATTAAATTTTAGCAGCTATATTTTTTAGACAAGGAGAAAAATTACTCTTTTATTGCTTCCCATTGTTTCAAACAGATGTATTTTAGGTAGAAAGGCAATCAATATTACACACATTCCAAATATTATGGTAAAATTCCTAACTAACTACATAACAGCTGCTCCCAAATAATTAAAATTAAAGCTATGAGCTCACTAGGAATATTCACCACTTGAAACAGCTCCCTGATTATGGGATGGAGTAGCATATCCCATTTAAGGGAAACTTTTAATAACATATATTTTAACTTTTTCTTCAAGAAATGGAAAGTAGGAAATTGAATGCAGCATAGGACTCAAGACCACCCAAGGGAAGAATGATAGATACAAAGGTATCTGAAAAAAAACCTAACTCTTCCTCCTACAGCTTAACACTTAATAACTTCCTAATTAATTTAACAGCATTTGGTTCTGGTTCCACCAAAAAGAGCTTGTATGCATTAGGTCATTGCAAAAAATTTATACAGATCCCTTGTGTAAGCCTCTAACTAAATTTCTTAGGTGTCTGGCTTGTAGGAAAATACCAGTCACAGAAGCATGTGCAGACGAAAAGCTGTCTGCTTTCTTCTCTGGGAGGCATTAAGCATGGATTGAACAGTGACAATAATTACCCATGGCACACAAAAGCCAGGGAAAGGAGGGGATGGGAGCCTGCACTGCCTCTCCCTTCTCAAGCTCCAGCTCACAGCTCCTCTGCGGGACTCCCTGCAGATTTTGGAAGGTTCTGTTCCCTGGAGAATATGCTGCACCCCTGCCCAGTGCACCCTCAGGGCAGCAAGGGACACAAACCATCCGGAGTCCCAACAGTTCTTTCTCAAAGATGTTGATTTTCTTATTGTAAAAGAATCTTTCATCATTTACCAGATGCACTTAAGAATTTTTGACTAATTAAGCTCCCTGTACCACCTGAAAGGCTAAAAGAAAAAAAAAAGGAAAGAAATTGAAAAATTATGCTGTCTCCACCCTCTTTCTCACTGAAGTTGATGAAAAAATTTCATGACAGAAAAATCTGTATAATGAGAAAATTTAATGTTATTAGGAAGCAGCAGGCAAAATGAGTGCCTAGGTACACACATGCTCACTTTTACATACTTCAGGTTTTAATAGATAGCCAAAAAAGAAGGGGAACATCTTAAAGTCATTCTTCACCCACATGCACAGCTGTGGCTCAGCTGCTGCCCAGGTGCAAGTAGACAAGAGCCTCTCCCTGCTGCACAGCAAATAAGCACAATCTTCCATCTCCGTATGAGGAGAAAATGTGCACCAAAGCACAAGGGGGCAAAAATAAACCCATGCCTGCTGGCCAGCAGAGTTGATGAAGGCTTTGTAAAGAGAGTTTTGGAAGAAGGCAGCCTAACTGCATTTCATAGTCCAGTCAAAAAATACACCATGAAATCCTCGTGAACTCTTGCATTTGGCAACCAATACCAATGAACCTGTAATACCAGGAACCGCCATTGACATTTTCTTCCTTCTCCAACATTAAAGCCACCCTCAAAACTTCCTTTAGGACACTTGCTATTAACCATCATATTAAAGAGCTGTAGGCAGTCTAAGATCCCAACTTCCACTGCATGGCTGATGGAAGAGCTCAGGAGAAAACGTGTGATCTATGCTCTGATTCAGGAATCTTCCTACCATACCCACTGCTGAGGCAGAACAGGACCCTGTAGTGGTTTACAGAAAATGGTAGACTGAAAGAAAAGGAACCCACAGCTTCTCTTTATTTCATGCCACTGGAACACATTCTGTTTTGCATGGAAGAGATCAAAAACCGTGCAACCCAAGGGAAGCTTTCTGTAACAAAAGGTAAAAAGCAGACAACCAGATTGGGCACTAAGGACAGGAGAACATACAGAGGGGGTCAGAGTGAGCCACTCCACCATCCATCCCATAAACACAAGCACACAGTGAGATCCACCTCCCAAACATTATTACAGCATTTGGAAAACCATGACTCAGCTAAGAAGTGGGCTGGGAACAAAGCTCATGCACAGGACGGTTTGTTATGCCTACATAACACCTGCAAACCCCAAGGATACAGAAACCCTTACTTGTGGAACTGCATGAAGCTCTTACAGCACCAAGATGCCTTGAGCTGACAGTCCCTCTCTAGAATTCCTCTGAAACAAATAAGCCGTGACATTTCACACCCTTTCCAAGATCTCAGAGGGGAGAAAAGCAGATGTTTCTAATACAGAAGGCTTCCATGGCCACTATGTCTTCCTGCAGACCATCATCCACAGCTGAGGAGAGCAGTGCCTTCGTGCAGAGCTCGGTGCTCTAACGTGAGTGGCTGTCTGGCCACGCACGCACAGGCACAGAAACCACAAATCAAATCCTAGTTCAAAGTGGAGCTTTTGCTGGGAGCATTCACGCTTTTTTTGGCACTCGGTTCTACATGACATCATTGTGTGGGAAGCCATATGTTAGATAAAGTACACACAAACTTGAATTGACTTGACAAACGTTAATTCTAAGAAAAACTCTCATCAGATTTGCTCATCAGGATAACCAGGTCACATTTTTTAAATAGGAAAGCTTTCCTTCCCCCCCACTTCCTTTTTTTTTTTTTCCTTTTTAATTGCTCTCTGCACAGCAACTTGATTTTTAGTCTCTAAGCAGCCAGCGTCAGTTTTCATCCAACTGAATGACTAGTGAAAAGCTTTATGTTTATACTCAACATTGCAGTGTCCACCAAAATGCAGATCCTGGAAGCTTTTGAAAAGACCAATTAAATTCCTAATAGTCACTTTTTTTAGCGCAGATGACATCAGTGAGTGGCATTTTGCACACAAGCAAAAAATACATCCTTAAAACAAAATAATTTTGCTTCTTACACTGCATTATCACTATAAAAAACAAAATAATTTTGCTTCTTACACTGCATTATCACTATAAAATCTCTACAAGCAATGAAGTGACAGAGAGCCTAAAGACAAGAGTAACTGTCTAATTAAAACAGAACCTACCCTGTATCCTAGAAACCCAGTTATCCACAGGGACTCTCTTCATTGACACATATCCTTAACTATGCTGTGCTGACAAAGGAAAAATAGCCTTGACTGACCTTTAAGTTGCTCAGGTCAGCAGGCTCACTGCTCCCAAATCCCGTTACTTCAAGGAATAAATGGAAGTCCCAAACTACAGCACCCGAAAGCAGCTCCTATGAGAGGCTAATTTACAAGGCTTCCGTTACAGACACAAAAGCATGATGAAAAATCTGAAGATGAGATTTTCAGCTGGCAGGATACCATCACTCTGTATTGAACTCACAACAACAGCTTCATGGCTCCAGGGCCAGATGGCAACAATATGCCTGTACATGCTTAACTTTTCAAACAGTTTGTTATGATCCAGTTGATAAAATGTTAGGATCTAGTTATTAATGTTCTTAGAAATACCCCTGCCTGATTGTAGTGGTTTTAGTTCGCCTATTCAGGTTTGTGGCTAAATGCCAACACACTTACCCAAATTTACTTGATTGTTTGTTGTGAGATGAGGATTAGGAGTAGGCAAAGCAGGCTCAAACTTTATAAAGTACAAAGAAACTTTATTAATATACCTAAGACAAAGGGAAAGAGAAAAAAAACCCAAGAAAAACCAGAAAAAACTCTCCAGACCACCCCTCCCTCCCCCACCTCTCCACCCCACCTTCCCCGACAACATACAAAAGACAACACTTCGACCTCCAGTCAGCCCACCACCCCAAAAATAGCTCTTGTTCCAGTTCATTTAGGGAGAGAAGCTTCCCCTGCTCACACTATGGATTTTCTGCAAAAAAAATACAGCTTTCATGGGTCTTCTGCCTCACTATTAGTCCAGCTTAATGGTGGATCCTTCCCACACTAGTAGCCTTCCCACAGCCACTACGGTGGGTTATGAACAGTCCACAGGGTACCTGTTTTAAGGATGCACAGTTCAATTGCAGCAACAAAGAAAATCCCTTCTTCTGTGCTTAGCAACACAGGTTCTCTTGACAACTCAGGTTCTCTAGCATTCCCCCTGGGACCAGGGCTCTGGGTCACAGCCTCTCCTCTGTCTTGGTTCAAGTTTCTCATCAGGCTGTACTTATTTCAACACTTACTTGTCTTTACCCAGGTATTTCAGTTCACTGGCTGCAATTAGAACCTCACATCCCCCTTTGGACTATATCTTCATATATTACAGGGAATTTATTAGCTCAGTCCCCAACCATGGTTCTCCAAAAGAGTTTTCAGCTTCACTCTTGAAGCACTTCTCATACACCTCCCTGTAGGTATCAGTTCTGCTTTCTTCACTGATTGTCAAGTCTCTATGTTGCATTTCTGTAGATGTCCTCACTCGTTCCTCTCTCTGCGAGGAAGGATGGGTGTCTGTAAGTTTAGTCCAGGCATGAACAGAGTTAATCTCTGTCTCTCTCTCTCCCCAACATTGTGACGATCACATGGTCTCTGCTGGGCTGTTTGAACAGGTCTGAGCTGGATGCCAGAAGCTCTGAGTCTCTGTGCCTGGCTCTGCGGAGCTGCCTCGGCTTGGTGGGGCCATCTGAGCCTGGGGTGACAGGGCAGAGCCTGGCCCGAGCTAGATAGAGCCAGTTCGGTCCTTGCCTGGCCCGGAGCAGGGGCCTGGCCCTGTCTCGTGTAGCTGACACACCGGCTGAGCTGTATTTGCTGAACATTCCAGCCGTTTCCTCCCCCATTCCCGGCTGCAGCAGCACGGCTGCCATAAAACTCCCTTCCCGCCCCCCCCCCCCCGCTCCTTTGGAAGGAGTGGGGCGGGGGGCTGGGGCCTTACCAGCAAGAGAAGCAGGAGATGCTCCCCTCAACACAGCAGCTGGTCCAAAGAGGAAGAGCTTCAGAGGGTCTCTGCTTATATATGGTTTTTTCCCCGAAGGCGGATCAACTTTATAATTGGTTCACCTACATATCAATCCTTAAAACTACCTGATTATTGGCTCTCTCTCCCAGGAAGGAAGTTACATTTCTTCTTGCAGCATCGGTCACTTCCTAGATTTTGACCTCTCTGGCCTAACCCAGGACACTGATTAAGGTGCAAATGAGACCATATGCCAGTGACAATAGTAAGGGTTTTATTTGACAGTAAACTGGAAAGAGAGAGAGAGAGAAAGAAAGAAAAAAATAGGAAATAGGTGGAGGGGACAGAAAGAAAGTAACAAGGACAGAATAAGGAAAATATCACCACTCCGTGGATCCCAACAACAGTCCATTGATCCTCTCCAGCTGCTCTTCTTGGTGGTGAAAGTCCCCCCAAAAAGCTTGGAATCTGATGGGTTTATATACCCTTGAGCCAGGTAGCAATGTCCAGGCATGTCCCCCTGGGGAAGGGGAGAGGCAGTCTCATACAGCAGACTCTGGATCTGTTGCATCACATGCAATCTTGTAGAGCAAGGCCTAGCACTTTGCGGGGAGGGGGGGGGGGGGTCTTTGATGGATTGTGACTCCCCCTCAGCTGCCTCTCACGTGAAAGTCCTGTAGATGAGGCCTGTGGGGTTGAGGGGCGCTACAGCTGGGCCAGAGGATGGGCATTCATTGCCTCTGACCAGAGGTTACTCCACACCCAAAACTTCCTCTCCCCCGCCCTCAGCTTGGGGGGGGGGGGGTGTCCATGTAAACCTGGCTTCTGTGAGCTGTGCTCTAACCCCACCCAACCTTGCAGTTGGTGGCTTTGGCCTTTTCTGGAAGAAAACCTTCTCTTCAGCCTGAGATAACTGAACAATGGGCTTCCCTTTATCTAATCAGCAGTTTGGTTTCAGTCCCAAGTCCCAGGCAGGTATCTTCAGGGAAGCTTCTTTGGTTGTAGCTTCTTTACACAATTTTGGTTATGAAGAGCAAAACTTAATACCAAGGCTTGAGGCAGGAACTATTTCTGTCTCTGACACAATTGTATATGAATAAGCAAATAGTACCAAAAAGCTCCTGCACAGTCGGATATGAAGGCATTTAGTGGTACTGAGCAGCATGTATCATTTGGCAAATCAAGGCACACAAGAGAGAATCTGTCAACACATTTTCACAGGAAGAGGAGATTTCAAAGAAAAGCTGGGAAAGAGAGCAGAACAGGCCCAGCTACCCCAGCCTTTGAGGCTGAAAATAAGCTTTTCACCAAAAGACTGCTGAAAACATGGAAAGAAAAGGGACATTCAAAGAGATGGAACAGAAATTCAAGAAGTACTCACTTTAAGTAGAGGTTACCTAAGCTTTTTCTTTACAATGCGCAATTGTTATTGACCTTGACCTCACTTGGAAAAAGGGAAATTTTAAAAAGCACTCTAATAAATAGAGTAACTGCATAACACCAAAGACCAAACTTCTGTCGTAATTCATATCTGTAGAACTTCAAGAAGAAAATTTCCTGGTAAAATTACTAGAAAAGAAGAAGGCAACAGAAGTATTATTTCAAACAATAAAACCCATTCTCTTGGTTTGAAAGACAGGTGTCTGTTAAGGAAGGCAGGAGCCTCCCTTGGAATGGAAAACTGTAACCCCTCTCCCTCCGAATTATTATAAATTTGAAATCAAGGGGCTTTTAGGCAAAGATATGAGAATAGGAATAACAGTTCTTTACTAGTATCTAAAACAAAGCTAACAAATAACAACAACTATGGCATTAACCAACAAACAGAACCAGGAACCCAGTGGCAGCATGCGTGGCCTCAGGCACCTTTTGCTTTTGGTGAAGTTCCAGTCACAGTCAGCAGGGGGCGCTCCAGGATAGATGATTTCCCCACAGCTGCAGGGGGCGCTCCAGCGATAGCCCAGGTAACGCGTGTCAATGGCAGCTGCCCGGGGCAGGGAGGGATGGAGGAGAGGCTTTGTTTCACAAACCCTCAGGGGCAGCTGGTGTCGGTGCCCTAGCAGGATCCTTGGACACAGTGAGCTGGGACAGCAAGAGGCCTCGGCGGGCGGGGGGGCACAGTTACAGCGTAGCAAAAAAATTCGGAGCGGTGCCAGAGGAGCAGGGGAGAGACGGGCTGGTGGCAGCTCGACTCCCAGTGGAGTAGGGGAAAAACTGACAGCAGACAGACCGGCAGCTCCATGCTGGTTTCTCATTGGCCGTGGGTTCAGCAGACAGCAGCTCCAACCATCAGGCTCCAAGGGTCACGAGCAAGAGAGCCAGCCCTCCCCCTACCCTCGCTTTTTCCAGTCCTGAAATCTCTCCTTGTCTTTGCTTCCCAAGAGAGATTCCTGCCCCCCCCCCCCCCCCCCCCCCCCCCCCCCCCCCCCCCCACCCCCCCCCCCCCCCCCCCCCCCCCCCCCCCCCCCCCCCCCCCCCCCCCCCCCCCCCCCCCCCCCCCCCCCCCCCCCCCCCCCCCCCCCCCCCCCCCCCCCCCCCCCCCCCCCCCCCCCCACCCCCTCCCCCCCCCCCCAAGACCCCCCCCCCCCCCCCCCCACCCTGTCAAGGAGAAAGACTCTGGCCATGCATTTTTTTTCTCTTAAGTACCCAGTTCTTAGTTCCCTAGCAACCCATGGGAGAAAAATTCCTGAAGGAAAAAACAAAAAAAACTAGACCCAATACCCCAAAGACAACCATACAAAAACTTAACCAAAACAAACAAACAAAAATTACCTTCTCTATAGGCTGTCAAGCTTAGGTATCCATGTACAACATAGACAAATTCAATGCAGATATCCTTATTAGAGATTCTGGAACTGCACTGGCTTTAAGAATTATTATAATACCAAGTAATATGCTTTCCTGTGCAAGTGTCATGATTTAGCAGCTCATTCTCATATTTTTGTACTTTTCTCCTTAGCAACATAGTCAAAAGATGACAAGTAAAAGTGCAGTAGCTCATGTCTGAAGAAAAATGAAACTTGCCCAAAGCCTTTTCTTCCGTGTCCTTAATGCAATCCAACAGCCCTAATCAGTGCTCTCAGAGCACTCAGCTGGAAATGAGTTATCCTGAGCTACTGCTGCCTAAACTTCCAGACCTGGGACCAAGTTCTTGGCCAACACATGAGTTCAGCTCTGCCAGTTCCAGCCAGGTTATATCCTCTTTTCCCAGTACAGAAGTTGGTGAAGCTGTGACACCACCAGTTATCGGACATACCTACTAAGACACCCAGGATTCTAAGGTGTGAGTCTTCTATTTCTTAGTACTCTTACTTGCTTTAGTCGTGTGGCACTCCAAACTTAGCATGAAGAAGCTATAGATACTGAAGTTTCCAAGTCATGGCAATAAGACTATCCTGTAACAAGAACTACAGTTTCTACATGGCCCTAGAAACTTCATAGCCTCAGTTAACAACACAAAAAAGAGTAAATATTATGTTACTAAGAGTAGCAGAAATAAACCATAAAAGGATCTGCTGGAGGAAAAAATTACTATATAGGTAATCCAAAAAGAGAATCTAAGCACACATTAGATATTTCTTACTAGAAGTATGTATAGAAGAACCAGGAAGGTAACAAAACAACTGTCAAGAGAAGTATATGGAAATGGAAAGCATTACATAGTCCTACTTTATGGAGCAGTCTGCTCACAGCAATTTTTACAGGAACAAGATCTCTTCAGGAACATCACAAAGTAAAACTTTCTAATTAATATATTGGGAAATACACCACAAAGACAACAATAGAAAGGGCAGGCAAGAAATCTCCTCTTACCAAAACTTAACACACACCAGCCAAGTGAGAAACAATCTTGGGAAACAGATCCATTCATCTGCCTTTCTCAGGCAAGACTACCAGCAGAACAACTGATACATGTTTCAGAAAAACTGAGCATTAAAAAATCCAAAGAGCCACAGCACAGCTTGGAGAAGGTGTTTGTTAGCCTGGCTGGTAATTGTTACCAAAGCTAATGATAACACTGAAGAAATGATCCTTCTAACTCCTTAACAGGACCTTTCCTAGTCCTTAAGCTCCCTGGGTGATCTCATCCCTTCACTTCTCCATAGGCAAGTGTAAGACTGCATTGTGTTCCAAACTCCCTCCATTACTGCTCAGTGAAGCTACAGACATGAGACAGTGATGGTTGCAAATTGCAGCCACACACTGATCAAGCACAGGCCCACAGGCACCACTCCATGTACCACATACGGCACTGTTGAAGGAAGTCTCCACTGAAAAAAAAAAAATGGGCCAGGTTTAGAAGCTCCTCAAGTGAATCACATCTGGTTAAAACCACCCTCATTCCCATACACACTGGTGAAAGCATCTGGGAAACAGGGCGGAGATTCATTCTGTATGTAAAGTCTCCAAGACAAAAAGAATAATATCCAGAACAGTAAACATGGGTCTCATGAGAAGAATACAGGCTTCTCTTGAATTCAGAATTTGGTATTTGTTTTGAGATAATGTGATCTACATTTTAGGACAACCTAGAAGTTTAAACCAGTGAAGCGTAAGGAGTTCCTTCATTATGTGGGACCCCTCAGGACAGCACACAATATTTGTAGAAGCCAAA